>JAJIBD010021932.1:0-435904 GCA_021461705.1 Cryptotis parvus | reverse complement strand
CCTAATTGAAGTTTATAGCTCTGCAAGCATTCATCAGGAAACAAGAAAGGGCCCAAATAAATAACCTGACTACACAGCTGAAGACATTAGAGAAAGACCAACAAAAGGAGCCCAACCCAGGCAGAAAAAAAGGAAATAATAAAACTTAGAGAGGAAATCAATGAGTTGGAAACCAAAAAAAAAACAATCCAAAAGATTAATGAAACCAAGAGCTGGTTTTTTGAAAAAATAAACAAGATTGACAAACCATTAGCAAGACTTGTAAGGACAGGGAAAGAGAGAACCCAAATAAACAGAATCAGAAATAAAAAGGGTGATATCACAACAGAAACCACAGAAATCCAAAAGATCATCAGAGATTACTTTGAGAGCCTGTATGCCGTGAAACATGAGAATCTAGAAGAAATGGATCAATTCCTGAAGTCCTATAACCTCCCACGGCTGAAACAAGAAGACCTCCAATACCTGAATAAGCCTATCACCATCGAGGAAATAGAAACAGTAATTAAAAGTCTGCCCAAACACAAAAGCCCAGGTCCAGACGGATTCCCTAGTGAATTCTACCAAACCTTTAAGGAGGACCTACTGCCTGTCCTGTTCAAGCTCTTCCAGGAAAGAGAAGAAACAGAAACACTCCCAAACAGCTTTTTACGAGGCACATATCACCCTGATACCCAAAGCAGGGAGAGACAACACAAAGAAAGCAAACTACAGACCAATATCCCTGATGAACACGGATGCTAAGATCTTCAACAAAATACTAGCCAACAGAATCCAAAGACTCATCAAGAAGATTATACATCATGACCAAGTAGGATTCATCCTGGGTATGCAAGGATGGTTCAACATTCGCAAGTCAATCAACAAAATCCATCATATCAATAAGAGAAAAAAAAAAAACATATGATCCTATCAATAGATGCAGAGAAAGCATTTGACAAGATCCAGCACCCGTTCATGATTAAAACCCTCCAGAAAATGGGAATTGAAGGGACTTTCCTCAAGATAGTTACAGCCATCTACCAAAAGCCCATCATTCTCAATGGGGGAAAAGTTGAAAGCCTTCCCCCTGAGATCAGGGACAAGACAAGGTTGCCCACTCTCACCTCTTTTATTCAATATAGTACTGGAAGTACTTGCCATAGCAATCAGAGAAGAAAAAGGACATCAAGGGCATCCAGATAGGCAAGGAAGAAGTCAAGCTATCATTATTTGCAGATGACATGATTTTATACCTAGAGAACCCTAAACTCTCTACCAAAAAACTCCTAGAAACAATAGACACATATAGTAGAGTGGCAGGATACAAAATCAACACGCAAAAGTCGGTGGCTTTCCTATATACAAATAACGAAAGAGAAGAAAGGGATATTAAGGAAACAATTCCATTCACAATTGTGCCACAGAAAATCAAATACCTAGGAATCAACTTACCCAAGTGTGTAAAGGACCTGTATAAAAGAAAACTACAAGACACTGCTCCAAGAGATAAAAGAGGACACAAGGAAATGGAAACATATTCCCTGCTCATGGATGGGGAGAATCAACATTGTCAAAATGGTAATACTCCCTAGAGCTCTGTATAGATTCAATGCAATCCCTATAAGGATACCCATGACATTCTTCAAGGAAATTGACCAAACAATCTTGAAATTTGTATGGAACGATAAACCCCCCAAGGATAGCTAAAGCAATCCTCGGGAAAAAGAAGATGGGGAGGCATCACCTTACCCAACTTCAAACTGTACTACAAGGCAGTAGTAATTAAAACAGCATGGTATTGGAATAAAAACAGACCCGTGGACCTATGGAATAGAATTGAGTATCCTGACACCCAACCTCAAACACATGATCATTTAATCTTTGATAAAGGTGCAACGAGTTTAAAATGGAGTAAGGGAAAGCCTCTTCAATAAGTGGTGTTGGGAAAACTGGGCAGCGACATGTAGAAGAATGAACTTGGACCTGTGTCTAACACCATGCACAAAAAATCAGATCAAAATGGATTAAAGATCTCAATATCAGACTTGAATCCATAAAAGTACATTGAAGAAAATATAGGAAAAACCCTCCATGACATTGAAGCTAAAGGCATCTTCAAAGATGAAACATCACTAACAAAGCAACTAGAAGAAAAGATAAACATATGGGACTACATGAAACTAAAAAGCTTCTGCCCCTCAAAAGAAACAGTGACTAAGATACAAAAGCAGTCCACAGAATGGGAAAGAATATTCACCCAATACACATCCGATAAGGGGTTAATATCCAGGATATATCAGGCACTGGTAGAACTTTACAAGAAGAAAACAAACAACCCCATCAAAAAATGGGGAAAAGAAATGAACAGAAACTTCAGCAAGGAAGAAATTCGAATGGCCAAAAAACATATGAAAAAATGCTCATCATCACTAATTATCAGAGAGATGCAAATCAAAACAACAATGAGATACCACTTTACACCACAGAGACTGGCACACATTCAAAAGAACAAGAACAACAAGTGCTGGCGTGGGTGTGGGGAAAAGGGGACACTCATCCATTGTTGGTGGGAATGCCGGCTGGTACAGCCTTTCTGGAAAACAATATGGACTTTCCTCCAAAGACTAGAAATTGAACTCCCATTTGACCCAGCGATACCACTCCTGGGAATCTATTCTGGGAAACCAAAAATACGCAGCGGAAACACCATCCCTACTTTTATGTTCATAGCAGCATTATTCACAATAGCCAGAATCTGGAAGCAACCAGAGTGCCCGAAAATCGATGACTGGATAAAAAAGCTTTGGTACATCTACACAATGGAATACTATGCAGCTGTTAGGAAAAATGAAGTTATAAAATTTGCCTATAAATGGATGGACATGGAGAAGATTATGTTTAGCGAAATTAGCCAGAAGGAGAGAGACAGATACAGAATGACTGCATTTATCTGCATAACATAAATATATACGTACATATTATGATACCAATATCCAAGATCAAGTGAAACATATATCAGGAGGTCCTGTCAAAGGTGGAAATTATCACAAACGTGTGGGATTCAGAGGCTAGGTAAGACAGAAATGGAACAGTGTGCTGACAATTGTCGAGGGTACTAATGCCAACCTAGAACTGAGCATTAAATAGAGGCAAAAAGATACACATGACAACCCTTTAATGTATGTTCTGTAATTCATAGTCTGGAGGGGAAGGAATAGAGAAAGAGAGAGAAATGGAAAGAAATCAAGAACCTGCCATGGAGCAGGGCTGGGGGAGGGGAGGGAACCGGGGATGTTGGTGGTGGGAGATGGGCACTGGTGGCGGGATGGGTGCTGCAACACTGTTTGACCAAAACCCAAATATGAACTTTTTAATTGTATATCTTTGTAATTTTAAAAATAAAAAAAAATTAAAAAAAATGAAAAATATCCCTAATAAATTGATGCAAAATTTCTCAAATACTAGAAAACTAAATTTATAATTAAAAATTCTGCAATATTTCCAAGTGTTAGTTATTACGGAAATGTATAGACTGTTTCAGTATATGAAAATCAGTCATTGTAGTATGCCACACAAAATTAAGAATCCGAACAGCAGTCTTTTCAACTGACAGGGAAGAGAAATGTCAATATTCAACACATTTCCATTAAAAAATTCAGGAGAGCAATAATCGAAGAAAACTACTATGACAGAATACCACCCATAGGAAAACTCAAAGGTAATATAACAATGAAAGATTTAAAGGTCTTTTTATGAGATTTGGAATATAACAATATCTATGCTCACTCATTTCTTAACATAGCAGTGGAAAAATCACTAGAAAATTCAGGCATAGGAGAGTATAAATTATGAGAGAAATGGGTTCAAATAGTGAAATATCAGTTAAATTGTAAAGAACTAAAATTGCCCATTTGCAGATCATGTAATTCTATATACTGAAACCCTACACATTTCTCAAAATCTAACTGATACATGAATTGAGTGAAGTTTTTGGAATACCAAAAAAAACACACACAACTAGTTGCATTTATATACATTTACAATGAAAAACACTAACGGAAAATTAAAAGTTTCATTTACAATAACACTGAAAAGAAAAAAAAATACTTAGGAACAAAAATAACTAAGGGGGGCAAAAGACTTTAACACTGGAAACCACAAAACTGCTTAAAATAAAGGTGTTGGCAATGAGGGACTAGAAAGGTAGCATGGCAATAGCTTTGCACCATGACTGACACAGGTCCTATGGCCGGTACACCATACTGTCTACTGAGACTGATCAGGACTGATTCCTGAAAGCAGAGCTAGAAATAAGCTGTGAACATTGTGAGGTAAAACCACAAAACAAAAACAAACAAAAGTCAGCAGATAATAAATTGTATCCTTTTGTCACAGATTATATTTAATGCTAAATTAACTTTTAAAATTATTTTAATTGCTTAATGTTTTAAGAAGTTAATACTGTCCAAAATAACTTATTAAATTCAATTACATACAATTAGAAAGAAAATCACAAGATTCTCTTCCAAAATGAAAAAAAATACAAATGCAAAGTGATTTGTAGTGTTTTGAAAAAATAAAGCTATAATATCTTTTATAGATTTTTCTTTCTTGGTTGCATTGTGATTCATTTCCTCTAGTTTACTCATTATGGTTTTCTTTTATGAAGAGAAAGAATCACTGCAAGCAGTGTTAAGGGTTTACTCTGGGCTCTATTCTTAGGGAGAACTGGCAAGGCTCAGGAAACCATATGGAGTACTGGGGATTAAATGTGGGTTGGCTACCTACTGTTTCTCTCCAGCCCATGAAAGGCAGGTTTACATCCAAGACTTATTTTCAAGCAAAGTCTGCCCTTTCTGCTGACTTGTCACATCAACTACAGCACCACAAAACAATTTAGCATGCAAAGAAAAGAAACATTTTTCTTGGGACATCAGGTACCTTTATTTTACTTGGAGGAAATTATGAATAAAGGAACTTAAGAGTGTTTCTTCAGCAAAAAAACTGGAAAATAATAATAAAATAATAACGAAAGTGAATAGTGGAAGAAGTCAATTACATTTTTATGCCATGTAAAAGTTACATTATATATTAAATCTAGTCAGTAAAATAATCTGGTTTATATAAAATATTCAAAATATATAAAATTATGTAAAATATACCTAAATATACTTACATTTTAAATGCAACATCTACTTAGTATCATATTTTAGCTATACAATTAGATTATTAATAAAGTTTTGATATTTTAAATCATTCTAATATTATTGTTGAAATGATAAAAGGAAAATTTGGGGTGAGGAAGATAATATGAAGAATGATAAGACTGTTACCTTCCATGTGGTTTACTTGTTTTTAGTTCCTCTCATTACACAGTACCCAGAGTATCTCCAAGAGTGATTCCTGAGCACATATCCAGTGTAAACTCTTAGAAAAATGTGGCTCCAAAATTAAAAAATATATAAATTTTATTATTTAATATATCTTTTAATTTTATGTTTTGCTTTGGTTTGGGGCCATATGGCTGTGCTCAGGTTCTACCCTGGGCCCATAAGAGCACCAGTAACCATCCTCAAATATATGATAACTTAATCTTTGATAAAGGAGCAAGAAATGTGAAGTGAAACAAGGAAAGTCTCTTCAACAAATGGTGCAGAGAAAGCTGGACAGTTGCATGCAAGAAAATGAACCTCTCTAATGCCAAGCACAAAAAGTCAGATCAAAATGAAGTGAAGAATTCAATATCAGTCCTGAATCCATATAGTAGAGAAGGAAAATGGAGACTCTCCAAAGCATTGAAGTCAAAGGCATCTTCAAAGATAATACACCACTGACCAAGCAAATGGAAGCAAAAATAAATGTGACTACATGAAATTAAGACATATCTTCAACTCAAAAGAAAGTGACAAATATACAAAGAGAGCCCACAGATTGGGAAAGGATATTTGCACAATACCCATCGGATAAGGGGTTAATATCCAAAATATATAAGGCACTAGTAGAACTTTACAAGAAAAACAATCCAATCCTATCCAAAAAAATGGGAGCAGAAATGAACAGAAACTTTCTGAGAGAAGAAGTACAAGTGGCCAAAGACATGTGAGAAAATGCTCTACATCACTTATCATTGGGTAGTTGCAAATCAAAACAACAAGGCATCATCTCAGACCACAGAGACTGGAGCACATCCAAAAAGAAAAAGAACAAGCAGTACTGGGATGGATGGGAGGAAAAAGACACTCTCCTTCATTTTCGGTTGGAATGTGGAGTGGTCCGGTCTTTGTTGAGAACAACAAGGGCATTCCTTTGAAAGCTAGAAATTGAGCTTCCTTCACTGTATCACTGTCTTTCTGTTCATCATCGATTTACTCGAGCGGGCACCAGTAACATCTCTCTATGTCCTGTCTCATTGAAGTTGAGCCCAAGGGCACCTGCTTGCTCGAGGAACATAAAGATCTTCAAACCATTCCATCAGGTCATGGAAATGAGGTCTATAATTATTACTGGTATTTCGCATATCAAATAGGACATGGGTTGCTTGCCAGGCTCTGCCGTGTGGGTAGCATACTCTTGTAGTCATCTCTAAATCCAGCATTTATAGATGAACCGTGTGGCCGCCTGCGGCTGCATGAGCCAGGCTGTGATAGGCTGGTCTGCTGGGTGGAGTTCTGATGAGGGGGAAGTCCAGAAAAATGGAGGCCATCATGGAGGGACGGTCATCTGGCTTGTTGTGAAGCTCTGCTGGGGTGGCAGGCCAGGGCTAGAACAGGCCATCCCTCCTGGGTGCCTTATGAGTGGCTGGGCACAGGGAGGACCAGTAGCAGCTCTGCCCCATGTCTGTGAGTCTCTGGATCAGCATACCTGGGCCGGATTTAAAAAAGACTGCTGCAGGGTGGATCTCAATGAGCTGGGCTGTGATAGGCTGGTTTGCTGGGTGGAGTTCTAACAAGGGGAAGTCCGGATGTGGAAAATGGAGGCCCTCATGGGGTAGGGGGTCGTCTGGCTTGTTGTGAGGCTCTGCTGGGGTGGCGGACCAGGATTAGAACCCGACATCCTTCCCGGGTGCCTCCTGAGTGGCTGGGCACAGGGAGAGCCAGTAGCAGCTCTGTCCCATGTCTGTGAGTTTCTAATCATGTTATCTTTAACTTTTATCATGTTATCTTTATCACTATGACCATCAGACGATTTTGGAATCTGGATTCCACCATTCACAAATGATCACCCTGGGCAGAACCTTTTATAGGAGATTGGAGTTGTTCATCTCCCTTTATAGGGTCCCCACAGCTTCTCTGGCAGGTAGAAAGAGCAGGGGCATGGTTTCAAGTTCAAAGGTTTGCCCCAAAAGACTGAGCATGTACTCTTGGTTTGGGCAGACTCTGGTTCTAAATTCTCCTGTTGTGAAAGCTGGGAACGAGAGGCTACAGGCTCCAGAAGACTCAGGAGTTGTGGAGGACCTCAAATTTCCCCTGTGGGGGCATATGACCCAGCAATAGCACTTCTGGGAATATACCCTGGGGTCTCAAAAACATACAGAAGAAACCATCTGTACTTCTATGTTTATTGCAGCACTATTCGCTATAGCCAGACTTTGAAAATAACCTGAGTGACTGAATCCAGATGACTGGTTAAAGAAACCGTGGTGCATCTAAATAATGAAATACTATGCAGCAGTTAATACAAATAAAGTCATGAAATTTGTGTATAAATAGATAGACATGGAGAATATCATGCTGAAATGAGTCAGAAGGAGAGGGACACACGGAATGATAGCACTCATGTGTGGGTTGTAAAAACGTACTCTGAATGCTATACCCAAGGACAATAAAAACAAGGGTCAGGAGGTTTGTTACATGGTAGAACCTTGCTTCAACCTCTTGGAGAAAAGGCAGTTGGAATAATAAATGGACCACTGTATAAAAACTGAGTGCAGAATAGGTAAGGGAACAAACATGGCAACCTCTCAGTATCTATATTGGAATCCATGATGCCCAAGGGGAGAGAAAGAGGGAAAAACAAGGGAAAGAGCTTTCCCTAGGGACAGGCTGGGGGAGGGGCATGGAGAATGGATGGAGTTCCAGTAGGGTAAAGGGCACATTGGTGTTGGGAAA
Source organism: Cryptotis parvus (assembly GCA_021461705.1). Taxonomy (NCBI): domain Eukaryota; kingdom Metazoa; phylum Chordata; class Mammalia; order Eulipotyphla; family Soricidae; genus Cryptotis; species Cryptotis parvus. The sequence continues at coordinate 427,814 of JAJIBD010021932.1, read as the reverse complement.
TGTGCACTGTTGGAGAAATGGTTCTTGGAACATTTTACAGTGACTCAAAAAATACCATGAACTGGACCAGGTTCAGCTATGTATAAGCACACTGTCATCTGTACTATAACTCCAGACCCACACCCAATTAGTTTTATCTTAAAAATATCATTTCCAGATCTTATTTATAATTCCTCAACAAAACTACATAGAGGAATTATAAATTCCTTAAAAAATGGCTCTGTTCCAGATGTCATCAACAAGTCACATTACATGTCCATCCCATCTGATTTTCAACACCTTGGAAAACAAGATAGTGTCCCTGATTATTGATTGTCGACAGAGGTCGGAACTCCAGAATTCCTTCTCACTTGAGTGAGGTGTGATATTCCAAGTAAGTTCTTTCGATTCCTCTTTGGGAGACCCGGATACCATTCTCATCCTGCTTTCGTAGGGTCCAGGTCTCTGAGGTGTATGTTAATGCAGGAAGAAATGTGGAGTCAAAGAGTCCTGCCAAGAGCTGGAGGTTCTTAGTCTCCTTAGCTGAAGGCGTTCCATGCCACTTTCTTCCTCCTATGCAGCTCAGGTTTTAGGTCGTTCATCATGTTGAGTTCTCGACCTAGGTACACAAAACTGCTGCATTCAGAGATGTTTGTTTCATTGAGAGTGAATGGCGCATCTGGAACTAGTTCATTTTTAATAAACATTGTTTTGTTGAGATTTAATTGTAGACCTACCCTCCACAATCACAGTCGAAATCAGGCAGGATTTGTGCCTCTTGGCTAACAATTGGTGTTATTAGAACAATGTCATCAGTGAAGCAGGGTGGTATATTTTCCGACCGTCTATCTTCACTCCCATTCCTTCCCATTCTAATTGTAGCATGACATTCTTGAGCGTGGCACTAAAGAATTTCGATGAAATGGTATGAACTTGCCAAATCCCTCTTTTTATATCAATAATCACTACCATGTAGAATGGTGAGATCTTGATGGTGAATCTGTAATGTAGCTCACGGAAGATCTTGATGTATTGGGTTTGAACGCCCTGTTTGGCTAGGGCTTTGATAACCACTTCAGTCCTAACAGAATCAAAGGCTTTCTTTAAATCAATGAAAGTGAGACAGAGCGGCATCTTGAGCTGCCTACGAACCTCAATGCACTTGATTACCGTGTGGATATGGTTGATTGTACTGAATCCTTTTCGGAAGTCAGCTTGCTCGCATGGTTGTCCTTCATCTAATGTTCTGCCAATCCTGTTCAGGATTACTTGAGTGAAGTGCTTGTAGATGACAACAGGCAGATGGGGCGATAGTTGACAATGTTCTGGATGTCTCCCTTCTTGAACAGTAGAACTGTCCTGCTGGTTTTCCACTGGGAGGGAACCTTTGCATTCAGACAGGCAGCTTGTGAAGCGCCGAGCCAGGGTATTGATGAGTATTGGTGGCAGATTCTTCAGGTGTTTGGGTCTGACTTTTTCTGGGCCAGGTGCTGTTTACTTCTTTACAAACGAAATGGAATGTTGGATTTCAGGAGAGTGAACTTTGGGAACGACATATCCATCCTGTGTAATTTGTGCGTGGGCAGGTGGACATTACAATCAAAGAGATCCAAGTAGAATTCATGGATAACCTTCTCCATTGTTTTTTGGAAGATGTGTTAGATCCATCAGGATGTCAGAAGACAGTCATCTTGGTCTTATAGTTGGCGAAGGACAGGCAGACATTGTTAATGATTTTCCTGGCTTCTGCTGCATAAGGCAGTATTGCTGCTCTTCTCTTTTGAGGTCTTCCTTTATCACTTCTTTGCACTGCTCTGTGAGCTTGGAATTAGCTTATGGTCGCCTGAGGTTTGCCCCTTGCCACTTTGGAGAATGAGCTCGAGAGTTTTTGAAGATTTTGTGTCTTTTTCTTTGTGCTCCTTGAACAATCATGGAGGTGCTGAACCAGTCAGTTGTATTCTTCATTGATGTGTCAATGATGTCATCTTTCCTTGTTGCCGCAATGGTGCCAAAGAGCTTCCAGTTATTGGTCACTCTGGGAGTTCTCTTCCTAATCGTCGGAGCACTTTCTCCCCATTCCATAAGTAGAATTTTTCACAAAGGATACAGTGGTCTGATCCTGTTTGGAATTTTGGGATGACAGTGACATTGGTCAGGCAAAACCATTGATTGAATATGATGTGGTCAATTTCATTATTAAACTGTCTACCAGGAGATTCCCATGTCTAATGTTTAGATTCAGTCTTATGGAACTATGAGTTACCATGAATAGTCTTGGTTATCATGACAAACTCAGATAGTCTCTTACCCGGTTTGTTCCATTCTAGGCCATGGGTCCCGATGTGAAGTTCTTTGACCAATCTTCTCAGTCCTATCTTGGCATTAAAATAACTGTCTATGATTTTGTACATTTTTGTGGTCTTCTTTATACAACTACTCCAGTTCCATGTAGAATTTTTCAGTTTCTTCTTACTTATATGTGGATCTTGGTGCATAGACAACAAAGATAGAAACTGCTGGCAGTCACTCTCACCTCTTTTATTCAATATAGTACTGGAAGTACTTGCCATAGCAATAAGAGAAGAAAAGGACATTAAGGGCATCCAGAGAGGCAAGGAAGAAGTCAAGCTATCATTATTTGCAGATGACATGATATTATACCTAGAGAACCCTAAAATCTCTACCAAAAAACTCCTAGAAACAATAGACATATAGTAGAGTGGCAAGATACAAAATCAACACCCAAAAAGTCAGTGGCTTTCCTATATACAAATAAATGAAAGAGAAGAAGGGGATATTAAGGAAATGATTCCATTCACAATTGTGCCACAGAAAATCAAATAACTACGAATCAACTTAACCAAGTATGTAAAGGACCTGTACAAAGAAAACTACATGACACTGCTCCAAGAGATAAAAGAGGACACAAGGAAATGGAAACATATTCCCTGCTCATGTATGGGGAGAATCAACATTGTCAAAATGTAATACTCCCTAGAGCTCTGTACAGATTCAATGCAGTCCCTAAAAGGATACTCGTGACATTCTTCAAAGAAATTGACCAAACACTCATGAAATTTGTATGGAACAATAAACCCCCATGGATAGCTAAAGCAATCCTCAGGAAAAAGGAGATGGGAGGCATCACCTTTCCCAACTTCTAACTGTACTACAAGGCAGTGGCAATTAAAACAGCATGGTATTGGAATAAAAACAGACCTGTGGACCTATGGATTAGAATTGAGTATCCTGACACCCAACCTCAAACACATGATCATTTAATCTTTGATAAAGTTGCAAAGAGTCCAAAATGGAGTAACGAAAGCCTCTTCACAAGCATTGCTGGGAAAACTGGGCAGCAACAAGTAAAAAATGAATTTGGACCTGTGTCTAACACCATGCACAAAAAATCAGATCAAAATGGATTAAAGATTTCCATATCAGACTTGAATCCATAAAGTACATTGAAGAAAATATAGGAAAAAAAACCCTCCATGACATTGAAGCTAAAAGCATCTTCAAAGGTGAAACATCACTAACAAAGCAACTAGAATAAAAGATAAACATATGGGACTACATGAAACTAAAAAGCTTCTGCACCTCAAAAGAGACAGTGACTAAGATACAAAGACAGTCCACAGAATGCACCACCATATTCTGTGGTGCGTCCCCACAGAATGGGAAAGAATATTCACCCAATACCCATCTGATAAGGGGTTAATATCCAGGATATACCAGGCACTGGTAGAGCTTTACAAGAAGAAAACAAACAACCCCATCAAAAAATGGGGAGAAGAAATGACCAGAAACTTCAGCAAGGAAGAAATTCGAATGGCCAAAAAACATATGATGCTTATCATTTATGCTCGTCATCACTAATCATCAGAGAGATGCAAATCAAAACAACAATGAGATATCATTTTTACACCACAGAGACTGGCACATATCCAAAAGAGCAAGAACAACAAGTGCTGGCATGAATGTGGGGAAAAGGGGACAATCATCCATTGTTGGTGGGAATGCCAGCTGGTACAGCCTTTCTGGAAAACAAGATGGACATTCCTCCAAAGACTAGAAATTGAACTACCATTTGACCCAGCAATACCACTCCTGGGAATCTACTCTGGGAAGCCAAAAATACACAGTGGAAACACCATCCCCACTTTTATGTTCATAGCAGTTTATAGCAGTTCTTTTATGTTCATGGGTTGTTTCACAATAGCCAGAATCTGGAAACAACCAGAGTGCCCGAGAATCAATTACTAGATAAAGAAGCTTTGGTACATCTACACAATGGAATACTATGCAGCTGTTATGAAAAAATGAAGTTATAAAATTTGCCTATAAATGGATGGACATGGAGAAGATTATGTTGAGTGAAATTAGCCAGAAGGAGAGAGACAGATACAGAATGACTGCATTTATTTGCATGACATAAATATATATGTACATATTATGATACCAATATTCAAGGTCAAGTGAAACATGTATCAAGAAGTCTTGTCAAAGGTGGAAATTATCACAAACGTGTGGGAGTCAGAGTCTAGGTAAGATAGAAAATGGTACAGTGTGCTAACAATTGCCGAAAGTACTAATACCAACCTAGAACTGAGCATTAAATACAGGCAAAAAGATACACATGGCAATCCTATAATGTATGTTCTGTTATCCATAGTCTGGAAGGGAAGGAAAAAAGAAAGAGAGAGAAATGGAAAGAAATAAAGAACCTGCCATGGAGGCGGGCTGGGGGAGGGGGAAGGGAACCGGGTAGTTGGTGTGGAGATGGGAACTGGTGGAGGAATGGGTGCTGGGACGCTGTATACCAAAACCCAAATGTGAACTTTTTAATTGTATATCTTTTAATTGTATATCTCACGGTGGTATAATAAAGTACTTAAAAAAGAAACTGCTGGCAGTGAGTCACATCTATTCAAGTGTAATCGTCCTATTCGGTTTGTTAGGCACTCAAATGAATCAATGCTCATTGCCAGGTTTGTGTTGACAAGGACACTGACATCACCGATGCCTCTTTCGGTCACATGTTCCGAGGAATAGTTCTTCTTTGTGTCTAAAATGGTGTGATGGGATAGATGCCTTCTCATCTTGGTTAGACCAATGATGTCCACTTGATATTTTGCACTTGCACCATCAGGTCCTTGATATATGCTTCTGATGCCACCATACATGCATTGATAGTACATACTGTCATTTTAGTCTTTCATTTTGGCAGCCTAGTTTGGTCTTGAGATTTTATCAGCCTCTCCTTGCAAGTCATTTTTAGTGCTGCCTTATATAGAGGGCTCTTTCAGAGTCAGGGGATGAGATCCATTGTTTTTCCTGGTTTTGGCATATTGAATCCATGATGGACAGTCTGCTAGGCTCTGCCATGCGAGCAGGATACTGTCTGTAGCTTGCCAGGCTCTCTTGAGAGGGGTGGGTAGAATACTCTTGCTAATTTGTGATGAACTGCTTCGGCCGTGCGCAACATGGCGAAATGGTAGCAGTTCTGACCTGTGTCTCTGTGTCTCTGGTTCAAGCATACCTCGGCTTCAAATAGGTTTCTCTGTAGGGTGGGTCTCTGACAAGCAGGGCTTGAGATTGGCTTTCTCTCTTGTGTGGAGCTCTTACAAGCTGTGGTGTCCGGATAATGAAAAAGTCTTCCAACCTGGTGCAGGGGTTCCTCTGGCTTCTTCTGAGGCTATATTGGGATGGGGGCCTGGGCTGCCTCATGACCAGTGGAGCCCAGGGAGCACAATGGGGATAACTTGTAGCAGCTCTGCCCCGTGTACCTGTGTCATATCTCATGTATATGAGATACCCTAGAAACAGGTTGTATTCTTTCTATATTAATTTACCATATTTATTTTTCATTTTTGTTATTTATTTGAAAATAGGATCAATATATAATCCCAGTGGTAAAGTTCATGATTCTTTAAAATGCTAAATATTAAGATATATAATTAATTTTACTTAGTTATTTTAGTCTTAGAATAAGCATAAACATGTCATATATTATTTCCCAGCCAAAATTGTCTTTACTAATAAATGTTTGTGCAACAACACACACCCGAGTTCATCTTAGTCTCTTGATCTTTCTACCAAAGATAGGAAAGTCTTTGAAATTCTATTTCATAATAAATTGAGGTCATGACCATTTCTTTTAAGTGTCTACCTGAAAATGATACACTGCTAGGCATAAACGTAATTATAGTAAATATGTCACTTGTCCAAGGAAATCATGTTAATAATATTTCAAAAGAAATTTAGATAAATTCTATATAATATTACCTAATTTATAAACTACTCTGTTTATTTTATTCCTTCTTTAAGCCTTGTGGAGCTGCTGTCTCAGCTGAAACACATACTTATAATGAATAGAATGTTAAAGGAGCAACCTAACGCTGTGGAAGTGGGACAGTGGTATTAATTAGAATGAAATGCCCAGAGCATGATGTGAGTTTCACATTCTATTTCTCCTTTTATATGAAATATTTCCCTATATAGCTTAGCAGTTAGGAATCTCAGATGCAATATTCTTAGTGTTAGGGAAGTATCTTTTTACGAGGAATTAAAATTGGGCACTCAGATACTAATTTAAAAGTTTTAGATAATTAACCTAGTTCTAATTATAATCTAGGTAAAGTCAAATTTCCTAAATGTGACACAATCTCATTAAGATATTTTTATCGTGTTTCTATGTTTCATGTGTAGCACATATATCGGTGCTAGATCTATCCTGTATAGGTAGGTCCAGCTAACTCATCCATATGTGGTATGTATTAACTGTCAAGAACATTTTTCTAGGTAGTTATTTGCATTGAGTATTTTTTTTTTCTCCATTTCACACATATATAATGTTTTATGACTTTATGTATACTCTAATGAACATTATGCTACTTAAAGCATGATATCCTAATAGCTACCATATTTCAATATAGTCAGGTAGATACAAATTATTATTAATTATGATCATTTTTACACTTATATGTTTAAGATAAATATGTATTGAATTTTCAGCATATTTTATTTATGTACCTTGTCCTGGGATCGTACAAAGTGACAAGTACCAATTAAAAGTGACAAGTTTAGAAAATACATTATTTAGCCATTCCATCTGTGATCTCATCATCTTAGTATAGCCTGTGCCATTATTATCATTTTTTATCTCATGAACAGGAATATTTACTGATTCATCTAACAAATTTTGATCTGCTTCTAACACCACTTTGCCTAAATTTTTATGTTTATGCTTTTTCTTTCTCATTGATCAATTTTTCATTCATATAGACCATTTCTTCAATGTGATGCCACATCAAAGACTGTTTTATGTTGTTTTAGGAAATTTTCCTTCCTTCTCACAATTTAATTAGCCGATAAAAATTATTTTGACACAGTAATATAATTATTAGTTAAAATTTTGAATATTTTTATTATATAATGTTCAGAATTCCCTCAATTCTTGAATATTTTCAGAATAGGATATTAGAACATATATATATGCACATATGTGTATATATGTATATATGTATGTACTAGTAATTGTGAGGCATTAGAATCTGAGCAATTGCCCATGAGTGCAAAATTATTTGGCTTTGCTTCCAATTAGAAGAGTGTAATTTCATTTCTTTATATATTCTTAACTAGTGAAGCTTGTTTTTAAGTGTCCATGCCAGGTTAAATAGTTGGAAGCTATGCTTTAATACAGTACATCTCATAGAAGGCTAATATCCTAACACATCTTCATACAGAATAAAAGAGTATAGGTACTTGGCCTAAGCAAGATTTCTAGAGAACTAATGAATAAATAATGATATTTCATAAATAATTCAATATGAATATTGGATGCCTCAAACAATCTTTATCAGCAAAACAATAAAATCTTTTAATGTGACCATGTGACACTCAGTACAAATAGGAATTGGGTTAATTGTATCCTAGGAAGCATGCACCATATTCTCATATTCTGCCTCTGCATGAGGTTTTAATGCATACGCAACATCTTTGAATGTGGAGATTTAACACTTTGCTTGGAAGAGTGAACAATTTAATTTTCACCACTGATAGAAAAAATTTACTTTAATTTTATCATTATTAGTACATATACTTACATACCAATACAAAAGTACAATAAAAATTCTACAAGAAATATGATGTAAGAAAATATTACAGCCTAATAACACATTAACATTTTGATCAATCACTCTACCTGTCTATTCTCTGGTTACTCACTCAAAAATTTAAAACTGCATTGACCTTTAAGGATTCCTCCTAGAATTTTGTTTTATATTTGTTTCTAGTGTGCTTAACTTACACAATGAAGAGGATTTTGTGCCAGTCTGTTTAGAATTTCAGGAAATACATAAATACCAATACATGACAAAGCCAGCTTAAAAGTCAGTCATCGCAAGACTGACAATACAATTCAAATAAGGAAGTTATTAAATCTGCAAGAAATCAAATATTTTATTTAGTAATCATATACTAACTTATCCCTCCTATCCAGCCCCTAGATACATGGATAATTTTGAATTACACAAGTGATTAAGAGCTTATTTGAGAAAAGACGACAATTGAGTGAAGTTTCTCTAGATATTCAACTTTTTCCAGAATGTATTTCTCCCCAGTTAGTATATTTGTGCTTCAAGTAATAAAATAGTTGAGTTCTTGCTTTGTGAACAACAATATCCATGAAACATAAAGAGACAATATGAGGCATGTGTGCATGTATATATATATATATCATACATATATATGTATGCATATATACACATACATATATATGTATGCATATATATACATATGTATTTTAAATATTTTTGTTAAGGTAATGGAATTTATATACTGCTAGTTATACTTAATATGCACACACCTTTTAATGCCTCACCCATCATCAAAGTGCATGCTTCCCTCCATCAGTGTTTCAAAGTCCCCTCTAGAATCATCACCAAAGTATGTATAGTTCTATCATAAGATTCTTCAGTTCCAATGACTTTATTTTATTTTATGTTTTGCTTTTTGGGTCACACCCGGCAATGCTCAGGGGTTACTCCTGGCTCTGCACTCAGGAATTACTACTGGCGGTGCTTGGGGGAACATATGGGATGCCAAGGATCGAACCTGGGCCAGCACAGGCCCTACCCGCTGGAATATCGCTCAGGCCCCTCCAATGACTTTGAATGTTTGTCCTTTCCTTGCTATATTTCTCTTTATCCTGCATAAAAATGAGATCATTTTCTCCTTTTTTTTGAGATGGTGATGCACACAGATAGATTAATTTCCTGAAATACACAAACTGTCAATAAGTCATTTAAAAATATACCTTTTAGAGGTATATCAATTTTAAGTAGTATAATGGATAATTATGTGCTAATGACTTTTAAAATTTGTATGATATTTAAGCTGAGCCCAGATTACATATATTAATAACTATATTGCCTGGTGGCTCCATAATACTTCATGGAATGTATTTAAAATGGCAAAAATAGGGTTAGCTATATCCCTCTGTTTCAAATTATAATTATAAAAGTGTGTGTTCAATTCTTTTCATTTTATTAAATCTTGTTTTTGTTTTGGGTCCAAAGAAATATTTTCAGGTTCAAGGATCACTCCTTGTGTTGCTCCAGGGTGCCAGGGATCAAACCCTGGTAGGCCACAGTAGGCCAAATGTAAGGCAAATATCCTACCTGCTGTACCATGCTATTTTTTAAAAAAATTCTAGGTTGACTAATTTTTCTTCCATATTTATGATAAATATTATTAATATGACAGAGAGAGAAGAAAATGATCTATTATAGACACAAGACTGAAAGAAAAGATTAAATTGACATCTCTGTAAGTTTGTCCAACAATGAAGGTGCTATTATGAATCCATATAGATAAAGATTCTAAGACTCAAGTAGTTCACCTTCATGTCCTATTTTTGGTTTACTGGGGATGACCAAACATCCAACCTTCCCCACTGTGCATTCTGCCAAAAAAAGAGAAAAAGTGATGTGGAATACCTCCCCCCCACCCACACACACACAAACAAAAACACAGACACAGACACACACACACATACATCTAGTACCATACTCTTAAATGACACTCAAGGAGACAACGATAGTACAGCAGCTAGTGTCTTGTATGCTGCAGGCCTTGATTTGAGATCCAGCATCACATATTTCCCTTATAGTCCTGCCAGGAGTTATTCTTGAACACAGAGTAAGTTTGACTGGGCAAGAGTATTTTGGTTGTTTTTGTTGTTTTTAAGGGGCATACCTGGCCACGCTCAGTGTTTACTCCTAGTTCTGTGCTCAAAGGTTTCTCCTTATTGGTGATCTGAAGATCAAATGCCATGCCAAGAAACTAACCTGGTCTGCTGGCCCTCAAGTAGAGGGGATTTTTTTGTTTGTTTTTGTTTTGCTTTTTGGGTCACACCTGGGGATGCCCAGGGTTTATTCCTGGTTGGGCTACCATGAATCACTCCTGGCTGTGCTCTGAGGGGCCCAATGGGATGCCAGAGATGGGACCCGGGTTGGTTTATGAAGTCAAAGGTCCTACACTCTGCACTATTGCTCTGATCCAAGTAGAGGTGTTTTAAAACTGTTTATTCTTTGTTACAAACTTCCTATCTCTAACTCCCTAAAGATGTAATTTGGGGATTATCAGCAGCATAGTTATTCATAATTTTCCAAATGAGTCTACAATGATTTACAATTTTGGAAACAGTTAAAGCATAGTTACTTAAGGAATTATGAATCTAGTTTGACATGCCGAATTGTACCTAAAGTAAAATGGACAATTTTTGTGGTATGTGGAGGCTAACATAACCTAAATCATAGAGTAATTACTCAGTCATTTCATTTCCTGTCTTTGACTTTGGTATCTTCAGAAGAATGTCCCAAAGTGAACGACTATTAGTGAACTAAAATAGTGTTAAGAAATGTTTCAAGGCACCAAGAAATAGATTTGTAGTACAGTAGAAGTACCCATATACTTACAACAGATAAAAATGCCAACTAATATTCTATCACATACTGTCACTTTAATGAATCTGACATGTTCAAATATACAGTATGCTTTGCTTTTAGTACCTTTTCTCTTGGTTAAAAAAAGTAACCTTAAATGCCAACTAATTATTTACCGCTTTCTGAATCTATTGCCCAGATGTAGTACCCACGTAGAAGTAAACAATGGGCATATTAACACCACACTATCCTTGTAAATACAGCTAACTTTGTTCAGCTGGTCTTGTTTTAGGACTTCTGAAATAGACCGTTTTCTAGAACCAGAGCCTACCATCTGATGTTTCTGCTGATGATTCATATTTCAAACTTGGAGTAACTTCTTTAATCATAAATTAAAGTTGTTATCCTTCCATGACTGAAACCTCAATAATGCCTCCCCCAGAGATAAATTTACCCATTTTATGAACATAGCCTACCTCTCACAACAAACAAATGTAACTACTGTTGCAAACCACCCCATGGTACTTTGGGACTCAGACACATGGGGGAGAACTGCCATCCAGCTTCCATGCCATATGGCCACTTGCATCAAACTAGTGGAAACCAACCACATTCTAGAAACTCAGAAAGAAAATTCAAGAACAGAATTTGGCCAGATTCTCACATAACCAACAATAGAGAAGAAATGTATTCATCAATTACATTGTTAAGTATGTGCTTTAACGGGTCAATGCAATTAGTGCCAGCTGAGGGAGCAGGTATGGGGATTGGGTGAGTTGATGGTGGGGACACACTGGTGGTGGGAATGGTGTTGAAATATGAATCTTTCCATCAGCAGTACTATGAAAACCTTTTTACTTTGTAAGTCACGATGTCTCAATATAAAAAAAGAAAAAAAAGGGGAATAAATAAAATTAAAAACTAAAAAAATCTTGCTTTGGAAAGTTGCAAATCTGACTTTCCAACATGTTTGTTTCCCCTGCTTTTTTTTGGATCTCTTCTACCCAATTGTAAATTCAGGGAGGTGGTGCTTTGAAATGATGATTTCCTGGTCATCACACACTAAATTTTAAATTCTTTAAATTCACTTTAAATTTAGCATCTTTAAATTCACTTGTATCTCTTGTATCACTTATCTTCCTATTGTTCATCAACTTGCTCGAGTGGGTGCCAGTAACATCTCCATTTGGTGGGAATGAGGTTCATTATTGTTACTGTTTTGGGCATATCAAATACACCATGTGCAGCTTGCCAGGCTCTGCCATGGCTCTGGGTTCATCCCAGGGGCCCAGTCTTTTGCTATGTCAGACCAACAACCATCCAGGGCCCACTGCCTTTTGCTGTAAACCACCTGCCCATGCAGCTGGGCACCACAGCCACACCTGCAACACCTCAAGGGGCAGGAGGCAGTCCTGGCTTTAAATTATTACTGCCTTTTTTCTGGTTCCTTTATTTTTTTTAATTTTTTTTGGCGATGACAAAAAGGCCCTGCACTGTTTATAAACACATCCAAGTTAATAGATATCATATAACTAGAATATTGAAAGGGATCTGCAACATGTAACTTCCTATTTTGCTACTCTACTTCAACTCTATTATGTTTTCTAATTAATTATTCTGGTAACTAAAAAATATCTTTTTTATTGTTTGCTTGTTCGGAGCCACATCCAACTATGCTCAGGGCTCACTCCTGGCTCTGCTCTAGGAATACTCCTGGCTGTGTTTGGGGACCATATGTGATGCCAAGACTGGTAGACTATGAGCAATTACTATTCCTCTGTCCTCCTATACCAATATCTTAAACTAAAAAAATAATTTATTTTATTTTATATTATATTCTCATAGATGTACCTATGTTTCCCCTCCATCTTCAACCCCAGAAATATTTTAGTTTAAAATCACTGTATCACAGTACCACTGTCTTCCCATTCATCATCGATTTGCTCAAGCAGGCACCAGTAACATCTCCATATGACTTGTCTCATGCAAGTTGAGCCCAAGGGCATGTGCTTGCTCCAGGAACATAAAGAGCCCCAAACCATTCATCAGGTCATGGGAATGAGGTCTATAATTGTTACTGGTATTTGGCATATCAAATACGACACGGGTAGCTTACCAGGCTCTACTGTGCGGGTAGCATAATCTTGTAGTCATCTAAAAATCCAGTGTTTATTGATGAACCACATGGCCACTTTTGGCTGCGCAAGCCAGGCTGTGATAGGCTGGTCTGCTGGGTGGAGTTCTGACGAGGGGGAAGTTCAGATGTGGAAAATAGAGGGCCTCATGGAGTGGGGGTCATCTGGTTTGTTGCAAGGCTCAGCTGGGGTGGCGGGCCAAGGCTAGAACCTGCCATCCCTCCCGGGCGCCTCATGATTAGCTTGGCACAGGGAGAGCCAGTAGCAGCTCTGCCCCATGTCTGTGAGTCTCTCACAGACATGGGGCATTAGGTTAAAATATAATTTCTAATTTTAGTGTTAAATTTTATACCTTATATATTTTATTCAATAGAAATTTAAAACACACACATATATATAAACACATAATTTATGATACTTTCACTTAACATTTTATTCAGAAAGAAGCAAGCATTATATAACGTACTATATGTTTTTATATGTACCTTATTTTATGTGATGCATGTTTGAATAATTTGAACCCATTCTATCTTTTCTTTTCTTTTTTCTTTTTTTGCTTTCCACATTCAGTACTGCTAAGGTATTAATCCTAGCTCTCTGCTCTGTGATCATTCCAGAAAGGGCTGAAGGGGGACCGCATTAAGTTCCCAGTTTGAATCTGGGTTGGCAGTATGCAAGGCAAGCACCTTACAAGCAATAATACCACTGTGTCACTTTTCCTTTGATTTTAGACACTTTTTTCCTTCTCTCTCTTCCTCCTGCTGTTCCTCCCTTCCTTCCTTCCTTGCTTCCTGTCTTCCTTCCTGCATTCCTTCCTTCTTTCTTTCTATTTTATTATTTTATTCTTTCATTCATTCTTTCTTTCTTGCTTGCTTCCTTACTTGCTTTTCTGGTCCTTTCTTTCTTTCTTTCTTTCTTTCTTTCTTTCTTTCTTTCTTTCTTTCTTTCTTTCTTTCTTTCTTTCTTTCTTTCTTTCTTTCTTTCTTTCTTTCTTTTCTTTCTTTCTTTCTTTCTTTCTTTCTTTCTTTCTTTCTTTCTTTCTTTCTTTCTTTCTTTCTTTCTTTCTTTCCTTTTCTTTCTATACTATTTTGTTAATTTTATAATGTTTTCATTTTTATGTCCTCTTTCTGAAAACAATGACAAGTCCCTTGAATTTTTTTACTTATTTATAGTAATTACTATAAATAATTTTGAATTAGTTTATATCACAAATCCAAAACAAACTTTCTTTCTTTCTTGGTGAGTTTCATTTCCTCTTGAATTCAATGATATTAATTTCATTTTTTTTTACTTTGATTCCTTGTTCAGTGAAGTGGAGGTGGTATAGTTGCCGACCATCTATCTTCACTCCCATTCCTTCTCATTCTTATTATCACATTATGTTCTCGAGGGTGGCGCTGAAGAGTTTGGTGAAATGGTATCATCCTGCTGAACCCCTCTTTTGACATCAATGATTACTTCCTTGTAGAACGGTGAGATCCTGGTGGTTAATCTATAATACAGCTCATGAAGGATCTTGATGTATTGAGATTGAACACGCTGTTTGACTAGGGCTTCGATAACTGCTTTGGTCTCAACATAATCAAAGGATTTCCTTAAATCAATGAGCGTGAGACAGAGTGGCATCTTAAACTCCCTGAAACCTCAATGAGCTTGGTTACTGTGTAGATATGGTCGATGGTGCTGAATCCTTTTCAGAAGCCAGAATGCTTGAATGGTTGTCGTTCATCTAATTTTCTGCAAATCCTGTTCAGGATGATTCGAGTGAACAGCATGTAGATGACAGACAACAGGCAGGTCTGGCGATAGCTGACAATGTAGTGTATGTCTCCCGTCTTGAAGAGTAGAACTGTCCTGATGGTTTTACCTTGGGAGGGAACCTTGCATTCAGGCAGGTAGCTTGTGAAGAGCAGAGCCAGTGTATTGATGAGTATTGACGGCAGATTCTTCAGGTGTTTGGGTCTGACTTTGTCTGAGCTGGGTGCTGTTCGCTTTTTACCAACAAAATGGCATGTAGGATTTCAGAAGGGAGAATGTTGGGAACAATACTATGGATTTTGGTATGCGGGCAGGTGGACGTGGCTCTCAAAGAGATCTGAGTAGAAGTAATGGATAATCTTCTCCATTGCCTTTCTGGAAGATGTGATGGATCCATCAGGATGTCAGAGGGTAGTCATCTTGGTCTTATAGTTGGCGAAGGAAGGACAGGCGGGCCTGGCAAATGCTTTTCCCAGCTTCTGCTGTACTAGCCAATATTTCTGCTCTTCTTTCTTTGAGGTCTTCTTTTTACTGCGTCTCTGCACTGCTTTGCAAGCTTGGACATTAGCATTTGGTCGCCTGAGGCTCGCACCTTGTCACATTGTTGAATGAGCTCTAGAGTTTTTGAAGACAGGCATCCTTTTGTGTCTTTCTCTCAGCATTCTTCGCAAAATCATGGAGGTGCTGAACCACTCGGTTGTATTCTTCATTGATGTTGTCAATGATGGAATCTTCCTATGTTGTTGCAATGGTGCCCAAGAGTCTCAGTCTAATAACACCAAACATTTGCCAAGCAGCTCAAATGCTGACTGACTTTGACCAAGAGTGTGGAAAGATAGGTCTGCAGTTGAATCTCAACAAAACAATATTCATGAAAAATGAACTAGTTCCCGAGGCCCCATTCACTCTCAATGAACAAACATCTCTGAATGCAGCAGTTATGTGTACAGAGGTCCAGAAGTCAACACGATGAACGACCTAAAACCTGAGCTGTGCAGGGGGAAGAAAGCGGCATAGAATGCCTTCAAGAGCATCGAAGAAATAGCTAAAAGGACAAAGCCCTCCGGCTCCAGGAACATATCTTCTACTCCACTGTTCTCCTTGCTTAACATACCCCTCAGAGATCTGGGCCCTATGAAAGCAAAACGATAATGCTATTCATGTCTCCCAAATAGGAATCGAAAGAACTATGCTTGGAATATCATGTCTCACTCAAGTGAGAGAAGTAATCCAGAATTCTAACCTTCATTGACGATCCAGAGTCAGGGACACTGTCTCGTTTGCCAAGGCATTGAAAATCAGATGGGCTGGACATGTAATGTGATTTGGAGGCGACCACTGGACTGGAGTCATTACCAACTGATTCCTATTGGATGTCAAAAGATCACGTGGCCGCCCACCTACAAGATGGTCAGACTTCTTCAAGACCCTGAATGAGCGATTTGAGACTCATCGTATTCCTGAAGCAAGCAGATGCCATTGAGCTACACTGGCACATGATAGGGTCAAATGGAAATGTTATTGGAGCCTGCTCAAGCAAATCAATGAATAACGGGATGTCAAGTGATCAAGTAATCAATTACTTGTTAAATTTGTTGTGACCAACAAATTGTTTTATGCACAGATGAGCAACAGAATTCCATTTCTAAATTTTTGTATGTATGAAACTCTATTTTACCTTTATGCAATTGAAATTGTTCTGGAGCCCTATTAATTACATCTATTCCTGAGTATCTAAGCAAACATAGAAACATTTATATAACATAACATATTAATGACACTCCAAAAATCTTAATTCTAAACTCAAATATTTTCCCCCATCTTAAAAGATATTATCTATCTTGAACATACAATTCTTTATAGCTGTGAATTCTTATATTTATTGCTGCATCCACTTATTTTTTTGCAGGTTTCATATTTGTCAGTGTTTGTTAATTCTGCAATTTTTCTCTTTATTTTCTTTCAGGAATTTGTCAAAATCTTAATGTCTTTCTGACCTTCAATTCTATAGTTTGTGTTTTGTACTTAGTAAAGTTTTACATTTATTTCAATTGGAGTGTTTGGAGAGATATTTGAATACCCGAGAAATATTTAAAGCTCACATCAGTTAGACTTAAGGTAGATTCAGAGACAATTTGTGACAAATTATATGCTTCATGTGTATAAAATAGTGCCAGATAAGTGTATAAAACTAACAAAATACACCTCAAGCATATACAATGTTATATGACTATTATATTTTAATTAATCTCTTTCAAGTATATGAGTAAACCTTTCCCTGTGGTTAAATATCTCATTTATAGCTCTGCATTTCCTTGAAATGTATAAGAAGATACTTATCAGTAATTTTGTACTGGTAGTTTTCTCTTTCTTTCTGCAATGTAAATTATCAAAAAAATTTTAAATCTATAAACTTGTAGTAAAAGTATTTTCACTTGTAAAATTCAACAACTATGAACTAAATAATTAAATACATTGTTATAAAGCTTTATCATATATTGAACTTTCTTAAGACTTTCAAGCAGTAAAAAGCATACTAGTAAATTTATTATTGATATTCTGGGAAGCTGTTAAACATTTCTACTTATTCCTCCAAAGATTTTTAAATGCTTTGACTATATATTATATTTTGAATTTGTACCTGAGCTTTACATATAAAAGTAAAACAGTTATAATTCCTATTTTTAATAATGATCACCCATTTAAAGCAATATTACCCTCTAAAAGTATCCCTGAAACAACTTTAAACCTGAGAGCTACATTTTGTTCTGCAGAATACCAAAGCTATGCATGCTTATAATAATTCAAATGATGCCATTACAATTATAGACAGTAAAAACTCATTCTAAGAGATAAATTCAATATTGGATTTTCAAAAATATCTATGCCAAACACACTTCTGTTTAGAGGGATATGCAAAAAAGTCAAATCATCTAAAGTTGTTGTTATATTAAAAGCTCTTCTTCTGGGGGGTCACACCTGGCAATGCTCAAGGGTTACTCCTAACCCTGCACTCAGGAATTACTCCTAGCAGTGCTCGGGGGACCATATGGGATGCCAGAGATTAAACCCCCAGTTGGCCACCTGCAAGGCAAATGCCCTACCTTTTGTGCTATCACTCTGGTCCACAGATTAAAAACTCTAAGATATTGTTGCAAGTTGATTAGGAAAGTGGGTGGTTGTTTGGTTCAGATGCAATGTATGTACAGCTCTTATCTTGCATTTCCTGTATTATTCCTTTATTGAAAAACTTTGACTTTTTACCCACAAGAGAGAAAAGTATCACCTATTAGATGTTAAAAACTGAAAAGAAGTTACCATCAATGTAGATTAAGTGTTCCAGATAATTTTGACAGAAAGTTGTTGACTTATTTATATTTCACATCTAGTATCTCTGTAATTTCCAGTTATAAAAAGGTAGGCTGTCATTCCAACATTGATTGGAGGCTCCTTTAACTATGGAGTAGAGTGGGAAGTACTATTTCACTGTAATCATCACTGGGAAGTTACTAACTCTCATGTAATAAGGAATACAATCATCTGTTAAGTTCAAAAACCAGTCTCCATAATAATAACGAAACTCACTTATAAAACAGCTCAACAATCTTGTCAAAGGTGGAATCTACCACAAATGTGTGGGAGTCAAAGGTTAGGTAAGACAAAAAAGAGAACAGTGTGCTAATAATTGTCAAAAGTGATAATAGCAGCCTAGAACTGAGTATTGAATATAAGCAAAATGTCACTTGATCACTTGAATCCCTTTATTCATCGATTTGCTCAAGCGGGTGCCTGTAACATTTCCATTGGACCGTATCACGTGCCAATGTAGCCCAATGGCTTCTGGTTGATTCAGGAATATGAAGAGCCTCTAACTCTTCCTTCAGGGTCTTGACAAGGAAGTCTGAGCATCTTGTAGGTGGGCGGCCACGTGATATTTGACATTCCGTGGGATCCAGTCAGTAACAGCTCTAGTCCAGCGGTCATTTCCAAATCGCATTACATGTACAGCCCATCTGATTTTCAATGCCTTGGCAAACAAGACAGCATCTCTGATTCTGGAATAGCAATGGAGGTTGGAACTCCGATTCCTTCTCTCACTTGAGTGAGGCGTGATATTCCAAGCATAGCTCTTTCGATTCCTCTCTGGCAGACCCAAATAGCATTCTCATCCTGCTTTTGTAGGGCCCAGGTCTATGAATCATATGTTAATTCAGAGAGAACGGTGGAGTCAAAGAGATGTGCCCGGAGCCGGAGATTCTTTGTCCTTTTAGCTAATTCTTCAATGCCTTTGAAGGCATTCTATGCCACTCGCTTTCTCCTGTGTAGCTCAGGAGACTACACAGTCTGTTGACTGTGTAGTCTACACAGTCTGTAGTCCTGTTGACTTCTCGACCTAGGTACACATAACTGCTGCATTCAGAGATGTCTGTTCTATTGAGAGCGAATGGGGCCTCTGGAACTAGTTCATTTTTCATGAACATAGTTTTCTTTAGATTCAGCTGTAGACCTATCTTTCCACTTTCTCGGTCGAAGTCAGCCAGCATATGTGCCACTTGGCTAATGTTTGGTATTATTAGAACGATGTCATCAGTGAAGCAGAGGTGGTGTAGTTGCCGACCATCTATCTTCACCACCATTCCTTCCCATTCTAATTGCCCCATGATGTTCTCATGGTGGTGGCACTGAAGAGTTTTGGTGAAATGGTATCACCCTGTCGAACCCCTCTTTTGACATCAATGATCACTTCTTTGTAGAATGGTGAGATCCTGGTGGTGAATCCGTAATACAGCTCACGAAGGATCTTGATGTATTGGATTTGAACGCACTGTTTGGCTAGGGCTTCGATGACTGCTTCAGTCTCCACAGAATCAAAGGCTTTCTTTAAACCAATGAAAGTGAGACAGAGTGGCATCTTGTACTACCTACAAACCTCAATGAGCTTGGTTACCATGTGGATATGATTGATTGTGTTGAATCCTTCCTGAAGCCAGCTTGCTTGCATGGTTGTCCTTCATCTAGTGTTCTGCCAATCTTGTTCAGGATGACTCATGTAAACAGCTTGTAGATGACGGACAACAGGCAGATGGGGCAATAGTCGCCAATATTTTGAATGTCTCCCTTTTTGAACTGCAGAACTGTCCTGCTGGTTTTCCATTGGGAGGGTACCTTGCATTCGGACAGGTAGCATGTGAAGAGCTGAGCTAGTGTATTGATGACTACCGATGGCAGATTCTTCAGGTGTTCAGGTCTGACTTTGTCTGGGATTGGTGCTGTTCCCTTCTTTACTGACGAAATGGCATGTAGGATTTTAGAATGGAGAACGTTGGGAATGACATCCATTCTGTAGAATTTGTATGTGGGCATGTGGACGTGGCTACCAAAGAGATATGAGTAGAAGTCATGGATAATCTTCTCCATTGCATTTCTGGAAAATGTTATAGATCCATCAGGGCATCGGAGGGCAGTCATCTTGGTATTATAGTTGGTGAAGGACAGGCAGGCAGTGTGAATGCTTTTCCTGGCATCTGCTGCATCTTCCAGTATTTCTGCTCTTCTGTCTTTGAGGTCTTTTATCGCTTCTCTGCACCACTTTGCAAGCTTGGACATTAGCATTTGGTCTCCTCAGGCTCGCGCCTTGCCACATTGGCGAATGAGCTCGAGAGTTTCTGAACAGGCGTCCTTTTGTGTCTTTCTCTCTCTCGGCATGCTTTGCACAATCATGGAGGTGCTGAACCAGTCGGTTGTATTCTTCATCGATGTCGTCAATGATGGTATCTTCCCATATTGCTGTAATGGTGCCAAAGACTTCCCAGTTGGTAGTCATTCTGGGAGTTCTCTTCTTAATTTTGCAATCTTTTATCCCCATTGCGTGAAGTATAATTTTGCATGAAAGAGACGGTGGTCCGATCCTGTTTGGAATTTGGGGACGACAGCAACATCGGTCATACAAAACCGTGGATTGAAGATCATGTGGTCAATTTCATTGTGGAACTGTCCACCAGGAGATTCCCATGCCCAGCGTTCGCTTCAGCCTTCTGGAACTGTGAGTTTCTATGAATGGTCTTGGTGGACATGATGAACTCAGATAGTCTCTCACCCTGTTTGTTCCATTCTAGGCCATGGGTCTCGATGTGTAGTTTTTCAGCCAATCTTCTCAGTCCTATCTTGGCATTAAAATCACTGACTATGACCTTGTAGAATGTGTGATCTTTTATATAGAACTCCTCCAGTTCCATGTAGAATTTCTCAATTCCATCTTCTTTTATGTGGATGTCGGGGCACCCTTCAGAGGAGAGTATTTCAAGCCCAGGAATGCTTGAGCCACATACACAGATACACCCGGCAGAGCATAAGCCAGATTTTCCCGTTGAACCCCCTGCATACCATGGACCACGAGAGCAACTTCTGACCCAAGTCCACCATCCCGATGGAGCCTTGGAAGAGCCCAGAGAAATCCCAACACCTTGCTGGCAGCGATCTTCACCATCCACACTCTGTGGCTCATAAGATCTCCACTCAAGAGATTAAGCCAGTCACTAGCCCGGCTTCTCAGAAACCCAGCCTACAAGGACCCACCCTGCAGAGACCCGCCATTCAGAGGAGAGTATTTCAAGCCCAGGAATGCTTGAGCCACAGACACAGATACACCAGCAAAGCAGAAACCAGCTTTCCCGTTGCGTGTGGCTGCTGTGTGGCTGCACAATTTACCTCCAAATTACCATGAATATTCTACCCACCCCTCTGAGAGAGCCCCACAAGGTAATGAGAATATAGCGACCGCACTGCAGACCCTGGCAAGCTGTCTGATGCATGTTTGATATTCCAAAACCAGACAAAAATGTTTATTTTCCTGACCCCAAAAGAGCCCTTAATATGGCAGCAGTAAGAAAGGCGAACAAGCAGTGGCAAAACGAAGGACTAAAATGACTGTACATTCAATGCATGCGCGCTGGCATCAGAAGCATATATTTAGGTTCTGATGGTGCAAGCGTAAAAAGATCAAGTATGACATCATTCACTGAGATGAGGAGACGTCAGTTGCATCATGCTGTATTTGACACCAGAAAAGAACTGTTCCTTGGAACATGCGACGAAAGAGGCTTAGGTGGCATTGGTGTCCTTGTCAACAAGAACATGGCCGTCAACAATGATTCATTTGAATGCCTAACAAACCGGATAGGACAATTACACTTGAAGAGATGTGGCCCACTGCCAGCAATTTCTATCTTCATCGTCTAAGCAAAAATATACACATTATAATCTCTAAATGTATGTATTGCAATCCACAATGTGTAAGAGAAGAAAGATAGAGAAAGAGAGAGAGATGATGAAGAGAGAAAAGAGATAAAGAACCTGCCATAGAGGCAGGCTAGGGGAAGGGGGAGGGAAGTGGGCACTGCTGGAGGGATGGGTGCTGGAACACTGTATGACTGAAAACCAAACATGAGCATCTTTGTAATTGTATACCTCACGGTGTTATAATAAAATATTTAAAAATAATGAAGACAAATAAATAAAAAGGCCATTGGGTGGAAAAAAATAAAAAAAAAATCTATCGTTGCTATTGATATATTCAACTATTCAACCAAAAAATAATCAGATTTGGATATCAAGAAAAGTGTTCAAAATTATATTCTAGTTGAAATGTTGGTTGGTCTTACATATAAGTGAAAAATAATTCATCTCTAAGAGTCTAGCTATACTTAACAACTTTATATCAATGTGTTTTGAATTGTTGATGTTTCACATGATTGAAATACAGAATAAAATTGAGTCATTCTTAGCTCTAAGTTACTCTATGATATAAGTTAGTGGGAATCAATAAATTTAGTATTGGCTAATTCAGCTAAGATAAAATAGGTCTTTAATTCTTAAGGCTTTCATATTGAGTCAATTACCATGTATCAATTATTTACCTTCACTGTATTAGGAAGAGTTTAGTTTTTCATCTCTCCTGTGCTCCTACCAGGCTTGTTTCAGAGGACTCATTCCCTCTTAAGGATTTTTGACAAATCTCAGAGAAAAAATAGAGGCAAAAAATCTGATTTGTATGGACACCTCAGAATGGGGACCAATGAAGAAACAAGGCATGTAATATAGTATTTATGATTACTTTTCCGTATTTTTCTGGTGACTGATTTAAATTTCTATCCTCCTTTCATGTCAGACTATAGCCTTCTGAAAGATGAGTTTGAAATGATCATACTGTTATAAAAATCTTATGATAGGAGTGCTTCATTTATGGCAGCAATTACTCAAAAGAGAGAATGATTTAAATTGACATAACTTAAATTGAAACATATATTTTCATTAAATTAACTGTTATGGTACAGATTAAGTATATAATCTTTTGATATAGTAATTGTTCATTATACGCGGAAATGATTTTTAAATCACTCAAATTCACATTGCAACATTAGCAAGTTAATAAATGGAGGCCAGGCTTAAAAAGGAGAAACTTTGCCTCATTTATTTTCTAGGATGTTCATATTATTGAAAGCTACAATTGTAGATGGCTCTAATAGTGCGAAGAACATCTGGAAAAAAAATCTGCAAGAAAGAAAACTCCAATTTAAAAGCAGGCCTTCATTCTTAATAATCATGCTATATCTTGTTATTTAACATATAGACTTCTTCACTCTTAATTACAAAGTAAAAAAAAAACAAATAAGAATGGTTAAATTTATAGCAGGGCATTTATCTTTTTGTTTGTGGCAATAGCCATATGTGCTTAAGGTTTATTCCTTGCTCTGTGCTCTGGGATCAGTCCTGGCTATGCTTGAGGAACTATATGTGGCTCTGGGAATTGAAAGACAGTTGGCCACGCCGGGCAAGCACACTGTTCTGCTGTACGATCTCTCTAGCCCTTCAACCAGAGGATATTGATACCAATTTTCAGTATAGATATGTAGTCTCAAAAAGTAATAGCATATTTTTAGAGAACAGAGAAGGTAGGCTAAACTAGTTTTTTTTAGGATAATTAAATTTATTCAGTGTGTTGTATAATAAAGGTTTTAACTTCTGGTAAACTATTGATGCCTACATTAATTTGTTAATTTAGTCATTTGCTCATCTAACTACTAAGTTCTTAGGAAGTATTATTTTTGTAATCAAGTTCCAGTTTCTATATTATTTTAGTTGACATATTCTGTGTACAAATGCAAACGTGTAACTTCCCACTGCAGTAAGAAAATGTAAACTTATTTCTAACTAATGCACGGTGTGGCAGAGGTCTAGTAGTTTACTTTGGCTTTCTTCCAAGGTCTAAATTTGAATTAGTGGCTTGGGTTCAAGTCTTATCTTTGAGGTATGGAAGAATTTAATCTTTTGAATTGCCAGTTCTGATTTGAAGGCAAAAATAGGAGCTACCTCAAAAGAAAATTAATTGATATTATGTGTTTAAAACACTTTGGCACACAAACAAAATGGCACATGGCATGAGTTTAATTAAGTCATTATTTTCCTGGGACTAGCCAGGTGATAAGGTAATAGTAAGCTCACTTGATGTCTCAAGTCAGCCTTTCTAATCTTTATTGACGTAAATTTGGGGTTTACTGTCCATCCCAACATCCATTGCCACTTTGACTCACAATAACAAGAATTCTAGCTTTGCCTCTGGAATCTGACCATTAATTTAAAATCGTCAGTCTTTAAGTCTACACTCGCTTTTGGATATCCTAGCTACTGGTACTCTTTTTATCACGTTTATGTATAAAACAACCCAGCTAGACCTAGGGTTGTCTTCATTTCCTTTCCTCATTTAGATCAATTTTTACAATGTTTTTCCTACCTGACTAAAATGATCATTTTAGGGATTTAATTCTTTGAGACTTTTTCTCCTACTCTGACTACGTCTTCATATGTTTGAATCATTTTATAGCATCTTTGCCTTAAATTCTGACAACTTTCTGATTGAGAAAATGCACAGTGCTGACAACTCTATTTTCTATTTTCCTATAGAAGGCTGTGATAGGAGACCCACCAATCTTTCTTTTACCAGTCAAGACTTCAAGCCTCTTGTTTATAATCAGAAATATATGGACCACATCTTGTAGAAGGGGAAATTCATTTACTCTTGTTTGGTTTCTTTTCTCAAAGACCAAAGAGAAAAAACTGAAACAAAAACCAAATAAAAATTAAGAAACAAGCATAATAGTTTGGAGAAGTAATGCAGAAATGAAGTTACTTGCCTTTTGGTGCCCTACGAAGTCAAATCCCGGCCTGTATGTGGTTCCATGATCACGAATATGAGAGATTTCTGTGCACGGTGCGGTAAAGCCCAAATGCTACCCCATTCAAAAATAAACAGAAGAATCTATGGTGCAAAGTTTATTAATATTTTTATCATTTTCCATAAATCCATGAAGTATTAACTAAACAACATAGTCTGTGACATCTTCATAAGTCTTTTCAGCATCTCTATATTGTATTCGCTTGGTATTACTGGTTCAAAAACATAGGATATGTTATTACTTTTATTTATTTTGTTTTGAAACTTCACCTTATGGTACCTAGGACCAATTCTTAGTTCTGTGAATTAGGAATCACTCTGGTGGTGATCACCATGTGAAATACTGGGGGTTGAATCGATACTTGCAAGGAAAATGCCTTAACTGCGCTATACTTCCAACCCTAAGCAGAATGTATAAACTTAGTAATAGACTGTATTATTAAATGCGAAGCATTTCTTTCCTATGTATGCATTATACTTTGATCAGTATTTGATATAAAGATGTATAGTGGGCAATGGACCAAAACTGTATATTAAACAAACTTTGGACAAACATTTTTCTTTTCATATTACATGTTAGGCATTGTCATGAAGTGATTTTCTATCACTTGTATCACTTATCTTCCCATTATTCAGCAATTTGCTCCATCGGGCGCCAGTAAATTCATTGGGAATAAGGTCTATTATTGTTACTGTTTTTGGCATAGCGAGTATACCATGGGTAGTTTGCCAGGCTTTGCCATGGTTCTGGGTTCATCCCAGGGGGTCCAGGCTTTTTCTATGTCAGGCAACAACCATCCAGGGCCCAGGGGCAGAGCCCTGGGTGTAGACTATCCTGTCTCCTGTCTGCTGATGTAGCCAGGTAGCACTGCCACACCTGCAACACCTCCAGGGGCAGGTTCCAGGATCCACAGAACCACCAGTCATGATCTTCTGAGAAGGCACACTTGCAAAGCTGGCTTGGCATTTATCGGACATCTTTGCAAGCTCTATGACCAGAGTGTGAGGAGATGCGGGTTCAGCTCCCTGTCTGCAGACAACCTACCCCAAGAGGTCATCTGAGGAAACTCCCCAGGGATCCAAGGCTCTCAGCTCCGAGACCTGTTTCCGACTCTGGTGTGCTGCTTCTGTGGCGCCCTCTCATCCCACTTGGTTCGGGGCAATCCTCGAGCAAAGCCAGCACTAGGGCTGGGCTGGTGGCCCTCGTGGGTCCGATGTAGGCTCCTAGATTGTGCCCACTCCTCTGCCTATCAGCGCCTCCCGCAGGTGATTTTCTATACAAACACCAGTTAGTGACCACATATATAAGCTTTCTAAAGAAGTGAGTAGAGCTGTTCTGAAAGTTTGATTTTCAAATGTTTCATACAGAATGAAAATATTGATTAATTCTCATTAATTTTTAGAAGTATTAACATTTAAAACTGAAGGAGAAGGGCTGTAGTGATAGCACAGCTTAGGTGTTTGCCTTGTACATGGTCAACCTGGTTTGATCCCTGACATCCCATATGGTCTCCAGAGCATAGTCAGGAGTAATTCCTGATTGCAGAGCCAGGAGGAACCCCTGAGTATCACTGGGTGTGGCCCACAAAGCCAAAAACATCCGGAGAAATAATAATGGTAAATTGTAGCAAAATATCTTAAAGACAAATATGTAAGAGAAATAATAATGGTAAATTGTAGCAACATATCTTAAAGACAAACACATTATGGACAAATGAGTACACATTAACTTTAGAATTGATATTTGAGGGCTGGGGATATAGCACTGCAGTGTTGTGCTTGCATTGCACAAGATCATTCAGTTTCTATCCCTTCACCTGTTAAGGTCCCACAGCCCTCCAGGAGTGCTACCCCTGAGTGCTTAGTCTCTACGAAACCCTGAGCACAGCTGGGTATTGCCCCAACCCAAAATAAAATATTTTCACTACCACAAGGCAAGTATTTTAGATAGTTTTGGATTATTTTAAAATGAAGTATTTAACCATCCAAACAATTGCTCTGAGATCTTTTTGCAAAGTTGTATTTCAATTTATATTGTGCTAATAGCAGATAATAGTGAGAAAGCTCAGCGTTAAGACTAGAGAGCAAATAAAATATATAATCTTGCTGAGCAGTACGTTCTGGCCAGAGATGGTTCAATAAAATGAAATGAATATATACGAAAAATCCTCAGAGATAATTATGCTAGTTTTTCAGCCTAAATACCTTGGAATTTGCAAAGACAGCTCATAGACAAAAGGGCTACCAGTAAAATTCAGTGCAATAGATTTCTCCATTCACAGTGACAGGAACATCTCTCTCAATATTACTTAGCTAATGAACGAATAGATCTGCTGTGAAGTTCCTAGGAGGCTCATTTTCTTGAGTACAGTAGTAAAAGTTAGCTGATGAATGACCTAAACTGCTTAATGTTTCTCCTTATAACTTCTGAGCAGCAAGGCGTATCCAGGCAAGTGCTGAAGGAGTTATCCTCAGGAGGCCCTGGTGTCCTTGCAGGTTGTCAGAGGCAATGAGCCAGGTTTATTTCAAATGGCTCCTTAAATGAACATTTATTTTGTGCCAGTAACACATTTTTTGATTAACAACTCCTTTTGACTAATTTGCTTCCCAAAACAGTCCAATAAAGGACTCATTTAAAACATAATTAAAAGCATGTTATTGCTAGTAGTTAATACTGATTAAAACAGGCATTAAGACAATTATCATTGAAGGAAAGTAAGCACCCATAGTTAGTATAGAATCCATTCTTACTGTTTTTCTGCATCACATACAAAATAGACTATGCAGAAACCTAGAGGAATGGTTCAGTCTTCATGAAATCACACCTTCATGAAATCTATTTTTTTTTTACTTGTTTCATTTAGTAAAGAGAAAGTTAGATAGTTGAGCTTTTTGGCTTTTTTCTCTTGTGGGAAATATGCAAGTATTCCACAAGGTAAATATCATTTTCAATTAATCTGAACTAATTTGACTGAGTGAAAGTAAAGCTCAGCTATTCATTCATACCTGTAGGATGTAATCCTTCATCTTTTTCTGCATAGTATATATATAAAACTCCCTCATACCCACATTGTAGATCAAATGCCATGGATATTATTTTGACTACTGTATAAATCTTTGATTTATTTATTTTCATAAATGTCCTTTTTTAAAATGATATCTATTTGTGGTGTGCTAGCAACAGAAATGGAAGGAATGAAGGGATTAAATGATTTCTCTTTTTTCTCATTTTTAAATGACTTTTTTTTCAGACAGGCTCTGAATATTGTTGGAGGGATTTTATCAACTTGACGATGTGTACACTGTGGTACCAAATACCCCTAAAATATATAGATATATTCTTTTAAAACAATCTAACATCAAAAACTTTAAAATGTGAAAATCTAAACAACTTTAACGTAGAAACAGTAAAGATCAATATTATATGAGAAGTGTATATATATATATATATACATGTATGTATATAAAACAATGTTTTTATTATAATGGTGTCTTGTATTAAATTATTTTTAAAAATAATTTTCGGAATATAAAGTAGTTCACATATTTTCATGGATTATTGCCTAATGAATAATAAGTATATCTCCATTTAATATAAAACACCTTTTAAAAACATGTTTTTATTTCAATTTTGAGTTAAGTCTAGCTTTTCTTCCTTTGTGTCTTTTCAAGAAGATACGTGAAAAAAATGGAAATTCAAATATTTGGCCAGAATAAAATAGCCTTTTAAGGGTGGATTTATAATGTCACCTTCAAATTTTATCATAAAATATTGCAGAGATAAAATTAAGCCAACAGATCTTATCATTTGTTATAGATTTCCATTTTGCTGTGGTAGCCCCTGGATAGTCTCACAAATAGTAGATGGCACTCACTAAGTGTCTAGCAAAGTCTATTTATCATGGGACAATTTGTCTTTTCCTTTATAGATTCACAAAAGTTCATGGGTCATGATATTAGCCATAGGCCAATTTGCAAACCTTTTAAATCTCGTGGAGATAAAAATTAAAACAAAACATAACAAACAAAACTTACAAGTCATTGTGTGTGTGTGTGTGTGTGTGTGTAGAGCTAGAAAAAGAAAGAGGAAAGTCTTGTTATGAAGGATATGTGATATAATGTGTTGACTTATTTTCATTCTAATGCTTTATATATCTCTCTTCTGGATGATCTCAAAAGCTTGCTGAAATGTCTCTACATTTCTACTTTGGTTAATTTTTCCACATTGCCATTAAAATTATGGTTCTAAAATGCAAATATGACCTCAACTTGTCTCCAGTGAAAATGTCTCCATGATTCATTCTATTCTTTCCAACAGGATAGCAATATTATCTATTGCCTGACTTCATTTTACATTTTCAGTTAAATTTTTGATCATGAAATCTTATCACTGGATTGAACTGCTTTGTCTTCTCAAAATATGTTCCTTAGTAAACTCCTACACATCTGCTTACAGTTCTATTTGCTCATTTACTGTGCTTTGAATACTTTTCCCACATTCTACAAGGTTCAGCGTTCTATTCAGTATTTGAATGTCAGGAGAGTACAAAAACTAAAGGACATTCAGAAGCTGGAGAAATAGTACAAGAGAGCCTTGAGAACAGCGTGTAGGGCCCAAACGAAATAAAATAATATTAATTTTACAAAATGCCATTTCGTTTGATTTAAATTTCAGGACAACATTGAAAAATTTTGCACAAATATTGTAAAGATATGTTTTAAATTATTATACGTGGATTGATATAACATGTATAATAGATAACAACCCATGAGTAATGCTTGTAATCCAAACATTGTCAAATTATATGCCAGACATTAATTTTACTTATTTTGTTATTAGTAAAAAAAATTGTTGTAAAACCTTTTTCTATTTACTACAGAGAAGTCTTTGGATCCTTTCAATATATAGCATTCAAATTCTAGTTAGTGGTTTCTATGGCACATGAAATGTATTTAACAATTTTTGTTGAATAAAGTCTAATAGGCTATAACAGGAATTTGTGTGAACATATATAACTATTACTAATAATGCATTGAAACTGTACAGAGCTCTAGGGAGTATTACCATTTTGACAATGTTGATTCTCCCCATCCATGAGCAGGGAATATGTTTCTATTTCCTTGTGTCCTCTTTTATCTCTTGGAGCAGTGTCTTGTAGTTTTCTTTATACAGGTCCTTTACACACTTGGGTAAGTTGATTCCTAGGTATTTGATTTTCTGTGGCACAATTGTGAATGGAATTGTTTCCTTAATATCCCTTTCTTCTCTTTCGTTATTTGTATATAGGAAAGCCACCGACTTTTGCGTGTTGATTTTGTATCCTGCCACTCTACTATATGTGTCTATTGTTTCTAGGAGTTTTTTGGTAGAGAGTTTAGGGTTCTCTAGGTATAATATCATGTCATCTGCAAATAATGATAGCTTCACTTCTTCCTTGCCTATCTGGATGCCCTTGATGTCCTTTTCTTCTCTGATTGCTATGGCAAGTACTTCCAGTACTATATTGAATAAAAGAGGTGGGAGTGGGCAACCTTGTCTTGTCCCTGATCTCAGGGGGAAGGCTTTCAACTTTTCCCCATTGAGAATGATGCTCGCTGTGGGCTTTTGGTAGATGGCTGTAACTATCTTGAGGAAAGTCCCTTCAATTCCCATTTTCTGGAGGGTTTTAATCATGAACGGGTGCTGGATCTTGTCAAATGCTTTCTCTGCGTCTATTGATAGGATCATATGGTTTTTATTTTTTCTCTTATTGATATGATGTATTATGTTGATTGACTTGCGAATGTTGAACCATCCTTGCATACCCGGGATGAATCCTACTTGGTCATGATGTATAATCTTCTTGATGAGTCTTTGGATTCTGTTGGCTAGTATTTTGTTGAAGATCTTAGCATCCGTGTTCATCAGGGATATTGGTCTGTAGTTTTCTTTCTTTGTGTTGTCTCTCCCTGCTTTGGGTATCAGGGTGATATGTGCCTCGTAAAAGCTGTTTGGGAGTGTTTCTGTTTCTTCTATTTCCTGGAAGAGCTTGAACAGGACAGGCAGTAGGTCCTCCTTAAAGGTTTGGTAGAATTCACTAGGGAATCCGTCTGGACCTGGGCTTTTGTGTTTGGGAAGACTTTTAATTACTGTTTCTATTTCCTCGATGGTGATAGGCTTATTCAGGTATTGGAGGTCTTCTTGTTTCAGCCGTGGGAGGTTATAGGACTTCAGGAATTGATCCATTTCTTCTCGATTCTCATGTTTCACGGCATACAGGCTCTCAATGTAATCTCTGATGATCTTTTGGATTTCTGTGGTTTCTGTTGTGATGTCACCGTTTTTATTTCTGATTCTGTTTATTTGGGTTCTCTTTCCCTGTCCTTACAAGTCTTGCCAATGGTTTGTCAATCTTGTTTATTTTTTCAAAAAACCAGCTCTTGGTTTCATTAATCTTTTGGATTGTTTTTTTTTTGGTTTCCAACTTATTGATTTCCTCTCTAAGTTTTGTTATTTCCTTTTTTTCTGCCTGGGTTGGGCTCCTTTTTGTTGGTCTTTCTCTAATGTCTTCAGCTGTGTAGTCAGGTTATTTATGTGGGCCCTTTCTTGTTTCCTGATAAATGCTTGCAGAGCTATAAACTTCCCTCTTAACACGGCTTTTGCCGTGTCCCACAAGTTCTTATAGTTGGTGTCTTCATTTTCATTTGTTTCCAGAAATCTTTGGATTTCCTGTTTGATTTCTTCTATGACCCATTTGTTGTTCAGGAGTGAGCTGTTCAGTTTCCAGGTGTTTGGTTTGACTCCCTGTTTCTGTGTATGGTTAACTTCCATTTTCAGTGCATCATGGTCTGAAAAAAAAATAATGCATTGAAATGCAAATAATATTTTATGGTCCTTTTAGATAGATATAATAATAATGTCTCAGTAGTCAATGCACAGTGTGAACTGGGTTTATTATGTAATAGCTCAGATTTTTAATAAGAAATATTATTAGACAGCTTTGCTATAGAATGTGACTGAAACTCCTAGTCCTCAGTTTCTTCATCTGCTGAAAGGAAATAATGAAAATAGTTATCATATAATGTGATGCTGGGAACGTTTTCAAGGCTTGATAGATGCAAATCTCTCAGGTAATTTTGCAATACACTTTTCTCCCAATGGGTATTTACAATGACCTCAGATAGATGTCCCCCAAAGTATTAGGTAACTTGAAATATATATATATGAATATAAACATTCATGAGTCAAACCTATGTAGTTCTTTGGGTTTCTCTTGATTCAAACATTTCTCTTTTGCCCTGTTCCAATGTAGGAACATCAATAAAGCTCTATTTTGGAATATTACATATTATTAAAACATTTTTGCATGTGAAAATTAAACTTACAGTTAAAATGACATACTATATTAATTTTAAACACTTTTCTTAAATTACAGTTACATTAAAAGATTAGTATATAGAAAAAATCTTATCTCACACATATTCTACAACTAACTCTGGAACTTTATGAATTGTATTTCTATTTGTTTATGCCTTGGACATTAGCTTTGCTCTGTAATACAAAACAACTATGAGTGCTTTTTTTTTAAGTTTTTAAGTATAAAATGCAGCTGCATAAGTCAATGAAGTGTGATATGTTTAAAGATCTTATACAACCAGTCTTAGGTAAAAAAATACTCTCCAAATGACCCTTATTTCAGAAACTGACCACCATTTTTAGTATTAGCTATAGTTTAGTTCCCTGAGAATTTACAGATAATGGAATATATTTTTTGCTGTTATTCTGAACTTTCTTTTTACATATGCTGAACAATAAATGCAAAACTAATGAGTTTCTGTTCTCAAGCAACTTCTTCCCAGAATCATAAAAGCAGAACAGGCAGCGCAGCCACTCATTGCCTTTTGAAAGTAAGCAGATGAATTAGTAGCAACAAGCATTTGGCAAGAGTAAAAATTCTGCATCTGGCTTGAAGGAAACAAAAGTGACCAAAGTAAAATGAGCTAAAATGATGCAGTTGTTTAAGGAAAATCTGTTCCAAAATTAAAATTTACTGGACCAATAATTTCTCTGCCAGTGCATTGTATTGGTGAGAAATAGAAATTTTATGTTTTGGAGGAACAGCCAGAGGAAAACCAGCTGAAACAGTAGACAGTGTTCCTCATTCTTAACTGCACATTATCTAGCTCTTCACTTGATCTCCTGTTCTTAATTCTGTAGGACACATATACTTGCATTTTATTGCCCAATTAATCGGGATGTAAAGAATTCATTATCTTCCATGTCATTTGACTGTTTGCTTTCTTCTACTGGAAGGAGACTTTGCTATAAATTATTCAGGTTAAATGTAAGAAACTCAGCCACCACATTAATTTTAATCCCTCTTCAATAACTGGGCAATACTAAAATGGATCCTCTTAGGAAGGCCATTGCAACTTATATATAAAGGAAGTGTTCCAATATTTATTTAAAAAAACTGATTTGGTGGGTATTCACCTGTGAAGCCAAGAATATAATTGTTCACAGAAGTACTGACAGTTTTAATTACAAGTCCCTAAAATGACTGGAAGGGTTGATAGGATAAGTTGTACAAGAATTATTCAGATGACACACAACCCCAAAGGAAGACTTCTTTGTTGCTCATTTAAGATATGAAAAATATATCATTACTAAATACCTTTTAAAAGGCCTGTGTGTGTCTATGTAGGTACTTAATATAGGCAATTGCACATACTGAGTGTGGGATCTTAAAGGCACAGTATCTCCCAATGTCTGTTAAGACAGTTGAGGCCAAGGTTCTGAACCTGGCCAAGACTATAAATTGGGGCCCCAGGAGAGCAGCCTGGGGGGCTTCTGGACTTAGAGAGCAGTGGTCTTTGGTGCCTGACCAGCACCTAGGCCATGGGGTCCCTAGTGCCTGAGCTGGATGGCCAGCACCAGGGAGGAGAAGTTGCTCCTGATGGCTCGGAGAGCCAGCACCAGAGCCACAGGGCCTGGTGCCTGAACCCGAGGGCTGGCATCAAAGCAACAGGGCTACAGAGCTTCAGGGCTACTGAATATTAGGACCACCGGCAGCAGGACTTCATGGAGGACCACAAAGACTTACATAGAGATTCAGTGACACAAGACATATTAGCCAAAGATGAAGCAAGGAACTAGGGAAATAGATAGTGACATAGCCGAGAAGTCCAGAGAAAAGAAGGCTTGAAAAGTCCTGAGCAGAAAGGACCTAAGGTAAAAGTCCAGAAAGGAGACATCCTGGGAAAGGAACAGAGCATGAAACCTCAACATACGGTGCCCAAACTGGGTTGAACCAGAATGACAGTTGGACATTTCCAACTACCTGAACTTCCCCTCAACTCCTTCTAGATAGACCCCACAGAGGATTTGTCTTTGACCTAACCTTGGTAAACAGGCCCTGAACTTTAACCTGAACTTTATGAACTTGAACCTGTACTGTTATGCCTTACCCCCATGAAGCAGGAATGTCCTGTCGGGTCGGAGGCGCAGAGATGAGACACCAGGAACACGACGTATTTCCATTAATATTTTTAATAATCACCAGCTGGAGGGGCAGCAGTTCGCATCATGGCAGGAGCTCGCTGACCTGAACTAACTCATTTGACTGACCGAACTGACTGACCACCTCCACACAGACCCCAACTCTCTTATCTCCCATCTCAAAGGCAATACAGCTTAAAGTTTGTATGGTTTACATTACAAAGACAGTTCACATTCATTGAATAGGATTTAGGAATAATAGGAAGGAGACAACCAGGAACCAAAAACCTGCAGGGGGTGCTCTCTAGGTAAGATGAGATGAACAAAAGAACGCATTACAGTTGCTAATGCAGCCTTCAGGACTAGCCCATGATGGCAAGGACTTGTCAGACAGAAGAACAAGAAAAACCTGTTTTCTGCCTAACTTTAAGCATTGTCCATTAGACTCCATCTTGGGCTAGTTATAGCCAACAGGGAAATGTGCAGAGAAATGACCTAGGATAGCCTTGTCTGGGTATACCTGCAGCTGATGAACAGTTTCACTAGGGATTTCTACATACTAACTCTATTGGGAGACAGTCTGCCGGAAGTCCCTGTGTATCTGTTAACAGGCAGTATTCATCAGACCTTCCTTTGCATATCCTTAGATCTACCTTCTGCCAACACCCCATAGGACTTATTTTCCCTTCACAGACTTTATTACCTGAGAGTTACCATTCCCCACAAACTTCATTACTTTACCTTGAACTTATTTTCCCCACAAATTTCATTTCATTGGACTTTTTTATTTTCATTACCTTAGACTTTGTTGCCACTTAAAAAATGGGGGAAATATGGGATGTTAAAGGCACAGAGGACCAGAAGAATGGAGCCTTGAAGAGATGCATCCGAAAGTGAGACAACCTAATCAGAGGAGCCTGCAGAGACCTCCCGCAAAAAGAGAGCAGCCTGCAGAAGAGTCAAAAGAGAGGAGCCTTCACATAAACCCCCAGAAAGAGAGCAGCCCATTGGAGAAACTCAGAGAGAGACAGAGGTTCAGGAGAGGTTCCTGCAGAGAGCAAGCAAATAGATAAAAACAAAGTCAACATTAAAGAATAACCTTCAGCGAGTATCATTCTCAATGGGAAAAAATTGAAAGCCTTCCCCTAAGATCAGGAAAAGACTAGGTTGCCCACTCTCACCTCTTTTTATTCAATATAGTACTGGAAGTACTTGCCATAGCAATCAGAGAAGAAAAGGACATTAAGGGCATTCAGATCAGCGAGGAAGAAGTCAAGCTATCACTATTTGCAGATGACATGATATTATACCTAGAGAACCCTACATTTTCTACCAAAATCTCCTAGAAACAATAGACATTTATAGTAGAGTGTCTGGATAAAAAGTTAATACCAAAAAGTCGGTGGCTTTCCTATATACAAATAATGAAAAGAAGAAAGGGATATTAAGAAAATGATTCCATTTTCCACAATTGTACCACAGAAAATCAATTACCTAGGAATCAGCTTAACCATGTGTGTAAAGGACCAGTACAAAAAAAACTACAAGACACTGCTACAAGAAAGAAAAAGAGGACATGAGGAAATGGAAACACATTCCATGCTCATGGATGGGGAGAATCAACATTATCAAAATGGTAATACTCCCTAGAGCTTTGTACAGATTCAATGTGGTCCCTATACTGATACCCATGATATTCTTCAGAGAAATTGACCAAACACTCTTGAAATTTGTATGGAACAATAAACCCCCATGGATAGCTAAAGCAATCCTTGGCAAAAAAAAAGAGATGGGATGCATCACCTTTCTCAACGTCAAACTGTACTACAAAGCAGTAGTAATTAAAAGTGTGATATTGGATAAAAAAAAGACCTGTAGATGTATGGAATAGAGTTGAGTATGACACCCATGCTCAAACACATGATCATTTAATTTTTGATAAAGGTTCAAATAGTCCGAAATGAAGCAAGGAAAGCCTCTTCAACAAGTTATGCTGGGAAAACTGGGCAGCTAAGTGTAAGAAAATGAATTTACACCTCTGTCTAACACCATCCACAAAAATAAGATCAAAATAGAATAAAGAACTAAATATCAGACCTGAATCCATAAAGTACATTGATGAAAATATAGGAAAAGCCCTCCAAGACATTGAAGCTAAAGGCAACTTCAAAGATGAAGCACCACTAACAAAGCAACTGGAAGCAAAGATAAATTTATGGGACTACATGAAACTAAAAAGCTTCTTCACCTCAAGAGAAACTGACAAAGATACAAAGGCAGTCCAAAGAATGGTAAAGAATATTCATCCAATACCCAACTGATAAGATGTTGACATCCAGTGTATATCAGGCACTGGTAGTACTTTACAAGAAGAAAACAGCCAACCCCATCAAAAAATGGGGAGAAGAAATGAGCAGAAACTTTGCCAAGGAAGAAATTTCAGTGGCCAAATGGCATATGAAAAAATGCTCATCACTAATAATCAGAGTGTTGCAAATCAAAACAACAATGAGATATCATCTCATACCACAGAGACTGGCACTTATCCAAAAGAGTAAGAACAACAAATGCTGGCGTGGATGAGGGAAAAACGGGTTTCTCATCCATTGTTGGTGGGAATATCGACTGGTGCAGCCCTTATGGAAAGCAATTTACATTCCTCCAAAGACTAGACATCAAGCTCCCATTTGACCCAGCCATACCACTCTTGGGAATATACCCTGGGAAGCCAAAAACACACAGAGAAAACACCATCTGCACCTTAATTTTCATAGCAGCACTATTCACAATAGCCAGAGTCTGGAAACAACCAGTATGCCTGAGAAGTGATGACTGGATAAAGAAACTTTGGTATATCGACACAATGGATTACTATGCAGCTGTTAGGAAAAATGAAGTTATGAAATTTACCTATAAATGGATAGACATGGAGAGGGTCTTGTTGAATGAAATTAGCCAGAAGGAAAAGGACAGATATAGAATGACTGCATTTATTTGCATGACATAAATATATACACATATTTTGATATCAATATCAAAGGTCAGGTGAAACATGGAGCATGAAGTCTTATTAAAGGTGAAAATTACACAAACGTGAGGGAGTCAGAGATTAAGGAAGCCAGAGAAGGGAATAGAGTGCTAATAACTGTCGAAAGTGCTAATACCGACCTAAAACTGAGCATTAAATACAGGCAGAAAGATTCACATGATAGCCTCTGAATGCATGTATTGCAATCTACAATGTGTAGGAGAAGGAAGAGAGAAAGAGAGATAAAGAAAGAGATAATTAACCTGCCATAGAGGCAGGCTAGGGTGGGGAGGGAATCGGGGACATTATGGTGGGAAATGGGTACTGGTGGAGGGATGGGTTCTGGAACACTGTAAGTCATAACCCAACTATGAACATCTTTGTAATTGTATATCTCACGGTGGTATAATAAAATATTAAATTAAAAAAGTAACCTTCAGGAACCTCTAGCCTGGCTGGTTATTCTGCCAACAGGTCAGGGGGGACAGTGTAGGCATCGACACAGGCTGGGGACTTTAATGGACAATGAATACTGCTGAGGACCCAGCTAGACCCCTGGATCTGCTGCCATGGTTACCTCCTGATCCCCAAGTAATGTTAAGGCTGTTGAACCCACAGGAGGTCCCTTGGGCCTGGGGCCTTGGGACCTCCATAAGGGGGATCCACTATTCCCCTTCCAATAGTTACTTTTAAGCCTTATCTCTGAGAAGCATCAGTATTTTATTACAATAAAAATGAAATTTCCCTAGTAAAATGTTTGTTTTTTTTTTGATCCCCAAACTAGAGTTATGACATTCTAGTTGATTTTATACCATACTACACCAGAGAAATCAATACTGTTACAACTATCCATGAGAATCAGCAGACCTAATAGCTGCAATATACATTGGCAACTGACATGTTTTAAAATGCTGTCTACTATGAAGTTGGGATAAACTGAAATGAAATTTAATTATAAAAGAAAACTTTAAAAATCCAAAAGAAGAATTTAGTTTTGATAATATGTTAAAAGCCTCTCTTTTTTTCTTGTATCTCATTTCCTGCATTCATACCTTTAGATATTTGTTTCTTACAATTTAATTCAAAATCCCAAAGTACCACTGATAGAATTAAAACAAAGTTATCTGCACTAGTTATTTTTAAAATTCCTTTTAAAAGCAAACAAGCCAGAAAGGAATTTGCATGCTTGGATTTTTATCTACTTGCTATCCATTTAGTGATTATAAAGATATTTATCTATTTTATTTCTGAAAAGCCTGTCTTCTTTAGCCCAAATCGTATATTTATTTATACAGAAAGCAGGGTTTTCATGGACTACTTAATAACCTTACAAATCTATGATGACAGAATATATGATTAGGGCCCAATCTAGATACTCATACATGAATCAAATTGTTTTTGAAGTGTTTTTTTTTCTATATTCAGCTTTTCTATGCAGACCTTTCTGATACTGTTGCTCATCTGAACAGTGAAGATTCATGTGCTCATATTTAGAAAAATAACCCCCAAATTAAACCCTAACAAGGTGATAACTCACAAATAAATTTAATTAAGCATTGGTTTCAGAGTATTTTGTACTAGACTTTATTCCACTTTCAATAGAAACAATACACTAATTTGGTAGAAAAGTGTCTTATAAAATTGGACAATGCTATTTTGGTAGTGACCAATTTTCTACAATTCATTTTGAGACAATAATCATATAATAAAATATATACTTAATTTCTTCACATCTGTGAACCGTATTTTCAAATTTTAATGGAGAGGCAATTGTCAGTTCTTAATATGGACATTAACGCTAGCTAATATATAAGAAACCGACTCATATTATTTTCATGGAAGAATAGCTCGGCAAAACTAAGACCTTTGTGTTCTATAAGTTTTAGAATAGTTCCACAAGATTTTCTATTACAATGAATTTGTGAAAACTAGAACAACCTAGTATTTTGCTACACTGAAATATCCAAAAAGGATATTATGTATTTCATACATATAGAAGAATTGATTTCTCCATGTGTTACTCATGGCCATTTATTTGCATTTTTGTATTTTATTACCTAAGCTTGGAGCAATCTTTGCAAACAGGCCAGTACAAACATGTAAAAAAGTGGAATAAAAAGCACATTCCCCATAAAGT
Source organism: Cryptotis parvus (assembly GCA_021461705.1). NCBI lineage: Eukaryota > Metazoa > Chordata > Mammalia > Eulipotyphla > Soricidae > Cryptotis > Cryptotis parvus. The sequence continues at coordinate 388,119 of JAJIBD010021932.1, read as the reverse complement.
GCTTGCACGGCACAGAAACATAAAATTTTGGTGTCTAGTCATTTTTTTTTTCATTTTGGGTGGCACCAAAAAAATTCTTCTATTTAAACTCTATGTCCTTTCCTAGTCTTTTCTGTAAAGCCTTGAATAGAGTGAATGTTTACCCTGGTTGTTTTGGCCAACTGACGCCTTCCAGGTTGGGGGTGCTCTCAGTTCTGTTTCCTGTCAGCTCTCCTTGACTACTGGCATGTGGGGCCAATTTGTTTCTTCTGTAGAGAAAGGAAAAGAGTTTGGATTTAATTTGAAGCCTTGACATAAGGTTTAATTTGCTAAAAAGGGGAGCTATGCCATTGTAAATCTTGGAGAATAAACTAAGGTTGTGAGAGCTGTCAGCTCAATCTCTTTCCAGCACCACTTAAGGTGTTCGTTAAACTGTATTTCTTTCCAAACCCCACTCACTTAATTGAATGGATGCTTAGTTAGAAATATAGATCTAGCCTTTTATTTGTCAATTGTTTATTTTTTGAGAGACTAAAGATTAATCTTCCCCCTCACTTTATTTAAATACTGCATTTTACAAAGTTGTCCATGATGATTTGTTACAGGCCTTCACTATTCCAACCCCAGTCTCACTACTGCAATGACCTTCCCTCCACCATTGTCTCTATTTACCCAACCACCCCTCAAGCCGGGACAGGCCCACAGGAGTAGGACCACAATAATTTATTTTGTATTGCTTTTACCAATAAATAGATAATAGAATGATCAAAAAATATTTCCATGGAAGAAAATTTGTGACAAATGTTGAATCTCACATGGTGACATTAAGTCTTTGCCTGAGGCTTTACTAAGCTATTGTTGCAAGTTAAGCCTTCTGTGTTAATGCTTTTGTTCATCAAAACTGATTGGCTCTGTGTTTCATCTCCTCCAGTCTGGTGTGCTAGGATGGCAGTGTTGTAGAGTCGCAGTCTTGAGCTGCAGAAAAAATAAGAATATTTAACTGAGAAGTTCTGCCAGAGGCATGGCCCAACGATTGGACATAGGAGTGACGCAGAGGACTTATTCAGGACAGGAGCTGGACCGCAGCCCCACACTGAGGTCACCCCTGTAGTCTCAGTCAGGATAGGGTGTTTGAGAGACTTTTTCAGCTAATTGATTTCTTTCAAATTTACTTTGAGATTATGGAGCAAGTCCAATGATAAATTTTCTTGGCAACAATGATGGGGCATCAGCCTAAAGATTAATATTTGAAGGCTCACATGAAATAGATTGACATTAGAATGACAGGCTAAATAGCATTTTGTGTATACATTTATGAAAGAAATAATATTAGTCCTGTGTTTTCACATCTTGGTGGATATAGAGTGGTACTGAAATGAACTACAGTAGAAGGAAGTCAACAAAAAATGCTAGCAGTTCCAACTTGGGAGGCTGAACATTGAGTAGTGTTTATGGAGAAAGTAAGAAAATCTTTACCTTTCAAAGTTTCTTTTTAATTAGTATTAAGATAAAATCATGTTTCTTTCTGAAAATTTTTTGATCTTTCCATATACATCATGGTCTCGGCACTATTGTGGAAGTGGAGTACATAGTTCCCCAGAACCAAATCCAGCCCCTTCCCTATACACCACATGTATGTTTAATCTTGTTGATATTCTTAAACTTTTTTGGGCAACTTTGTGTTACACAATGGGGAAATGGGCGAATTCTCTTTCTTGTGCTTTTACTGAAGTCCACAGATAGGAGAATTATAAATGTGATGCATGTATAGCTGTGATGAGGGGTGGGGGATATCTTGAGACAGTGGATAATAACCATATGTGTAATGGCAGAATTTTGATTTGTTTGAAAAGGGCATTTCGGTCATACTCAATGAGGGATTTGAGATTATGGAGTCACTCTGGTTCCTGGAGATTTGCCACCAGCAGGACCGCCCTACTACCATCTACTTCCCTGATCAGCCTATCTCTTGAGCAACACACAATGGTAGAAGACATCCCTGAGCACCAACTATATAGAGATCCAGAACGGCTCATGAGCACACTGCCAGGCTCTGTTGGACTGATGGCCCCACCAGCCAACCAGAGAGCCCAGTTGCAAAAGGCAACAGCCCAGGGCTGTGTTGGTCCAGTCCCAAATTGACCCTGCTGTAGACGTTGCTACAGCAACAGGGTCCAGGGGCAACACTGGACACTGTTAGGTCAACCAGACTGGGTGGAGCAAGCACACCAGCAACCAGAAGTCCTACCCCACCCCTCCTGATACCACAATCACTGCTGTGTCTCTGACCAGCTTCCAAATACTCAGTGCTAATTCTCCTGAGAAATTCAACTTCCCAATGTTAGGTACGTGGGAGCCATGCCCACAAACTGCCTCCAGCTCAACTATAAAGATTTTTGGAATTCCTGGAGCAAGCAGCTCCTACAATGTTGATGCAACGTCATTACGAGATATATGTTTAATAAGCAATATAAAGTAATTAGTGCCTGCTAAATGAGCAGGCTTTGGGGTGGGAAACTGGGACCTGGTGGCAGTAAAGGCACATGGGTATTGGACTGGTGATGAAATTATGATTATCTGAAACAACTGCCATAGTGAACAACTTTGTAATTCAGTGTTGAGAGAGAGAGAGAGTTCTTTCATGAAAGGGTCATTTCTGCATATTCTCTACCATTCATATCCTTAAAATACATCAATAATAATACAGGTAGAAAGAAATATGCAAAAATACCTTCTCTGTTGTAAAAATACAGTATGTATATGTGTTTGTTTAATAAAGAAACAACATGCTATAATATTTAAGGTAACTTTTTCTGGAGCCACAATGTATAGATCAATATTCCAGATAAGTCATTTGCTATTTGTCATAATTTTTAACATAGTATAGAAATTTTATATTCCATTTCTATAAATTTGGGATAATAGTATTTTCACCTACACTGTTGTGAATATTAACTACTAATATTTATCAGGTACTTAAAACATTGGCATAGAATAAATAAAAACAAAATAATACATAAAAATGAACATATCTAAGTTTATGGCTAACATTCTGGTAATTCTTATTGATTTTCACTTCTGTGATCTGATGCCAAACTTCTGCAATCTTAGAAACTATTCCTTTATTGTGCTGATTGCGTCTACAAGTTGTACACATGCTGACATAAATTACATTTCTCAAGCAGTATTCAATAATTGAACTCAGAAAAGTTTATGAATCCCCTTAAAAGTCTACACTGATAATCAATTTTTTTGCACACCTATGTATATTTGTTAGATATGTTGTGAAATAAACTTTATGGTATTATACTTCCTTGTAGTATTAAAGGTCCAAAATTTGAGTGATAGAAAGTTTTAGAAACAAGATTAAAAGTTTTATTTTGTTTAGAGAAATTAGTGACATATATCACTACAAATTTAAAATGTACCACATGATGGCGTAATTTACATATATTGTAAATAATTATAATTCATTTGATGAGTATCCACTTTACATAAAATATGGGAAGAGGAAAAGAAATGTGTCTCCTGTCATGAGAAAATCTTAGGATTTAGCTTCTTCACCACTTTCTTACCTAGAGCAGATTTCTATTGTATATCATATACCTAGAATTTATCATAAAATCACTTGTCTTCTCGTTATTCATTGATTTGCTTGAATAAGCACCGGTAACATCTTCATACATCCTGTCACATGCTAATGTAGCCCAAGGTCATCTGCTCACTCCAGGAACATGAAGAGCCTCAAACTATTCAATCAGGTCGGGGAATGAGGTGTATAATGGTTATTGGTTTTGGAATATCAAATTTGACATGGGAAGCTTGCCAGGCTCTGCCATGCGGGTGGGGTACTCTTGTAGTCACCTCTACTCGCGCATTTCGAAAAAAAAGAGTACGGACAGGGCAGGATGTCCCATCTTGAATCCTCGACTAGCCCCTGTATTGGGAGGTGTTTCTCAGACAGCTAGTGTATGTGTGTGTGTGGGGGTGGGGGGGAGGCTCTTGGGCTGAGCCAGCAGACTGGAGGAAAAGGGGAAAAGGGAGGTAAAGTCAGCAAGGGGGCTCTGAAGTGTTCCAACTTTTTGCCGCAGCAGCAGCTGTCCAGGCAGTGCCCTACGGCAGCGATGGCCAGCATCTGGTGTTTCTGCTAGCTCACTGTTGGCCAAGAGAGCTCCCTCCGAAATGTGAAACTTTCCACAGGGATCTAGACCGAGCACTCGCTGGTTCTCATCAACCTACTAAGTCCTCAGGTAAGACACTGAGTGCCACTCTCTTCTTCCTCTTCCAGATGGCACTGTTTTCACTGTCTTGACTGTGACCAGCAAGTGGACATGCCATTCACAAATATTGGCCAGGTAGGATGTGGGGCATGTCACCTGGGGAGTGACAGTGGGTGCAGATCTCTGGGAGGTGAGAGGCAAGAGAAAATGCCATGTTTGTATTCCTGGGTTTCTTTTCTCACTCAAATTCCTCTCCTCACTTTCGTGAATAATGCTTTTCATATGTTTAAATATTATAAGTATCTTTTCAATTTGCCAGAAATTTGACTTACGAAAATAAATAAATCGCAAAAATAAAATAAAATAAATTGACACTATGTTACATTTTTAAAGAAATAAAACTATATGTTTTAAATGAAATTCACTTTTATTGGTTTGTATACTCACACAAGTCTTGCGGTTGAATTGAAAAATGCTATCAACAGACAACATCCTTTGTATTTTAGACAATAATTCTGCTTGGAAATGAGCATTGATGCAGCACTAAATATTTTTAAGCCTATTAATAGTGCCCTGTGGGCCTTACTAATTTTCAGAGAAACCTTTGGCTTAATTGCAGTCAATCATCATGGGTTTTTATAAAGCTATCATATCTTTCAGTGTGTTCTGGTGGGGGTGTTGGAAAGGCATATGGTAGACAACAAATCCTAGTGGAGCTTGATTTATAATTAGGAAGAAAGCGCGATGATACATCTGCATTCACTTATCAAGTCAGTATTTTGTGCATCGACACTTCTCTCCTTGGTGTATATTCAGCATAAAAGATTAAATAAACTTGAGTCTGAGGGAGCAAGGAGGATAGATCAGTTAAAATATTAGATACCAGATAGGTGGACGTTTTCTAGATAAAACTGTCCTGTGAAGAGAGTTAGAGAAGAACTTAAATTGGTTTGACTCAGAGCTATAAGTGGTTTGAACAAAATCTTAAGGAGTTTAAAAGCCTGTAATAAGATTCCAGGTTGAGAGAAATACCAAATATAAAACCTGAGAACGAAAACTTGGATTACAAACTCCAGGAAAATCATGGAAGCCAAAATAGCTAGAAGTGGCTATGTAAAGGAAAGGTTACGTGGGTCATAAGACAGAGTAGACCTGATCAAAAGATCTATTTGCAATTTAATGATTAATTTTTACTGAGTGAATTAAGGATAATATTGGATAATATTGGCAATAGCTGATCAAACTAAAGCATTTTATGAAAGATGATTTGTTCTGATAAACCTGCCTTTCTAATTCCCCAATTGCAATTCCTCACCAACATTCCAAAGACAGATCAAAGAGACTTAAGTAAGAAGAATAAAATAGTACATTGTGGTCATTGCAATAGTACAAGGGTTAAAGAAACATGCCTTATGTGTGGTTCTCACTGGTTTAATCTCAACGTTGCCAGGGACAGTCCCATATCCTTGGAGCCTTCACAATAAGTGTTATGAAACAAACACGAGTCCTAACATTGGCGCAGTAAGCAGAAAATCAATGGAACTAGTTAGTACCTGGGTTATCTCAGTACTGTTTAGGAGATTGCACCCAGAAACACATATACTATCCTAATACTGGATTGTACCATAGATACAGTTGAGTCAGAAATGAGAAAAGTTTAAAATTGTTAAGCCTGGAATTTGAAAGAAAATTTACAACGCACTAAGGTAGGAAAAGTTGGTGATTTGAAATCTTGGCATTAACTGAAGGTGTGAAATATACAGCGGACATATTACAATAGGTTGGATTTCTGGGATAGATGGAAGGATGGAATGAAAGAAAGAGCAGAGGGAGGGAGAGAGAAAGAGAAGGAAAGTGAGAGAGGATGAAGGAAGAAGAAAGGAAGGAAAGAAAGAAAGAAGTAAGGAAAGAAGGAAGGAAGGAAGGAAGGAAGGAAGGAAGGAAGTAAGGAAGGAGGAAGGAAGGGAGGGAGGGAGGGAGGGAGGAAGGAAGGAAGGAAGGAAGGAAGGAAGGAAGGAAGGAAGGACAGAAGGAAGGAAAGGAAGATAGAAAGGAGGCAGGAACTGACCAAAGCAAGATAACATTTCAAGAAGATAATTACACATTGTACACATTACTAAGAGTTATTATAATATATATAAACAGTGAAAAACTGTGTTGCTTTTTATATACATTAAGATTTGGGAATTCTTCATATATATATTTATGAAGATATAAATATTTATATATTAAGATATAAATCTTAGTGTATATAAAAAAGCAACACAGTTTTTCACTTGGGCAAATGCATGAATATTTAATTACTTATAAGTTACATATAGAAAGCTCACTGTATCACTGTATCACTGTCTTCCTGTTCATCACCGATTTGCTCGAGCGGGCACCAGTAACATCTCCACATGACCTGTCTCATGCAAGTAGAGCCCAAGGACACCTGCTTGCTCCAGGAACATAAAGAGCCTCAAACCATTCCATCAGGTCATGGGAATGAGGTCTATAATTGTTACTGGTATCTGGCATAACAAATACTACACGAGTAGCTTGCCAGGCTCTGCCGTGCAGGTAGCAACTCTTGTAGTCATCTCAAAATCCAGCACTTATTGATGAAACCTGCGGCCGCAAGCAGCAGTGGGAGCCGGGCTGTGATAGGCTGGTCTGCTGGGTGGAGTTCTGATGAGGGGGATGTCCGGATGAGGAAAATGGAGGTCCTCATGGAGTGGGGGGTCGTCCGGCTTGTTGTGAGGCTCTGCTGGGGTGGCGGGCCAGGACTAGAACCTGCCATCCCTCCCGGCGCCTCCTGTGAGGCTGGGCACAGTGAGAGCCAGTAGCTGCTCTGCCCCAGGTCTGTCTCACACATGAAAAAAAATTCTCCCTATCACTTATTACTAAGGAAATGAACATTTTATATGGTAATTATAAATTTGGATATGAGCAAACATGAAGACACCATGTTTATATTTATGTATATATTTAAATGTATCAAACCTCTATGGTTTTAGAAGTTATTAACAATTGAATTTTAGACATATAAGCTCCACTACCAATCTCACCTAGGATTCTTTCTCCCCTCACCAGGATGCTCAGGCTCCATTCCACCACACACACCCACCTTTACTGGCACCTTTTTGAATTTGGTTGCTGACATTTGGATTCCCTGTTTTCAGTGTCGTTGACTCTGTGGTTTGAATATTTCACTATACCATTCCTTTACACCACCAATGTACTTGGATTTCCTTGACCCTGTTTTCCATTCCTTCCCATCTATCTTCTCTTTCGTCCTCAAATTATTTTCTTCTCTGCCCAAGAATGCTCTAGGCATCTACAACATCACACATAAAATTCCCTCATGCAATTATTATAAGTATATACCACTTATAAATGATATTATAACGTGTTTTTCATTCTTCTAGCTTACTTTGTTTAGCATGTTACCTTTCAATTCCAGTTGCAGTGAATTGAATGATTTCATCTTTTCTCATAGCTGCATAGTATTCCATTATGTATGATTCTACTTCTTCATATCTAACAATTTCGTTGGACATCTACCTTTTCTCCAGATCTTAGTTCTCATACAAAGACTGCAATGAATAATGGTATGAATATACCTATTTTTGAATGAATGTTTTTGTGTCCTAGGTCACCATTGTTTTCTATTTTAACATTTTTAAATTTCTGAAATTGAGAAACCTCAGTATTCCATGGAGTTTTGAAGTTACGTTTGCTAATATTTTATCTTAGTGAATGCTTATTATAGCAATATTTCTTGCAATTAATATACATTGAAATAAAATTAATGTATGCATTTAGAATAAATTTATTGAAACAAAGGAGAGGAGAAATATGTCTATTTTATAGAATATGAGTTTGCAGAAGAGGAACAAAGGGGATTGAAAAAATTTTGAAATCAGGAAGATACTTGTGACATGAAGGAACACAGAATTCTGAAGAAATTGCAAGGAGCAGGAATCCAGTTTTCAGAAGCCCGAACAAGAGCACGAAGTCCAAAAAGGTAAATTAAAAACTTTGGTATTTATCTAAAGAGCAGTGGAATTTGTTGAAATGTGTTAATTTATGGGTTGGTATGTGTTCAGTAAATATGTGTTGACTAATAAAAAATTAATTGAATAGATAATTAAAAATAATGGCAACCTTTTTTTTTTACATGTTGCTGCCCAGTTTTCCCAACACCACTTGTTGAAGAGGCTTTCCTTACTCCATTTTGGACTCTTTGCACCTTTAACAAAGACTAAATGATCTTGTGTTTGAGGTTGGGAGTCAGGATAATCAATTCTATTCCATAGGTCCACAGGTCTGTTTTTATTCCAATACCATGCTGTTTTAATTACTACTGCCTTGTAGTACAGTTTGAAGTTGGGAAAGGTGATGCCTCCCGTCTTCTTTTTCCCAAGGATTGCATTAGCTATCCTTGGGGGTTTATTGTTCCATACAAATTTCAGGAGCTTATGGTCAATTTCTTTGAAGAATGTCATGGGTATCCTTATAGGGACTGCATTGAATCTGTACAGAGCTCTAGGGAGTATTACCATTTTGACAATGTTGATTCTCCCCATCCATGAGCAGGGAATATGTTTCCATTTCCTCGTGTCCTCTTTTATCTCTTGGAGCAGTGTCTTGTAGTTTTCTTTGTACAGGTCCTTTACACACTTGGTTAAGTTGATTCCTAGTTATTTGATTTTATGTGCACAAATTGTGAATGAATCGTTTCCTGAATATCCTCTTTCTTTTTTTTTTTTGTTAGTGTTGTTAGGTGGTTTTTTTTTTTTTTCTTTAATCTATTATATGTGTTTTTTTTTTCTAAGGAGTTTGTTTAGAGTTGTGTTTTAGGTTATTATATCATTAAAAAATGATAAGCTTGACTTTTTTCCTTGCCTATTTGGATGCCCCTTGATGTCCTTTTATTCTCTGATTGCTATGGCAAGTACTTTCAGTACTATATTGAATAAAAGAGGTGAGACTGGGCAACCTTGTCTTGTCCCTGACTCAGGGGGAAGGCTTTCAATTTTTTCCCCATTTAGAATGATGCTCGCTGTGGGCTTTTGGTAGATGGCTGTAACTATATTGAGGAAAGTACCTTCAATTCCCATTTTCTGGAAGCTTTTAATCATGAACGGGTGCTGGATCTTGTCAAATGCTTTCTCTGCATCTATTGATAGGATCATATGTTTTTTATTTTTCTCTTATTGATATGATGGATTTTGTTGATTGACTTGCGAATGTTGTACCATCCTTGCATTCCCGGAGATGAATCCTACTTGGTCATGATGTATAATGTTCTTGATGAGTCTTTGAATTCTGTGTGCTAGTATTTTGTTGAAGATCTTAGCATCCGTGTTCATCAGAGATATTGGTCTGTAGTTTTAATTATTTGTGTTGTCTCTCCCTTCTTTGGGTATCAGGGTGATGTGTGCCTCATAGAAGCTGTTTGGGAGTGTTTCTGTTTCTTCTATTTCCTGAAAGAGCTTGAAAAGGACTGGCAGTAGGTCCTCCTTAAAGGTTTGGTTAGTTCACTAGTGAATCCATCTGGACATGGGCTTTTGTGTTCAGGCAGACTTTTAATTACTTTTTCAATTTCCTCGATGGTGATAGGCTTATTCAGGTATTGCAGATCTTCTTGTTTCAGCTGTGGGAGGTTATAGGACTTCAGGAATTATCCATTTCTTCTAGATTCTCATGTTTCACGGCATACAGGCTCTCAAAGTAATCTCTGATGATCTTTTGGATTTTTGTGGTTTCTGTTGTGATGTCACCATTTTTATTTTTTATTTTTTTGCTTTTTGGGTCACACTCGGTGACACTCAGTTGTTACTCCTGGCTCTGCACTCAGGAATTACTCCTGGCGGTGCTTGGGGGACCATATGGGATGCCAGGGATCGAACTTGGGCCCGCACAGGCTGGCTGCGTGCAAGGCAAACTCCCTACCGCTGGGCTATCGCTCCGGCCCCCACCATTTTTATTTCTGATTCTGATTATTTGAGTTCTCTCTCCCCCTGTCTTTACAAATCTTGCCAATGATTTGTCAAAAAATGAATTTGAACCTGTGTCTAACACCATGCACAAAAATCATATCAAAATGGATTAAAGATCTCAATATCAGACTTGAATCCATAAAGTACATTGAAGAAAATATAGGAAAAACCCTCCACGACATTGAAGCTAAAGTCATCTTCAAAGGTGAAACATCACTAACAAAACAACTAGAAGAAAAGATAAACATATGGGACTACATGAAACTAAAAAAGCACCTCAATAGAAACAGTAACTAAGATACAAAGGCAGTCGACAGAATGGGAAAGAATATTCACCCAATACCCATCTGATAAGGGGTTAATATCGAGGATATATCAGGCACTGGTAGAACTTTACAAGAAGAAAACAAACAACCCCATCAAAAAATGGGGAGAAGAAATGCACAGAAACTTCAGCAAGGAAGAAATTTGAATGGCCAAAAATCATATGAAAAAAATGCTCATCATCACTAATCATCAGAGAGATGCAAATCAAAACAACAATGAGATATCATTTTAACCACAGAGACTGGCACATATTTAAAAGAGCTAGAACAACAAGTGCTGGCGTGGATGTGGGGAAAGGGGGACAATCATCCATTGTTGGTGGGAATGCCGGCTGGTACAGCCTTTCTGGAAAACAATATGGTCATTCTTCCAAAGACTAGAAATTGAACTCCTATTTGACCCTGCCATTCCATTCCTGGGAATATACTCTTGAAAGCCAAAAATACACAGCGGAAACGCCATCCCTACTTTTATGTTAATAGCAGCATTATTCAAAATAGCCAGAATGTGGAAACAACCAGAGTGCCCGAGAATCAATGACTGGATAAAGAAGCTTTGGTACATCTACACAATGGAATACTATGCAGCTGTTAGGAAAAATGAAGTTATAAAGTTTGCCTAAAAATGGATTGACATGGAGAAGATTATGTTGAGTGAAATTAGCCAGAAGTAGAGAGACAGATACAGCATGGCTGCATTTATTTGCATGACATAAATATATATGCACATATTATGATACCAATATCCAAGGTCAAGTGAAACATGTATCAGGAGGTCTTGTCAAAGGTGGAAATTATGACAAATATGTGGGAGTCAGAGGCTAGGTAAGACAGAAAATGGAACAGTGTGCTACAATTATCAAGGATACTAATACCAACCAAGAACTGAGCATTAAATAGAGGCAAAAGATACGCATGACAACCCTTTAATGTATGTTCTGTAATCCATAGTCTGGAAGGGAAGGAAAAGAGAAAGAGAGAGAGAAAGGGAAAGAAATAAAGAACCTTCCATGGAGGAGGGCTGGGGGAGAGGGAAGGGAACCGGGACGTTGGTGGTGGGAGATGGGCACTGGTGGAGGGATGGGTGCTGGAACACTGTATGACCAAAACCCAAATATGAACTTTTTAATTATATATCTTTGTAATTGTAATAAAAAAACAAAAAATAATAATAAAAATTAAAATAAATTAAAAAATAAAAACAATGGCAACCTTGGAGTAGCAATAGAATTGAAAGTAGATGAGAAAAGTTTAGCAAAAAATAAAAGTAAACTTATGTAAGGAGCAATAAGACCCCAATTAATTAGAACCTATAGATAGATGAATATTTATCAAAATATACTACAAATTAAAATTTTAATTCTCTAAAAATTTATAACTCCATAGTCAGTACTGCTGACCAATATATCAAGAGCCAGTTCTTAAAACATCATTGAAAGAGAATATTTGTGCAGAAAAATGTAGAGATAGTAATGATAGGCAGAACAGGTTAGTAGATATTTCCAGTATATTTCTGTAGATTAGGATGTGTACGTCAGGATAAGAAAAAAATTCAGTAACTATGTCACTTCAAAAATAATGTTCTACTAATTGTGGAAAATGGTAACTCCAGACTAGAACTGAGCAATAAATGTACACAAAGTGATTTACATCATAATCCCTAAATCTCTGTAGGGTAAGCCACAATCCATAAGAGAAGGGTGAGAGAGAGAAAGAGAGAGAGAGAGAGTGAGAAAGAGACAGAGAGAAGAAAAGGGAAGTGCCTTCTATAGAGGCAGGCTGGTTGAGAGGGAGAGGGAATATTTTGGGTCATTAGTGGTGGGAAATGGGCACTGGTGGAGGGATGAGTGCTGAAACACTATATGACTGAAACCTCATCATGAACATTTTTGTAATTGTATATCTCATGGTGGTATAATAAAAAAAAATTTAAAAAAATAACCATAAAATAAAATAAGGGGCCAGAGTGATAGCACAGCAGGTAGGGCATTTGCCTTGCACACACTCGACCCGGGTTCGATCCTTGGCATCCCATATGGTCCCCTGAGCACCGCCAGAAGTAATTCCTGAGTGCAGAGCAAGGAGTAACCCCTGAGTATTGCCGGGTGTGATCCATAAAGCAAAAAAATAAAATAAAATAAAAGGTACACAAGTTAGTCATAATGAACTCAGAATTAAAGGTTTGTTAAATGAACAAAATAGTACTTAGTGTTCCTTCCAATTTTCTACGTACGAGGTAGATTTTTAAAACTTCATGCATTTAGCAATCTATATCTCCCTGAAGCCTTGTACAGTGGGAGAACTAGCTTGTTTTCTTTTTTACAAATAAAAAGTCACATGTGGGAATGTTAGCTTATTTTCTCACAATCACACAGTTAATCATGGAAAATGCCAAAATGAGAAGTTGACATTCTAACTCTCCAGTTACATTTAAATTTTGGATACAAGATATTTGACAGAGGCAGATGACACTTATTGAAGCACTGTATATATCTACTGCCCACCTACTCCCTTCATATCTAGTCAAAAGAACCGAATGATAGCGTTTAAGGGGACAATACTATTTGTATGTATGACTCTAATTCATCTTGACTTTTCTACCTAATTAATTCTTACTTTTCTAAATTTTAGTTTTTCATATTGTGAATTTTAGTTTTTACCTTTAGTTATTTTGCTATAGATCTGTGGATTATGCTGCTAAGTAACAACATGATTTTAATTTAAATAGTGAGAATTCACTTCTTATATTGTGTTTTATAATCCAAATGATTGAGGAAAGCTGTGGTGTTTTTGTCTCATTTTTTTAGCCAGTATAAATATAGATCCCTAACTTTTCCAGGCTCTAGAGCAACATCAAATTAATTTAAAGTGTGTTTCATTTTGTTTAGTTTCTCTGAAACACACTTCTTGCTGTTAATAATAATAATAATTACCCTCTCTAAGTTCTCTGATCAGCTAGTAAATTTCACCCGTTAATCAAATTGAGCAAATGGGATGAAATAGAAATCTTAGTTATATTTATACTGCTTAAAGTCCTACCATAAAGCAATGTTCCTTTCAACTCATTTAGTTTATACTATGTGAGAAATTATATCCTCCATTCACCATTGCTCTATATTGTCTGAAAACAACAACAACAACGAGCCTTTACCTCTGGGGAGCTTTATCTTTTGTGCCATATTGTAATCACATTCTTTCTATGCATTTTCAATATTTTAAACATTTACAAAATTCTGGGACAGAAAAGAATTGCTTAAAGTGCAGATTTGCATTTGTAGGAATTTATAAAGAAGTAAGTTGATGAATACTAGCTGTAAAATACAGCACATGGTCAATGGGAAACAAGAAAGATGCTGTCATATATGTAATAATAGCCTGGCACTGAGATAGATACTTTCTTTAATATTATAAGCAACAAAATGCGTCTCTAAATTAACATAATTCCCAAATCACACTCCTGGCTATTTCAGAAGCCCAACATTCTGCCTTACAAAAATGGTTCATTCCCTGCATACTTTGTACGCCTTTGTCCTCTTGCTTAGTTTGTTCCCTATTGCTTTGGAGCCTCTGCAGGTAATTAAATCTAAATTCAGGGAATCACTACTGATAAGGTTTAGGGATCATATTCAGTGCTGGGGATTGAACCCAGGTCAACTGCATTAAGGCAAGCACCCTGTTCATCTGTATCATCTTTTCAGCCTTTGCATGTCTTTTGAATATTTCTTTGCAGTAGTTGTGAAACATTGTAATGGCTCTCCCACTGCCCACCATGACTGGTCACCTATCCTCTAGCCCACACCCCACCAAAATTTTTTTCCAGGTGGTGACAATGTTGAAAATACTGCGTTCACTGTTAATGTGTTTACTGCATACCCATTGTGTCATGAACTCCAGGCATGTCAGAAAACAGTGCAGAGACAATCTCTATCTCTTAGAATGTAGTGTTCACATTTTAGTAGAAATAAAAGGTATTTTCTAAAAAAGACAATTAATATAGAATAACTCATGGTGTTAAATGCTCTTGATTCATTTGGAGAGAAATAAAGTGAAGAGGATGATGAGCCTAGGAAAGAAGGGTATTATTTTATGTGCTGTTTCCATGAAAACCAAACTCATATCCTGGCATTTAGAAAATTTCTTTTCTAATTTGCTGTGGTATAAATCAATGGGAATACTACTCTTTCTTTCAATGAAAATCAAATATAATCTAGTACTATATTTATTTCTAACACGAACCATGATATTTACTCAATTATTTGTGTCTAATGTTATGAAATTGTATGCCTTAGAGTGAAAAATAATTGGTAAGAAAGTGTGGGTACTGGCAAACTTGACAGAAAAAAATGGAAAGGAAAAAAACAGTAGAGTTGGTTGCCAAAGGTCTTTTGTTCAATATTGTTTCAGATAGTTATGGTGTATCAGATACGAGGAAGTTACCAGTTTCTGACCATTCCCCTAGAAGTGCAGTCTTCAAACCATATTCACTTGAAGGATGTGTGGGAATAGATAGATGGAATCAAGTAGGAAACAATGCATAGCACTATGAGTAGCAAACTGAAAACTGCTGTTTTTATTTTTTTCCAAATAATTCTGATTCATGACCTCATTCAGATGCCCCCATTCTTGGTGACAGATTCCCGTAACATGGGATGGCAATTCATACTGGAAATGACTTCCACTTAAGGCAGGGGACCATATTGATCACTTGATCACTTGACTTCCCATAGATCATCAATTACTCGAGTGGCACTAGTAACATCTCAAAATGTCCTGTCACATGCAAGATAGCCCAAGGGCATCTGCCTGCTCCAGGAACATAAAGAGCCTCAATCCATTCCATAAAGTCATGGGAATGAGGTCTATAATTGTTACTGGTATTTGGCATGTCAAATACGACACGGGTAGCTTGCCAGGCTCTGCTGTGCAGGTGGGATAATCTTGTAGTCACCTCAAAACTCAAGCATTTATTGATGAACTGTGCAGTGGCTTGTGGCCGCAAGAGCCAAGCTGTGATCAGCTCTTCTGCTGGGTGGAGTTTGATGAGAGGGAAGTCTGGATGTGGAAAATGGTGGCCCTCATGGTGTGGGGGGTTCTTCGGGCTTCTTGTGAGGCTTTGCTGGGGTGGCAGGCCAAGGCTAGACCCCGCCATGCCTCCCGGATGCCTCGTGATCAGCTGGGCACAGAGAGATCAAGTAGCAGCTCTGCCCCGTGTGTGAGTCTCTAGATCGGCATACCTGGGCCACGCTTGGAAAAACTGCTACAGGGTGTGTGGGTGACGAGCTGGTCTGTGATCAGCTCTTCTGCTGGTTGGAGTTCTGAGGAGAGGGAGTCGTCCGGATGTGAAAAATGGCAGCCCTCATGGTGTGGGGCTTCCTCTGGCTTCTTGTGAGGCTCTGCTGGGGTGGCAGGCCAGGGCTAGAAACCGCCATCCCTCCTGGACGCCTCGTGATCAGCTGGGCACAGGAAGAGCAAGTAGCAGCTCTGCCAGGGCACCATATTAGTAAACAAAAAGGAATCTGTATACACTAAGTGTAATTCAAACTCTAAAATGTGTATGTTAAGCTTCATCTTCATAACATTAGGCCTAGATTCCAAAAGGAGATACTCCTTTAGAAATTTTGTTGTATGCTACTGTTTAGCATGAAATTAAGTAATTCTAAAGCAATTATATCCAAAAATATAAAATAATAAATTGATGTTTCTTATTCAAGAGACTATCATTGAATTATAATTTTACTGAAATACTTAAAATAGCACTTTTGGTGACAAAATCTTTAAACATCGATGAGAAAAAATTTTTTACACAAATCCCCTTTTAAATTTCCCAATCACTAAATTATGTGTATATATCTCTATATATTTATATATGTATAAAATATGTTTTATGTATAAATATATATTTTGCCTTTTATATAAATATATATTCTCCTTTTTATTTCTCATATATATCTACTTTATAAAGATATGAATATTTCTCCTATTTTTTCTTTATTGCATCAAAATAATAAGGCTGGACTGAAGAGACAGTACAGGACAAAAGGTGCCTACCTTACTTATGCTAAGTCTGGATTGAGTCCCTGTACAATATAGGATACTCCGGACACTACTAGGAGTATCCCTGAGCACAGAGTCAGGAGTATTCTTTGAGCACAATTGGGCATAACCCAAACACCACACCTAACCCCCAAAAGAAATTGGCAATCCTTGTTAAATATATAATAGGATAATTGGTATCCACATAAATGTTATATTTCTTCTAGCCAGTGATAAAATTAGAAAGGAATAGACATAAAATGACAATATATCATATATTAGACAAATAAACTTGTTCAAGCATTAGAGTTAGAATAATTCTTGGAATCATTTATATGAAATCTGCTCAGATTGCTCTTGGCTTGAAATAATAACATACAAAATATATTCATCAATGACCGATCTTTTATAACTGCTTAAATATATATGGCAATTGTTTTGTTTTGCATAATTGAAAATTTATTTTTTTTCTCACTTGAAGCTATATTACTGATCCAAAGATGACATAATAGGAGTGTACTCATTATGGGCAATGCATATATATTTACTTAATTCCATATTCATCAGGTTTTAAATAAATTCATTCTTGAGATTTTGGTTCAAGTTGGTTTATCTATCATTTTAATTGCCAAATTAAAGGTCTTAGAAGTTGTCGGTTTATATAGTAAAGTGATTTCAAATATTATATTATATTTTACTTCGTTTTGCTAAAAATAAGCATTACAGATATGCACGTAGGCATTAAAAAACGATAAACCACTTCAATCATAAACCCACACATTACAGTAGTTTCTAATTCTTTTATGGGTTTTCTTTACAATAAACACAATTATACATCCATTTCAAATTTGCCAGCTTGAGACAGCGTCCATTCATTGCCTAAAGAAAACTGAATTTATTACATTCAATTTTGTCTTTCTTTTTCTTCATCCTCCTCACAAAGTCTGACCGTTTTATCAGTTGAGTTCTTCCTTTCTCTATCTTTAAAACATTGAATAATATATACATATAATTTTCGACGCACCTGCGTTGTCAGGTGGCAGACAGGCGACAGGCTTGATTAAACCCAGGGCTCTGCCTGGTGGGCCCTGATTGGTTGATGGTCTGACATAGAAAAAGACTGGGCCCCCTGGGTTGAACCCATTGCTATGGAAGAGCCTGGCAAACTACCCGTGGTGTATTCAATATGCCAAAAACTATAATGGTCCTCATTCCCAATGAATGGAGACGTTACTGGTGCCCACTTGAGCAAATCTCTGGTCAGTGGGAAGTCAAGTGATAGAAGTGGTACATATAATTTTGAATGATTAACTATTAACTCGATTCAGCATTTTAAACATTCTTCCAATTCTTTTATCTGTATCCTTCTGTACCCTTAACAAGTGGTTAAGGGTACCCTTAACAAGTGGTTCAGTATATTTTTCTTTTTTTAGACCAAGCGTTATTGCATGTTTTTGTCTATAGCTTGATTTCTTAAAGATTGATTTATAGAATTTTCATTATTATTACCATGTAAATATTGTTCACTGCAAGTGTAAATAAGAAGACATTTTCTCCTATAAAGATCTATGGTTACATTTGGAATATTTTAAGAATGGTTTCACTTTGATTTTTGTTTTCTGTGCTCCACGTGCTAAAAATCAATGTCTATTTCTTTGAAATTTTATTTGGACTATATGTTATCATGTTTGTATTTTCTAGAAAGCTTTATTATTAAGTTCTTTATGCATTTAAAACAATCTCAAGGTTTTCCATCCTGTTGCATCCACTGTCTTTTGTGGAGTCACCTTTATTTTACAGAATCTTCTTTTCTCCAAGTCTAAATACAAGACTTGGAACAACTCCTTTTAAGCCTGATGTACAGACATTAGTCCAAACTTGCGTTGAATATTTACCTAGGCTATAATATATTTTTCCTAAATACAATAAATTCATTATTTTTCCCTCACTGAAAAAACTGATGGATGAAAAATTTCTAGGGACTATGTTAGAAAATGTTTTTAATTATCCCATACATAAATTAGAGTAGAAGTATGTTCTATCATAGAATTTGAATATTTTTCTGAAGTGTTTTGCTTTTTTTAAAAGCTGGTATTACTAAGGAGAATTCCGTTGCCTGTCTCATTTTTGCTGGCTTAATAAGGTTTTTGATTTATTCAGAAATCTGCAGTATCTTTATCTGTGATATGGTAGATTTTCACAATTGTTGGAAAAATATATAAATATATGTGGGATGGAGCTCGGACTTCCCTCTTGTCAGAATCCCGGACTTCCATCTCGTCAGAACTGTACTCAGCAGAAGAGCCTATTACAGCCTGGCTCATCGAGATCCACCCTGTAGCAGTCTTTTTCAAGTCCAGCCCAGGCATGCTGATCCAGAGACTCACAGACATGGGGCAACGCTGCTACCAGCTCTCCCTGTGCCCAGCCACTCAAGAGGAGCCCGGGAGGGATGGCGGGTTCTAGTCCTGGCCTGCCATCCCAGCAGAGCCTAGCAACAAGCCAGACGACCCCCCACTCCATGAGGGCCGCCATTTTCCACATCCGGACTTCCCTCTGGTCAGAACTCCACCTAGCAGAAGAGTCTATTACAGCCCTACTCGCTGGCTGCTTACAACTGCGCTGTTCACCAATAAATGCTGGATTTAGAGGTGACTCACTCGCATGGCAGAACCTAGCAAGCTACCTATGCCATACTTGTTATATACCAGTAACAATTATAGACCTCATTCCCATGACCTGATGGAATGCTTTGAGACTCTTTATGTTCTTGGAGCAAGCACATGCCCTTGGGCACTACTAGCATGAGACAGGACATGCTAGTAGAGATGTTACTGGTGCCCACTCGAGCAAATCAATGATGAACGGGAAGACAGTGATACAGTGAAGAAAGTTTTAAAAAAAATTTTATATGACTCCTCAGTAATGACTTAGTACTAGTCAATTTACCATTACAAAAGTTTTTACTCAGAACTTATAATATGATAGCTCTTAATCCTACAGGGACAAGAAAAGTAGTGCCTCATGAATGCCACTAAATACTACTTGGATTTTTACATTGTAGTGAAAAGGATCATTAACTTTTTATTGCAAAATCATGAGTACATAGGTATTCATTTAACTATTCCATTATAAGAGCCTTGGTTAGACTAAATTTAAAATGTATTGATTTGACTTGCTCCTGATGATAGTATATAGCTCATATTTTATTAGATATACAAATATCTTATAAATAATATCATACTATCATATAAAATACATAATTTTATAATGAAGTTATAAAATATTTTACTTTAGAAATGATAATATAGGGCAAATTGTTCTTAAAGGTTATGCTTCAAAATAAAACATAAATTTTCTTTCTGAGAACTTACACTGCATGTGGCAATATTTTAAAACTTTTTCATTTTAACCACTTCAACATAAAAAGGAAATCAACATTATCTTTCTCAGGAATATACTAAATTGTATCATCACGATGTAATGGGTACATAAAAAGTGACTCCTAATAAGGGCTACTATAATGTCAGACAAAACTAATTATCTGTGTTTATAAGTGTTTATTTTCTCTGAAATCATAGTTGCCAACATTTGCATTATCTTGGAAGTCAGTGAGTTAAGTATAGTAAGAATATAAAACAATTGTAAACTCATTGAATATTTTATCAAATAACTAGAGAGAAAAATTTTGATGTAGAATTGGCATATTTATTTAGATAATAGAGAGACATGGGGTTTTCCCATTATTTAACAAAAAATTAGTCTTTTAGTAGATTTTTCCAATTATATTCACTACTTGAATCTATGTCAAAAGTCAAAGGTCATGATTTCTAGCTATTAATCTTTCCTCTTTGGAAAAACAAACCAGCAGTGTTTTGTGAGGTATCTGCATTAAGCTGTTGACTGTAGACCCCTATAGTTTAGAACATTGCAGTTTATGTAACCAATCTAATTTATGTTTCAGTGACAGAGCTTTTTATATTTTGTTTATCACAAATAACAATGCCAAATGTCATGGTAGCCCTAGACGTGCTGTGTGGTAACTGCAAATAAAATTTGCTCTTTGCTCTATGTCTTTGATCCAAATTTCTTAAAAGTTATTACAAACATCTTATTGGATTTTATTTGTATATGCAGCCTTGAAATATGCTTTCTATTTACATAAAGAGTAAAAAAAGTCACTTTGTCTTTCAAATTATTTGGCTAGTAGTTTGACTAATCAGAAAAGCTGTATTATTACATATTTTTTGTAGACAGCAGTTTAGGAGAAAAACTGAAACCGTGTCATGGTGAAATGTGTTACTGGAAATTGAAGTTGCAATTTTAGAATTAGACAGGCACTTAATGTGTTTATCATATTAGAATAATTAAGTTTTTCCTGCAGACTTGTATATAAACTAACAGCAAAAGTATGTTTTTGCTATATTTTGGTAACACAAATGATATTATGAAAGCACTGTAGGGTTTTGGTTTTTTTTTGTATAATTATGACTAAATGATCATTTTATAATGAAATCATCCTCAGCTTGTGACTCTCGACTGATTTTTCCATCTGGTGTTTGTCATGTGAAGATGTCCAGTCAGCGATATTAAGCAGTTTGAAAAATACCAACCCAGCTACTGCATTTTTAGAGGGCTTGCATTAGTATGGCGTTGCCAGGTTTCTCTTCTGTTGCTCTATCTCCATATAGAGGGATATTTTGTATCTTCAGAGTACATAAAGGGCATTAACTTTTTATTCATCTTCCATCAAAAATCAAGTCGAATTAAATTAATAAACTTAATTAACTTAATTAGTTTAAGTTAGTCCTTTCTTAATGCCAATTTCTAAATAATACTATAGTGATGATTTTTCTAATAAACATCTTTCTTCTACTTAAATCACTATCCTTATAATTTAATTCAAGCCTCCTCTTCATCCACATGATTTTGCACAAATCTAAATTGTTCATCTTCCAGAAGTTTCCTGACAAAGCATTATCTCTGGGTAAGACAGAAAATGGAACAGTGTGCTAACAATTGTCGAGGGTAGTAATGCCAACCTAGAACTGAGCATTAAATAGAGGCAAAAAGATACACATGACAACCCTTTAATGTATGTTCTGTAATCCATAGCCTGGAGGGGAAGGAAAAGAGAAAGAGAGAGAAACGGAAAGAAATAAAGAACCTGCCATGGAGCAGGGCTGGGGGAGGGGAGAGGGAACCGGGTACGTTGGTGGTGGGAGATGGGCACCGGTGGCGGGATGGGTGCTGGAACACTGTGTGACCAAAACCCAAATATGAACTTTTTTAATTGTATACCTTTGTAATTGTAAAAATAAAAAATTAAAAAGAAAGAATTTCCAGTTTAGTGGAGATTCTTCAAAATATGAAGAACTAAAAGGTATTAAAATATCTTTAAAAATGTTCTTTGTCACTGTTTTCAGAAAAGTTATTTGAATAAAACTATTTTCATTGAAGTAAAAGCTCAAATATGTTCTGTCTGTCAGAAATTTACCCTCAAGATAATTTTCCTAATTAACCAAATTTGCTGGGCTGCTGGGCCCATTTACCCCAACTGCCTCTGTCCTCCCTCTTGACACCTCTGTTGGTTTTGTAGTTAGACCTGCCTCTTATAGGTTGGCTTTTTTTTAGGACTTTAGACTATGTTTTGCCAGTGGGAGACATTGCTGAGTGGTAAGAAGGCAGGTGAACAGTTATTTCATTTTTCTGCACTTAAGAATCTATTCTGTGGAGTGTCTGTCTCAAAAGAGGCCCAAATAGTATGAGTTTTCTTTGGAGGAATCAGCCATCAGCTATAGTAACCTCCATAGTCCCTGTCCCTCAAGGATAGGGATGATAAACACCTGCTTTACTAATCCCTAGAATTATACCACAACCTATTGGACCTAGTAGCTTTTGCCAAAGTCTGATGAATTCAAATACCTCCCTGAACTCCCTTTGAGATGCAGAATTTTTTTTTATATTTCTGGATGGATCCTAGCATACACAAAAGTGAATTTATTATATTTCCAGATGGCATTAAAGTGAGACTGGATAGATAAAGAAGATCTCAGAACATGTTTAGCTTTATCCTATATGCTGTGAGATTATAAGCTTTTCATTATGGAGGAAGAACTTCCTGGAAAAAAGAATAATGGTATGTTTTGATAATAACATACGCATGAGAGGAATAATTTATAAAAAAGCAAGCTAAAGGGAAATGAGTGAGTTAAATTTTTTAAATGATCAATACAAAAAATGAATTAACCAAAATACTATCTCATAAAAGTATATCTCTCAGGCACTCGTGTAGTACCTATCATAAACAAATTCTCCAAAGCTTCTAACTTGAAATTATGAACATGAACTTAAGAAGTTGGCAGAGGTTTTGTGGAAGAATTATGGTTTCATTCATTCCATGAAGCCCAGAATGGATTTGGAAAATTACTTTTTATGTAACTGCTGCTAATTAAATAAATATGCTTCTTTATTTTATATCTTATAGAATTTTGGCAGAATTTATATTAAGGGAGGAGCTGTGTGTCTCTTCCTCTTATGAAAAAAATTTGAAGTTAATGATGTGCAGACAAAGTAAATGTGTGTGTGTGTGTATGTCAAAGTAAACAGGAAATAAAATTGTGCTATTTTATCTTAATTCTAACTCCAATCCTGCTATTCCAATCTATTAGTGATTTTGTTTCTTTGGGCCACACAGAGAAGTGATCAGAATGTCTGGTGCTGTGCTCAGAAGTGACCCCCAATAGTGCTCTGTAAAGAATATGAGGTGCCAGGATCGAACCATGGGTACATGCAGGACAAGTACCCATCTGCTAGCCTATCTATTAACTCCAATAGATCATTTTCTCCAGCACATATTTGGAAAGTCTCCCAAACAATGTTATGGGTTACACTGGTAATGACTATGTGGTGTGAGACTTTGCACATAAGGCTTATGTCCCAATCATTGATCTCCCAGCCTCTAAT
Source organism: Cryptotis parvus (assembly GCA_021461705.1). Lineage (NCBI taxonomy): Eukaryota > Metazoa > Chordata > Mammalia > Eulipotyphla > Soricidae > Cryptotis > Cryptotis parvus. The sequence goes on along the minus strand of JAJIBD010021932.1, from coordinate 364,608 downwards.
TATACCAGACCTCAGTCTGCTCCAATTAATCCCAAGGTGCTTTGTACATTTTTACCTCAAATTGTAGTTTTTCCTATATAACAATTTTTATTTTTCAAATACCAATTGAATAGCTACCACAAATTGAATATCAGAATTTATTAAGGCATAATAATGAACATAAATATCAGTTATTATGGCTTACTTTTTTAATAGAAGTGTTATAAAAGGAAAACAGAATGAAATAGGAAGAACTGTTATTTTTAACATTTAAATAATAATGTTTTTTTTTTGCTTTTTGGGTCACACCCAGCAATGCTCAGGGGTTTCTCCTGGCTCTTCACTCAGGAAATACTCCTGGTGGTGCTTGTGGGACCATATGGGATCGAACCCGGGCCTGCACAGGCCGGCCGCGTGCAAGGCAAATGCCCTACCTGCTGGGCTATCGCTCCTGCCCCGACTTCTTTCTCCTATTGAATAGTCTTGGCACCCCTGTGGAAATTCATTTGACTGTATATACCAGCATTTACAGCTGGAGATCAGGGGTGACTACAAGAGTATGCCACCCGCATGGCAGAGCTTGGCAAGCTACCCGTGTTGTATTTTATGTACCAAATACCAGTAACAATTATAGTTTCTTGTTATTCCCATGACCTGATGGAATGGTTTGAGGTTCTTTATGTTCCTGGTGCAAACAGATGCCCTTGGGCTCTACTAGCATGAGACAGGACGTATGGAGATGTTACTGGTGCCCGCTCGAGCAAATCAATGATGAACGGGAAGACAGTGTGATACAGTGAAATAATAATGTTAATATTATCTAACTATTATTAAATTGTATAGTAATGATATAAAGTATAGAAGATAAACAGAAAGTTTGAATGTGTGCCCATATTTCAGATTTGTTGGTGAAAATTTGGCTTTTTTGGATAGAAAATTTCCATCAAAATGTGCTAAAAGCAAAATAACAAATTATGAATATATCAAAAGAATGGTTATTTCTGGTGAAAGTACCAGTAACTGGTGGCTTATAATACTGTGTAAAGGACTGACACTTCACCCTTGTGATAAAGAAGAGTTGAGGATTGCCTTTATTTTTTCTATGATCTCATTTATACATGTACCACATCAGAGGGAGAGAAAGAGATACAATAGAAAATAATGCTATAATAGAGTCCTTAAATCATCTATTTTCTTTAATGTGTTCATGTTAAGTCATCTGAATATTTTTTACCTGTTTTCTATATTTTTTCAAAATGATGGGCAAGGTAGGGAACATTTTACATTGACCACTATGCTTTTGAACATATAATACAGTGAGTAAAAAACAGAGCCATACATAAATACATTGTGCTTATCTATTATCTTCTATATGTATAATATTATGAAAGAAAATACAATCCAGAAGTATCTTATAAGGTCAAATATAAAGGGAGGATGAAATAGAGAAGTAAATTTATCAAAATTAACAAGACAACCTCAGATGTTGAGAGAATCAAAGAGTTTGTAAATTCCATAAGAATAATTTTATAGATAAAGATTAAAGAATCAGGATTAAGAGAGAACTGAAGAGTGATACAGTATATTTTTTCTCAGTATGCCATCTCCAGGGAGCAATTGAGCATGTCTTGTTCGGCCTCTTCTGAATTTCTAACTGATAAAAATCACTGCTAATCAATGAGCTCAGAAATTAGACTGAAAATGAAACCAATTAAAAAAAGTGATTACCCGAGTAAGAATGATAATGTCTGGGAGGAAAATATTTCACATAACATACTCAAAAAATCAAAATTTCTGCATTTCTAGAAAATGCTTTTAATATTGGCAGTGCAAATGATACGAACACAGCCCATATTTTAGATCTAACATATGTGTGATATTAATAATCTACACCCCACTTGCTACACAGAGAGATTCAAAAGGAGTCAGTCCCACAGACCTGAGCTAATCAGAATCCTAGTTACTACCACTGAGTGGCACTAAATTTTAAGAAGCTTCTGTTGCGTTTTTGGATGAAAATGCTACCAGAACACTAAAGTTTTCAAGTTTCAGGCCGGAGCTATAGTACTTTCCTTGTATGTGACTGATCCAGGTTCAGTTTCCTTCAACCCTCATATTCACGGTCCCCTGAGCCCACCAAGAATGATGCCTGAGCGCAGACACAGGAGTAAGGCCTGAGTATCACTGTAGCCCAGAAAACAAAAACAGAAATAACAAGTCTCACCATTTCAATTTGCTTTCATTCTAAAAAAGTTTCAGAAATTTAAGAAGTTATTTGTACTTAATTTTATATCAGAACATAGTTCATAAAAATGCAAGAAATTTTTTTATAAACTCTTTCTTTCCTCTTCTAGAATGTTTCTTTTTTTATAACCTAAAATCTTCAAGGTTTGTTTTATTCTTCATAGAAACTCACTGGAAATTTATGTGAAACATCCATAGATCAAATAAATTCTTGGTATTCTTAGAGTGGTAACAGTATTGACTTTCTCCTGTGTTTATCAAAAGTTAAACTACTCATTGGTCAAAAATAACATAATAGCCTACTTCCAGGTTCCCACCAGATTAGATCTGCAGGGAAAAGAGGATGAAATAGCAACAAGATCCAGCAGCATGAGAGCAGACTTTTTTAGTTGGCATATGGAAAAGTTTCGGATTAAGGAGCATGAGGTGATGGTGTCCCAACATAAGAGAATTAAATCTAAATTAGGAAATCTGTCTTCCATTTTTGTCACCTAAGAAAACAAAGCCAAATTGGAGTGACTTCACAGCAGAACAACAAAATGATTCGGGAACTAAGGGCTTGATTTATGTGGAGAGATTAGAAGAGTAGAGAGTAATGTATGTCTTGGCTAAGTGATTGCTAAGAGGAGCATGATAACAGTCTGCAAATATGTGAAAGATGTAAACGCCTCAGGAGAGGAAGAATCTTTGGCAGGATGTAAATGGACATCCCAAAGAACTAAGGAAAGAATTTGAGTTAAATATGAGAAGGGAGAAAAAGAAAATGTTCACTTTGAGAAATGATCACATCCTTAGGGAAATAAGTGAATATTCTCATTTTGGGGACATTTGAAACATCCTGTATAAAAGCCCAGGAGATGTAATGAAGGAAAAACATCTTTCTGGTATGATACCATGAAATTGGTGGTCCCTAAGGTGGTCCCTAAGGAAGAAAGAATAGATATGCCCCTCCCACCCTTTTCTTTCTGATCAAAGGAAGAAAGTAAGCACACATCTCTTTCGTTTTCTTTCTCCTTTCTCTCTATCTCTCTCTTTGTATCTCTCTCTCCTTATTCATTGTGTACTGGATGATAATAATACTATATTTGAAATTAGACAAAAGTGAAAGAATATTGCTTGCTGCACTAAAAATCAAAATATTAGGGAACAATTCTAAGTAAGTAAGGCAGGGAAATTCTATAGAATTTGAAAGAGTAATCAACTTTTAGAGTCAAATCCTAAGTTATTTTGTACCTACATAATATTATTCAGAGAGAAGTTAAATAATTCTCACTCAGTTCTTCTCCACATACACCCTAATTTAAAAGCTGATGGAACGGCAGCGGGGTGGCGCATTACATAGGAAACTTCTGGTATGCTGAATTTCTTTTTGGTTCAAGTGCCTATCATTCACTGTAATGTAAAATCATCTTTGAACTATTTTAATTCAGTAACATTCTGAAGTGGTGTTACAAGTAACTTTATAAATTTAGAATAAACAAAATTCATTGTAAAATGAAGACAAAAAAAAAGGAAAGTCCATTAGGTGTTTCATTCTCATCCAACTCTGCCCTGACCCTCTGACCGCCTTCAGTGAGCGCAGATGCTTGCACAAGTGCTACTTTGGAAAACGCCACATTCACTGCCATTTATCTGAGAAGGAAACAGGCTCTTTGAGACAATTAATAAAAGATTGGAGGGACAGAGAGTGGGGAGTGCTAATCTCCCTGCTCTTCTCCCACCCTCCTCACTTTTGCAGCTAAGCAACTGCAAGGCACTCTGCAAGAGGTAAAGCAAGACACTTTCCCTCTAGCAGAAGGTCATGAGCGTGGGCCTTGCTCAGCCAGTGCTCTGTAAAGTGACCATGTGCTCCAGCTGCCATTCTCATGAGACTGAGCACATCTGCTGGGAGATGTTTGCAGCATTCCCTGACCTGGGGCATGGGAACCTCAGAACATTTCCTAACCCAGGTCTCATTAGCTTGATACAATTAGATTACTGAAGAATGCAGTTGACGAAAGGCACATATTATTTATAATTTCCATTAGCAGTAAAAATGCTCCAGACAAAATTTCATAAGGCCATCTTATGTCATTTGTCACATGATTAATCTCACCAAGGGAAGGGAGAGATGGCATTAGATACTTGTAGAAAATATTTGCGTGCGAAATAATTGATGTGTATTTTTAGTTTTCTTTCATTTAGGCAGTATCTATTACTGTCTTTGGTTTAGGAAGATAGTTTGTAAGACTGAATGTGTGTGTGTGAGTGTGTGTTTTGGTTTTGTGTGTCTTTTTGGCACCTATAATTAAAAATTTATTAATTTTATTTTTTTAACTTGTGAATTTTTATGAGAATGAGTTCAGGAATGTGTTATTCCTGAGCTAACATTTACAGTTTTCTGTCTAAAATGGAATCCAGAAGATTTTAAAGTAACACAGATTGAAGACAGAAACAATTTGAGGTGGGCTGGATGTCCTGGACAGGATATGAAGAGGAGTTTTCAGTGCCTTCTCTAGAAGGCATTATGTGCCTTACAAATAATGTTCAAATGTAGACGACACAACATATCTTTCCCATGATTTTGTTTCCCCACTTGTATATTTAGTTGTTTGCATCGAATAAGTATCAAGATTCCAGATAGATTTAAGATCATTTGATTAATGAAGATCAGTAAAATCTATTTGAAAAGTTTATATACAAATATATATGAATGAACCCGTACATATAGTCATATATAGTAGAAATGAGGAATCATAAACTATTGTCAACTAGAAACTTAGATTCTTCAGGGGTAGGAAATAGAAACAAACTATTATTTTTTTTCAATACATGTAGCAATAAGCAGGGAATTTAATAAGATTAACTTCTGTGACTTTTCTCTCCTATAGTTGGTTTCTTTCATAACTTCATTTCATCTTTTTTTGATGATAAAATTATTTATTAAAGGACTGAATCAAAGGTGAAAAGAAAAAAGGATGTTTTGAACTTATTCTCTGGAATTATCCAAGTAGTTTCTCTCCTAGTCATATCACTGTATCATGTTTCTGGGAGTATATCCAAGCTAGTTTGATTACCATAGAATATAGATTTATGGAATTCAAAAATTCCCAGTCACAGATCTCCTCTAATAGAAGCACTCATCTATTTCTAGAGCTCTAAGTTACACTATCTGAGAGAAAAGGTTTTTTCATACAATATTGTCTAGTATCCAATTAAAATAAATTCTTAAAGCTTGGAAACAGAACTGTGGTTACTTAGTGGCAAAGTTCATGGGGAAGAAAAACAAGAGGTAGATTAGAAGTGACATATGAACAGTGGTGTAAGGTCTTTAGCACTTTGGTGAGGGTGGATGTGCAAAAATTGTACACTTTGTGCAGTAAAAACACCAACACTATTACAATCATGTTACCTACTAATCATTTTTAAGGTATTAATATTTCTTGATGGAGGTCTGATAATACAATGGGTAACTGTCTTTTCTGCTAAGTGGCTGAACCACGTTCAAACTCTGTCCCTGCCTATGGTCATCCAAGGCATACCAGCCCTGATTCCTGAGTACAGTGAATGTTACCTGTAAACCAACAAAAATTTAAACACATAAATATATTAGCAAGTAATTTTTTCTTAGTATATATAAAAATGTAGAAAGAGAATGTCAGATTAAGTTTAGAAATGTGGGGAAAATTTCATTTGCTAATGAAATGAGGATGTTCTGTTATAACTGAAGTACAAAACTGTTCTGTCTAATTTGGTTAGTACATTTTATTATAATTAAAGATAATCATGAGCAATTACTTTGTGCTATGGGTATAGACATACATGTAAAAATCTATGTTTTCAACCATTTATTGATTCATTTAATATACTCAACTAAATATGTACAATATGGAGAACATTGAATTAGGAATAAAGAGGCAACAATCACGTAAACAAATGCTGGTGTGAGATATGTTAAGAGAACTGAAATCTAAAATAAAGCCACTTGGAACTTTAAGATTAGCAGAACTTTTTGAAACAGTATGTCATTTACAATGAACAACAATTAAGAAATACTGAGATTTCACTGAAAAAAATTGGGAAGGTAGGTGATGAAGAGGTGTTCATATGAGAAAAATGGACAGAAAAAGATCATGTAATAAGTATTCCTGTTCACACTCACAAATCAAAAGTCTTTTGATATTTTGTGTTTTAATATAACACATAGGATTACTCATTAGAAAGTTTGAATCGCTTTAAATTCTCATTGCAAAAGCAAAAGAAATTCTACATACCTGCAAATCATACTGGAGATAGAAACTTAAAGCACTAATGAGTGCTAATATAGTTGAATGGCTTATGCTCAACATTACAAAGTTCACACAAAATTAACATGACTGAAAGCCGATCTGTTTCCCTGCCAGACACTTATCTGGTTGAAATTAGGACTAGGGAGTAGAAAATAATAGCGTTTTTTTTCTTTTGGTCATCACCTGGTGGTGCTTTGGGTTAACCCCTGGCTCTGCACTCAGGGATCTCTTCTAGCAGGATCAGGAATCATATGGGATGCTGGGGATCAAACTCAGATCCCCCATGTGCAAGGCAAGCATCCTACCGCTTTACTATTACTCTGGCCCCACAATTAAAATGCACTAAAAAGCAGTGATGAAGTCTCTAAGTAGAAAGGGAAATTAGGATAACCTACTAAAGCCTACAGAAACCCATATTCACTCACTTGATGAAAGAGTAAGAAAAAGTGAACAGGTCTTATCTGCACTTCTGAAGGTACTTTTCATCCTAATATATTGGTGCATCAAAGTGACTGATTAGTGAGTAATTGCCTTTGCCAAAAATTATTATTTCCGAACTGAAATAGCAAATCTAGCAATTGTGAGTAGAAACAGATTTTTCTCCCCTAAACTCTTAACTATAATAAATGGGATGAAGATAAAAAAATGGTTCATGTACTAAACACTATTATAGACAAATTGTGAACCTCTAAACACTTACCTATTTTCGCTTAAAACCAAAAAGGGATAAATAACAAACACTTGTATTTGGATACTAGCTAGATATTGGATGCATTTAATTTACTCTGTTTAAAAAAAAAAAGCAGACCTCACTTGACAAGTGTTCTAAGTATAAAGGCTTTACATATGTTTTTTTTGATAAATCACATATAAGCAACCTATAGCTCCTCATTTTATTGATTGTTGTCTTTGACAGGACCTGTAGAATTATATTTCGTTCTACCAGAAATTATTTCCTACCACCTTAAAAATTAACCTTTATCCTATTGCAATCTGTAATATTCATGTCGTACCATTTGGGAAAATGCATTAAAAAAAAGGAATTGAAAAAAGACAGAAAATAAGAAACATCAAGCACAGGTTGTGGAACGCGTATGTGAACCTGTGATTCACATAACATTTTGCAGTCCCATTCAGATTGTTTTCCTGTCTTCTGAACTTAACTGAAAACATGGCTTTGATCCAGGGGGATAGAACAGCAGGCGAAGGCAGTTGCTTTGCAACATCTCACCTAGGTTTACTTTCCAGTATTGCATATGTTTTCTGAGTAAACAGCCAGGGATATACACTAAGCACAGCCAGGTGTGGACCAAAACATAAACAAACTGAAATGTTTCTTAAAAAAGTAGCTTAGACACTGTTGAAGGAATGGGTATTGGAATATTATATGACTGAAACTCAGTCATGAACAACTTTGTAATTATGTATCTCAGGGTGATTCATTTATTATTATTTTTAAAGCAATTTATTACCTAAAGCCCTCAAATTGATCCCCAACAAAGAAAATAAAATGCATCTTGGACTAAATTTCCTTACCTACTAACCAAAAATTGGTGCTTTGATATAATAAATTGTTCAACTGGTAGTATAAAAGAATAAAGATCTTACTGTAGATTTATACAGAATGATCCCCACCCTTTAATATACAAATAATCATTATATTGAATCCTGAACAAACATAAAAGTAGCCATTAATATTTACCTATTTCTTATACAGGTTGATTCTTATTTTTCTGGTAAGATATAAAGTAAACACTTTTTTGTTGTGTTATTAATTACTCTGTATACAGTATACAGTGTAATTAATTAGAGCTGTATACTGTTCTTGTCAGGTTCAAACTACACCTGTCATCTCAGAGAGCCTAGCAAGAAGCCAGAGCAATCCACACATCAGGCAGTCAGTCATTCTCAACATCCAGACTCCATTGTTCCTCAGAGCTCCATCCAAGAGAAAACCTGTTCTTTCCCTTTAAGTTTCATCAGTAAATGCTCGATGAGAGCCTTCTACTGAGAGTATACCACCTACATGGCAGAGCCTGATAAGCTATCCGTGTTTCATTTGTTATGCCAAAAACTAGTAGCAATCATGGACCTCAATTCCATGACCTGAAGAATTGCTTGAGGCTCTTCCTGTCCCTGGAGCAAGCAGATGCCCTTGGGCTACACTTGCTTGCGACAGGACTGGACGTATGGATATGTTACTGGTGCCTGCTCAAGCAAATCGATGAACAATGGGAAGACAGTGAAACAGTGATACAGTGATTAATTACTGAAGCTTCCAAGTTAAGTATTAATTGTTATAAGAGTAAATATATAAAACAGTTGTTATTGGTAAGATCTCTGATTCCTTTGTACAAATTTCTTATGTTTATTTCTTCATCATTATAAAAGAGCAGTTTCCATGAAAATTAGAATTTGAAGAGCTTATAACAATAGTGCTACAAGTCTTATTTTGTTTCCCATAGTTTTAATGGGAAAAAAAGACAAAGACTAGGCGAATGATTAAAAAGAATTTGTTTTCCTATACTGATTCTCAGAGATGTAACAAAGCTAATGATAAATCTTAAAATTCTGTGTTGTGTGCTGTGTAGTTGCAGTTTTTGATTCACTAAATTATCAGTTTGTTAAAAATGGGTCTGTAAATTTCTAGAAAATCTATATGAAGTATGTTGAAGAATATATTTATATAAAGTTATAATGAACATCAGAAAAGCAGAGTGGCTCATATTTTCAAACTCATCCTGTTAACAATCTTTAATATAAACCTCAGGCATTTATAATTGCTATGATTAAGCCATATGCTTAGAAGATTAAAAAACTAAGCAAACGGGCTGACTCAAAGAGTTGGAGCTCTTGCTTTCGAGCAGTAGGCCCAGATTGGATCACCAGCACTGCAAGTTCCCTGGAGCACCAGAGGCTGTGGCCCAACTATACAAAATAATAGGAAATGGTGTATATGAAAGGGTGGGATTGACACGAGTGGAAAGTGACTTAGTAACTTAGCAAGATTACCAAGTCCTTGATTAGTCTCTAGAACTATTCGCTATTCCTTCTCACATGATAATATTTTTCATGAAAATAACTAATATATTTTTTCATTATTTTGAATTTTATTTTGTTTGGAATCCATAACCAGTGGTCCCCAGGGGTTATTCCTGGCTCTGCACTCAGGGATCACTCCTGGGAGGCTGGGGAGCCATATAGAGGATCAGGAATTGGCCTAGAAGGCAGTGTGCAAGCTGAGCACCTTACCTGCTGTGCTGTCAGTCAGGTCCCATTATTTTGATCACTGGACATCCTGATATTCATCGATTTGCTCGAGCAGGTGCCAGTAACTTTTCCATTTGACCCTATCATGTGCCAATGTAGCCCAATGGCATCTGCTTGCTTCAGGAATACTGAAGAGCCTAAAACCGTTCATTCAGGGTTTTGACAAAGAAGTCTGACTATCTTGTAGGTGGGCGGCCACATGATCATTTGACATCCCGTGGGATCCAGTCGGTAACTGCTCTGGTCCAGGGGTTGTCTCCAAATCGCATTACATGTCCAGCCCATCTGATTTTCGATGCCTTGGAAAACGAGACAGCACCCCTGACTCTAGAATGGCGGTGGAGGGACTCCGATTCCTTCTCTCACTTGAATGAGGAGTGATATTCCAAGCATAGCTCTTTCAGTTCCTCTTTCAGAGACAGGAATAACATTCTCATCCTGCTTTCGTAGGGCCCAGGTCTCTGAGGCGTATGTTAATGTAGGGAGAACAGTGGAGTCGAAGAGATGTGCCCAGAGCCGGAGGTTCTTTGTCTTTTTGTTATTTCTTCGATGTTTTTGAAGGCATTCCATGCTGCTCTCTTCTCTATTTTCATATGAAAAACTATTATTTGTTTCTCGTATACTTTTATCCATTATTCATTTTCTTTACCTTCTCTCAATTTTCAGATGTTTTTAGTCCTACATGAGCTAATGAGATAAAAATCACTTGGTCAAATCTATTCACATCCTATCAGAGGTCCTTACCAGGATCCATTTCTCTGCTGAAGCAAAGATTCGGTGTTTCCCTTCATTTTCATTTATCCTGAGTACTTGTTTAAAAGAAAGCCTTACTCATTGAATTTAGAGCTATTGATCTAGCTTTGCTGAGGCATTACTCCTCAAGGACCTCATTCTAACTGCTGGATCAGTAAGATAAATAGGATAAAATAGCATATGTTTATGACTCACTTATTTCGTTATGAGGCATATAGATAACAAAGATGAAGCAGCAAAAGAGAGCTTAGGACATATAATGCTTATTCATATGGATTTAGATAAAAATCACTGGGAAAGTGTGTTTATCTTTTTAGAAGTCTTTGCCTCCTAACATTCAGAGGAGTGTTTATGAGTAACCTCCTGAACTGAATCAATTAAAAATGCAGCCAGGGCAAGTGGGAAGTTGTTGTGTTTCTCAGATAATGCCTCAACTTTGAAAAGGAGAATGGATCAGATGTGTCCTATAGTTAGGCAACCTTCTTAAAATTCATAAAATTAGCTGCCTGACTTTATATTTGTTTGCCTTAAATAATCACACTTTAATATTATCAAAAATGATGGTTTCATTAAAAAATTTATTACTGTTTCAACTAGCCAATAGTTTGTTTCATTGCTGTTAACCTAAGTATGTTCTTAAAGACTTTAGGAGCTCCTTTCCTTTGGATTTTTTTTCTTCTACTTGACTTTTCCTTTCATGGTTTTCTCTTTCCATGACTATAAAATTATTAGAAGGCTGTATACTAGACTTTCATGTTTAGGTTCTGTTTAAATTCTGGGGACTGGGAGTTAACTTAGAGCGCTAGAACATGCCTTGCATGTGCTTATCCTCTCCCTCCAAAGTAATCCAAGTGTGGCCCTGTGACCTCCGGCACCACTGGACCTGGGCAACATTGTTCAGTAGCTCAAGCATTGAACTATTTGCCCTGGTTTGACCAGGAATTATCAAAAGTGCCCCAGTCCCCAACCACTATTTGGGAGACCACTCCAAAGGCAAATTTAAAAAAAGAACCACATAAACAGAAGAAGAGTCAGATTTTTTTCTGAAAAGATACATATGATTCATGTGAGTTAAGTTCTTTTCTTCTTTTAACTTGGAAATAGAACTTTCATTTGACACTGTGTTTTGTTTCTATGAACTTGTGATTTCAGGAAGTCTTATGTACTGTCCTCACAATCTATTTGTTTTCACAAAGACACGGCAAAGTACAGGTTTCTGTCCTCTGTTGCATATGAATGCTTATTTCCCAGCTAGCACTTGTTAGATTGCTGAAAGTTTGGTTATCTGAACTTGAACATTCTTGTGTTCTGATCTGGCACTGACATTTGCTTAAAGCAAAATTTAGGTCTATAAACTTTTAAACAATATAAAAGATGTCTAATATAAGTGTTACTAGTTACCCTAAATATTCTAACATATGCTAACATGTATAACATTTTCCTTGATTGAAACAGTAGTATTTTATAATCAGATTTTCTTCAGCTAAACCATGTAAAACTATATATATATAAGTGTGTGTATGTATGTATTTATTTACCTATATATGACACACAATTTATAGGCTGTAAAGTTATTACTTTGTGTTCTCATAGATAGTTGAATTGTTTAGTCGTAATAAGATTTGATGTCCTAACACATCTAGTTCTTTAAATCCTCAGATATATTAGTTTTCTGTATATTTTAATATCATTTGTATTTGCAGCTGAATAAATCAAGAAATTTGAATCTCTTAACATTAGAAACATTTTGATCATCTCACCCAGTAAAAAGAGACTGAGGAGCTGAAATAAAGCATCATAAAACACAGAATAAAATTATAAAGACCTTCTTGTAATACAAAATTCATGGAAACAAAACTCTAATTTCCTGATGGATATATTATATTAATGTAATGGATACCTCAGTGTAGTTAAATTGCATTAAATGGTTATTAATGCTTGAATAAACTTCAAGGAAGTGGGTACTGGTTGAAATGGGATAATATTTTGTTCTGCTAAATTATACGTTAATTGGTATTTCCTCTCTTGTAAAAGGACCTAAAGGGTTTAATAAAATATGTGGTAGAAACATTTTTTCTCCTTGAGACTAAGTCAAGAGTTTAACTGGAAGTGTTTCAAACCTTTCCCAGAAAATTCTTCAGTATTTGTGATGACATGGGTTTCAGGGACTCCCAAAAGTAAATAATTAAAGCTTTTAGTCATCTAAATAATGATAGACTGCATCATGGGAAAGAATATTACAAATAGTGCAGTTGATATATTTGTTCTTAGCTCATATTCCATAGAGAAAAGTGGGGAGAGGGAGCAAGGACGGCAGAGAGAAAGAGAAGCAGATACAAAGAGTGATAGAGACATGGGGAGACAGATAGATTATATATATGTATATGTATACAAGTATGGGCCATCTGAGTTAACAGGTTTCTTCAAATGATGAAGTTGTGTTTGATAAAATAAGGAAATTTGCAGTTCCTTATTTAACAAAATAAGGAACAAAACTTGCAATTCACTCTATCAGATAATAAAATAACAAAACTTGCAGTTCATTCTATCAGATTATAAAAAAATACACAAGTGAACCTGAGGGATATGGTGTTTTCATTATGCATGAGGGAAAAACATCATAACCAAAGACCTGAGTCATGTCAAACTACTGTCTTAGTTAGAATTTTGATTGTTTTTTTTAAATAGCATTAACTTAGTGATTAAAATGAACTGTGTATTCTCAGTTGTGTAAAAGGGGCAGAGTTGCTAAAGATACATAGTTTTCCAGACTCGCCACAAATGAAACTGGTATGGTGGACACTTCAAGAAAATTAAATTAGGAAAAAAAAAGCATGAGTTTATTTCCAATACAGAGTTAGTAAACTGATTTGTATTCAGAATTTAGAATTATTTAAAATTTTGGTGCTTAGCTCTTGTGTTATGGGTGGGCATCTCATTTGCTTCCATGTACCAGTCAGACACTACTACTTGGTCCATACTAAAAGGAGATATGGGCAACTTGATGTTAAATAATAGACAGTGTGTCCTAGTCATAGGGAATGAATCATGAGGAAGAAATATTTGTAGCAACAGAAAAGCTAAACCCATGGGACTAGGAATTCCAAGGAAGGGAGGTCGATAGGAAGTGACCCCTAACCGCACCATGACACTAAATTCAAATGGAAACATACTTATCAACAGAGAAGTTAAGACAAGAGAGCTGAAGAAAAGAACTGGAGTCATTAATCAAGGCACCAAACGGGGAAATGGTATGTGTACTTCCAGGATAAACAGGGCTATTATAAGGTCAATGCAAAATCAAAGTCATTAAAATCTCTCACTGAAGCCTATGTGTACACCCAGTTTATTTATATGTAGATATTTATATAAATATATATATATGAATATATGACATTCTCTATTCATTAGTTTACTTAAAGAGAATATTCAGAATAAATAAATTGTATATATGCTATTAAGCATGCATATATGCGATCATGTAGGACAAGCAAATAAAATAAGATGTACTCAACTTTTAGTACATTTGTTTTACATTCACAGTTTGGATTTTAAACTCTATATTAAATTCCATTCTTTTCTATCTTTCTCTTTCTGGCATAATTGTCTTCCTAGACTGGTAACTTTGTTATTTTTAAACACACACTATCAAGAAATGACAGAGTTTTACTTTCCCAGTGATTTAAACCTACAAAGTACCTGATTTCCAATAATTCTAGTTGTTTGTCATCTGGTTTACACAGATGGAAACAATTGTTTCTGATGTGTATGGATTGTTCAGACTGAAAAATCCTGCTTCCTTTTCTCTTCTCTGGAGAAAACATAAAACAATCATATTGGTCTCCAAAGACAGTGCACCCAATAACGCACTGCATAGGAAAATATCTTTCTTTCTTTAAACACCTCCTGGTTTATGCAGAGAAAATAAAAAGTCTAATTCCATGTCAGAAAGAAAGTAAATATGTTTTTTTGTGTATAAGACTTTAGCATAAAAACATGTAAAATAATTTTATGGTATAATAATATCAGGATAAAGGGACACCATTCTTCAGATATTTGAATCAGTGCAACTTGTAATGCATAAATTTAATAGAAGACATCATTGACAGGTAGTTTATTAATAATGAATCATAAAAAATTTATTTCAAAGCAACTTTTAAAAAAAAACTTTTCTTTTTTTCTTTTTTTTTTTCTTCTCAGAACATGCTTTACTGGAGCTCTTTTAGTTTGAAATTTACGATGGCGAAAAGGACCTCGACCCTTTGTGCAAGCTGCTTTTATACAGTGCTATTCAGCATGTCCACTTCCCATTGGCCGGCGCAGGTCTTATGAGCTCATACGAACTTGTACGAGCTGACGAAACATGCCCTGATTGGACAACGCCCAATGACACCACGCTGGGACACAGGACCCTGCGCATGTGCAGAAAGGCAACATGACAGTGGGCGGAGTAATGGCGCCCAACAATTAGTAAAACAAATGGATCTTTAATCTTGAAATGGCAACTAGCTTCTTCCTTCTTTTTTAAAGTGAGTCACTGGGTAAACAAAAATGACTCTCATAGTGGCAGGTGTTGAAACATTGTATTCCTGAAACCCAATCATGAATAACTGTGATTCACATTAACTTACAATATATGCATATAAAAAAAAATCAAAACATCTTTGTCACTAACTGCCTAAAGTTATGTGAAACGCCTAAGTGCAATGTAGTAATGTTCTTTTTTTTTTAAGTATTTTATTATACCACCGTGAGATATACAAATAAAAAGATATATAATTAAAAATTCATGTTTGGGTTTTGGTCATACAGTGTTCTAGCACCCGTCCCTCCACCAGTACCCATCTCCCACCACCAACGTCCCCGGTTCCCTCCCCTTCCCCAGCCCCTCTCCATGGCAGGTTCTTTATTTCTTTCCCTTTCTCTCTCTTTCTCTTTCCCTTCCCTTCCAGACTATGGATTACAGAACATACATTAAGAGGTTGTCATGTGTATCCTTTTGCCTCTATTTAATGCTCAGTTCTAGGTTGGCATTAGTACCCTCGACAATTATTAGCACACTGTTCCATTTTCTGTCTTACCTAACCTCTGACTCCCACACGTTTGTGATAATTTCCACCTTTGACAAGACCTCCTGATATATGTTTCACTTGACGTTGGATATTGGTATCATAATATGTACGTATATATTTATGCCATGCAAATAAATGCAGTCATTCTATATCGGTCTCTCTGCTTCTGGCTAATTTCGCTCAACATAATCTTCTTCTCCATGTCCATCCATTTATAGGCAAATTTTATAACTTCATTTTTCCTAACAGCTGCATAGTATTCCATTGTGTAGATGTATCAAAGCTTCTTTATCCAGTCATCGATTTTCGGGCACTCTGGTTGCTTCCAGATTCTGGCTATTGTGAATAATGCTGCTATGAACATAAAAGTAGGGATGGTGTTTCCGCTGTGTATTTTTGGTTTTCTAGAGTAGATTCCCAGGAGTGGTAAGGCTGGGTCAAATGGGAGTTCAATTTCTAGTCTTTGGAGGAAAGTCCATATTGTTTTGCAGAAAGGCTGTACCAGCCGGCATTCCCACCAACAATGGATGAGTGTCCCCTTTTCCCCACAGCCACACCAGCACTTGTTGTTCTTGCTCTTTTGAATATGTGCCAGTCTCTGTGGTGTAAAATGATATCTCATTGTTGTTTTGATTTGCATCTCTCTGATAATTAGTGATGATGAGCATTTTTTCATGTTTTTTGGCCATTCGAATTTCTTCCTTGCTGAAGTTTCTGTTCATTTCTTCTCCCCATTTTATGATGGGGTTGTTTGTTTTCTTCTTGTAAAGTTCTACCAGTGCCTGATATATCCTGGATATTAACCCCTTATCAGATGGGTATTGGCTGAATATTCTTTCCCATTCTCTGGACTGCTTTTGTATCTTAGTCACTGTTTCTTTTGAGGTGCAGAAGCTTTTTAGTTTCATGTAGTCCGATATGTTTATCCTTTCTTCTAGTTGCTTTGTTAGTGATGTTTCACCTTTGAAGATGCCTTTAACTTCAATGTCGTGGAGGGTTTTTCCTATATTTCCTTCAATGTACTTTATGGATTCAAGTCTGATATTGAGATCTTTAATCAACTTTGATCTGATTTTTGTGCATGGTGTTAGACACAGGTCCAAATTCATTTTTTTACATGTCGCTGCCCAGTTTTCAAAACACCACTTGTTGAAGAGGCTTTCCTTACTCCATTTTAGACTCATTGCACCTTTATCAAAGATTAAATGATCATGTGTTTGAGGTTGGGTGTCAGGATACTCAATTCTATTCCATAGGTCCACAGGTCTTTTTTATTCCAATACCATGCTGTTTTAATTACTACTGCCTTGTAGTACAGTTTGAAGTTGGGAAAAGTGATGCCTCCCATCTTCTTTTTCCCGAGGATTGCTTTAGCTATCCTTGGGGGTTTATTGTTCCATACAAATTTCAGGAGCTTATGGTCAATTTCTTTGAAGAATGTCATGGGTATCCTTATAGGGACTGCATTGAATCTGTACAGAGCTCTAGGGATTATTACCATTTTGACAATGTTGATTCTCCCCATCCATGAACAGGGAATGTGTTTCCATTTCCTTGTGTCCTCTTTTTCTCTTGGAGCAGTGTCTTGTAGTTTTCTTTGTACAGGTCCTTTACATACTCGGGTAAGTTGATTCCTAGGTATTTGATTTTCTGTGGCACAATTGTGAATGTAATAATTTCCTTAATATCCCTTTCTTCTCTTTCGTTATTTGTATATAGGAAAGCCACTGACTTTTGGGTGTTGATTTTGTATCCTAGCCTGTATGCCGTGAAACATGAGAATCTAGAAGAAATGGGTAAATTCCTGAAGTCCTATAACCTCCCACGGCTGAAACAAGAAGACCTCCAATACCTGAATAAGCCTATCACCATCGAGGAAATAGAAACAGTAATTAAAAGTCTGCCCAAACACAAAAGCCCAGGTCCAGATGGATTCCCTAGTGAACTCCACCAAACCTTTAAGGAGGACCTATTGCCAGTCCTTTTCAAGCTCTTCCAGTTAATAGAAGAAACAGAAACACTCCCAAACAGCTTCTACGAGGCACATATCAACCTGATACCCAAAGCAGGGAGAGACAATACAAAGAAAGCAAACGACAGACCAATCTCCCTGATGAACACGGATGCTAAGATCTTCAACAAAATACTAGCAAACAGAATGCAAAGAATCATCAAGAAAATTATACATCATGACCAAGTAGGATTCATCCCGGGAATGCAAGGATGGTTCAACATTCGCAAGTCAATCAACATAATACATCATATCAATTAAAGAAAAAATAAAAACCATCTGATCCTTTCAGTAGACGCAGAAAAAGCATTTGACAAGATCCAGCACCTGTTCATGATTAAAACCCTCCAGAAAATGGGAATTGAAGGGACTTTCCTCAAGAGAGTTACAGCCATCTACCAAAAGCCCACAGCAAGCATCATTCTAAATGGGGAAAAGTTGAAAGCCTTCCCCCTGAGATCAGGGACAAGACAAGGTTGCCCACTCTCACCTCTTTTATTCAATATAGTACTGGAACTACTTGCCATAGCAATCAGAGAAGAAAAAGGACATCAAGGGCATCCAGATAGGCAAGTCAAGCTATCATTATTTGCTGATGACATGGTATTATACCTAAAAAAATACTTTTCACACTACCAGTATTCAGTTGATCCCATCATGGGTATTGAAACATTCCTAATTTAAGATGCTAGGAGACAAGAAACTCTGGCACCAATTTCCACATTCTAACTCTTCTGAAGGATAAAGCAGCAGGTAAATATGTATATTGCAGATTTTTTAGTGCAGTAACTTAAGTGTAGTCTACCATTATATTGATCTGAAAAATAACAACTTGCAAGTGAGGAAAAATCAGATAGCTGATTCTATTTAATCATGCATAAAAATTGTGAACAAAAGTTATAAAAGAGCATAACAAGGTTTTGTATTTTTTCAAAACATAAGATAGTGGTCCAATGATGTAGAAAATTATGAAACTAGATACTACTTAGAGACTGCATGCATAGACTTATAATAGAAGGATATCTAGTAGGGAACTGAAATCCACTTCGAAGTGCACAGTATAGGATTATGGGAGACCACAGGGCAACACTTGACAGTACTGAGGGTCATGAAATGCTCGGGATGGAGCTCAGGGGGTAGCAATGGCATATGGATCTGCTAGTTACGCTATCTCTTACTGAGTCTCTATGCGCTTTTATTAATAAACTTTATTTAAAAACTGTGGTTTACAAAATCAATATACTTGTTATAGATGTTTCATTTTCCAACACCCATCCCACCACCAGTGTGACCTTCCCTCCACAAGTTTCCTGTCCACCAAACAAGCCTGCCTTCTTAGCAAGCACAGCATAATTTAGTTTGTGTTGCTTGTTACAACTAAATGGCTAATGGAATTATTAAAAAATACTTCAGTAAGAGTAAAATTGTGAAAAGTGTTATATCTCACCAGGGGGTCATTAATTCCTTGTCAGCGGGTTTACTAAGCTGTTTGTTGCTAGTTGAGCCTTCTAAGTTACTGTTTTTGTTTATTGAAATTATTTCACTTCTATGTTCCTTTCTCATCTAATTTGGTGTGCTCCTTTTGAAATGTTTGCATTATGGAATTTGGAGGACTCATGCCATATATGTACCTTTGACAGAATATCTGTAGAATGGGGCCAATGAGCTTACATTGTCAAAACCCCAGAGTTTTCAGCCTGAAAACTATTGTACCTGAAATTTTCATCGCTTTGGCGTTTCTGCAGAGACTTCTAAAGAAGCGATGGAATTGGACCATATCACGACAGCAGCTATGGGTTGTGAGGTCAGCTTCCTGGGCTTCTCTAGGGCAGGGTCTCAGCCCAGTCCGGAACCCCTCCTGAGGGTGTCCCAGAGTTTTCAGCCCAAAGACTATGGGCCTGTGAATTTTTGTGGCTGCTTACACGTCATCCAAGACTAGTCATGAAACTTAAAACTAGGCCTATGAATTTACCTGGTGGTGGCTGTGGGATCTAAGTTTCCACTTAAGTTACTTTTTATAATATAAGTCTTGAATTTATTTTCTTTTTGCTGAGAAAAGAAAAGGTGTTCAAGCTTGAACAATAAAGTATCATATGGAATCTATTACAAAAAAAAAAAAATTTTTATTTAACACCTTACTGGTAGAGGAAATCCTTAAAAAAAGAAGCATTTGGGAACATGGTTTGTGGAGTGAAAAATAACCATAGAGTCAACATTTTCTTATGACTGAAAAAGAAAGATATGTGCCCCAAGTAAAATTGTGTAGCTAGAGAATGCAAACACTATGGACTTTTAGTGACGGACACTGTCATAATAGCTAGCTTGGCCATTTGTTATTTCCAACTGTTAAGCTCAGGGGCCAGCAATTGATAGCCTTTTCATAGTGTTCAAGTTTATTGCTTCTGCTAGAGTCAGACGGGGCAAAGTAATCTTTCTAATATGTTCAATGACTTTTGAGTGAAATTCTAGTCATGCGGCATAAATTCTAACATAAGATTCAACTGGCTGATGGGCAGAGGTTCTCAGAACATAGATAGCTGCCTAACACAGTGGTAGGCCCTCTAGCCATCAGAAAAACTGTTCAGACTATCTCCCTAGGTTGTAACTGGAAGCAGAAGATAGATATTAGGTCAGTAAAGAGGTTAATATAAATAGGCAGAAGCAATGGAGTGCAGTAGTAACAGATGTCTGCATGCTGTTCTGTCAAGGGAAATCTGTGACTATGAAATGTCAATTATTAGTGGCCTAATACTAGTAACATTGATGATATAGATTGTATTGTAAAAATAATAATTATAGAGGCCATGGTCTCTTTATTGTCTATTTGGCTTTTAAAGTGTTTCTTCTCATGGCAAGGAAGTTATTGAAGCTATTATGTCATTATTTCTTTCTAAGATAAAATCAAAATGAAATATTATTTTTCATAAATGAAACTGTTTTCCCAGAATGACAGATGATCACTGAATCAGCATACACTCAGACAAAACAGCAGCAGACACCGACTCAGTTAATGTTCCCCAACAGAATACTTTCCTATCATTCATTCTTTAGATCCTCTTTATCAGCTAATTCTAATCAACTTATTAAAATATATTACAATTACACATATCAAATCAAAATTATTTGATATGCCAAAAACCAGTGACAATTATGGACCTCATTCCCATGTCCTGAAGGAATGATTTGAGGCTCTTACTGTTCCTGGAGCAAACAGATGCCCTTGGGCTACACCTGCTTGCAACAGGACGTATGGAAATGTTACTGGTGCTTGTTGAGCAAATGATGAACAATGGGAAGACAAGTGATACAAGTGAATTACACATGAGAAATTTAATGTGATCTTTTCAGCGAGATTTAGTAAGCAAAATGTGTGGACAAAAATTATACTTAGCAACTATTGTATCTAAGACGTTGCTCATCAATAGAAGTTTTAAAAGACAAGCTACAGAAATGGATGTCATGAAATCCATTTTGCTTCCATGGCAAAAATAGTTTGCCATGTATTTTTACAGATCATATCAACATAAATTGAGACTTATCTAACAAAGAATATCCATTAAATAAACAGCTCATGTCCAGCCACATGATCAGGCTTTACTTCTGGCTCCGCAATAAAGACTTACTCCTGGCAGAGCTCAAAGAACCACATAGAATGCCAGGATTCAAACCCAGATAAGCTGTGTCCAAGGCAAGTGTTCTAACTGCTGTACTCTCCTCACAGCCCCAGAACCAACACCCTGAATCACGATAAATGTCAAATTGAGGAGACTCCCAGACTGGGGTCATCTAACAAATGATTTTGTGTAGTAACTTGACTACCATTACCCTTAAGTAAACCTAAAGGGGAAAAAACATGGACAACATAAACACAAGCTCAGACAAAAACATATAGAACATGCTTCATAATATGGGACCATATTAGAAAATTTAGAATTACATTTAGAATTACATTTAGAATTACATTTAGCATTTACAATTACATATTACAATTATATTTCAAATACATATTAGCAAACTAGGCTTAGCATTACATCTCGTTTATTTTCTTGTGTTAACTTCAAGTCTAGCCTATGAGTGAAGGGGTGATTTAGCCTACCACTGACATTTAGATGAATAAAAATAAAAATAATTTCTAAATATAGCAGGAAATTTGAAGGAAAAATTCCAGAAAATTTTGAATAAATAGGTATTAGGAAAGAGAGAGAAAATATTTCTACCTTCACCATAGAAGCTTAATTACTGTTATAATATAGGAAAGACTTAAGTTACACTTTTTAATCACTCATGGTGATTTAATTTAGGGGGGAACCAGTTTTCGTTAATAATCTCAAAATATTATTTCTTAAGATAGAGATAGAATGAGAGTTTGCAGCCAGACTAGATAGATGCCCAGTGAAAAGCATTCGTTTATATCCATATTAGAGTCACTAGTGCTGTCAGGAAGAATATACGTATAAGCACATCAGAACTGGATGCAAATTAGCCTCCTGCTATAGTAAGCACAGCCTTGCTCTTGGAAACATAGAGCTGCCAAGATAAAGGAAGCATATACCCTCCTGTACTTATTCGTGCTGTGACTTCTTAAGTAATGCATTGCACTCTGGGTTGTGATTTACTTAAAAGAAATTTAGGAATTTAGGAATTGCTTGAGCTGCTTAGCTCATTGGATTTGTTAATATTGGCTCTGAATAGTATATTTATAAATTTATAAAGTCTTTCTTTTCAAAGCCTTAAATGTGTCTCTGGGTAACACTTTTGAATGATATCTGTTCTTTCTAGAATGCTATCTAGTAGTAGAGTATGCTATTTTGAAGACTATAATAATATCCTGTCTTTCCAGTATTTCAGAATTCTATATGCAACTAAGTCTCTATACAGAGCTGCATGACACCTTTAATTACTCTAAGATCTAACTGTCAGGGAGCCACTGGGGTCCCAAACAATATCAGAAAATGAGTTCCCTTCTACCTCTGAAGACGATGGGGAATAGATGAAAACTCAGGATTCCGGTGCAGTTTTAAAAGGCTTTACATTTTTGTATAACAGGTTCAGATATACAATCCAAGAACAGGAAAAGCCTGGGACTTTGGGTTCCTGGCTGGGCCGGGCCACACGTAGGCCAAGATTGCTGCCACCACATTGAAGCCCAACCGAAAGGAGGGGCAGAAAGCCAAGGGAAGCCAAAATGACAAAAAGGCCTTCGCTTTTTCCCAGCTTAATTTATATATAGAAACCCACACAAACTTCCCAGCCTGGCCCATTGTGGGCTCTGCTGTCTAGAGGTGAAGTCAGGTAAACAACTCTATTGAAATGCAGCACTTCAGGTGGGCCTTTTGGCTTCACAAATGCCAGCGCTGATTCAAAACCTTCCATGCTAGTTGGGAGGGGTGGCAAGCTAAGTGTAGCTGGAGCTTAAAGTAGGGCATGTCACCCCACATCTAACCAGAAATTTTGTTCTTGCTTTTACATGTGCTTAGATTTTTGGCTTTCTCTGTCAGCCACTGTCTGCTTAGACTTAACTTATTTATTTTCACTTAGGCACCTGATTTGCAAAATCATTAAATTTTAAGTATCCAGTATTTCAATCCCTGTCCCATCACCAGCTTCAAATTTCCTCCATCAGTGCCTCCACTTTTACCTCCTAAAGCCACACACTGCATCTCTGACAGGTACCTTTGTCTCTTGTCATTGTGTTCGGATTTCCTGCTCTCGCTTTTGTTGGTTCTGTGCTTCGTATATGTAGTTACATAACACCTATTCAACAGAGTGTGTCTGGGGCTCCTGCCCCTAGGCCTGTTACCTGCCATCTCTCTTTTTGCTTCTCCTCCTTCGGTTTCTTTCCTCCTCTATCCCTAGTTCTATAGTTCAGGATCCTAAGTAATTTTGCCATTCCCCACCTTTGATGGCTTTCTTTTCCTTGTACTGTTATTTTATATAGCAAAGATAAGTCTTATTTGTCTTTCTTCTTCTCACTTTTTGCAATATAATGATATTCCATAATATTAATATTCCATAATATTAATATATAGTATTATATAATAATTTTCAATATAATAATAATATAATAATATTCTCTAGTTTCGTCTGACTTATGACAAATTGCTGATTTCATCCTTCCTTGTAGCTACATAATATCCACAGATTCAAATTTAAAAATAAATTATCCATCCATTTATCCTATGGATAACTCAGTCACAGTGAGTGATTTCTCATCAGTTTTGTTTAGAAAATAATATGCTTTTTAAATTTTATGAGATGTCTTCAGTACACCAGAAAGAGCACCTAATCCTGCTTATTTCAGTAAAGATAGAACGGTATTGTAGGTTCACTCACCATTTTGTTAACTTCCTCTTTCTTTACAGTACTACTATTTCTCTACCTCGTACAACAAATTTATCAGAAGTGTGAAAAAAAATCACTGCTTTGATGCTCCGTAAATTTCCAGATTTAGGACACTACACACTGACCCACTGATTTTAATTAATTATCAAAGATAACATAAGTCATCCTACAAGCCCAATTGCTAATCCTCACTCTGCTTTCATCTAGGACATAGACAATTCATCCATGGTAAAATTTAATTTTAGCTATAATTACAAAAGTTTGAAATTAAGTCTCACTAGTGCTATGTTCCCATTAATATGGACAAAATAACTGATCTATTTAGGATTAATGTGGGGACAGAATAAGATTTAACTTTTAGCTTTTATAATTAATTTTGAAAAATGTGATAACAGATTTTGTTACAGAGAGAAAGTTTATAGTTTTAAGGAAGACATTGAGCAATATCTCAAACCTTATATCCTATGACCTAAAGAATATGTAAAATAAAGTAGTTTTTGTATCTTTTTCTTTTTAAAATAGTCTTGGTACATATGGATAACCAGCTTTTGGTTTTATTGTTCAGAGAGTATTTTGTTTTACTGTTTCTACTTCTGTCTTAAATAATTTCTTATTTCAGCCTTTTTAGGATGTTGCTGTTTCCTCCCTAACTTTTTGAGTTGAAGTCAGCGCATTTGATTTGTTTTTTTTTCTTCATTAGTAAGTGTGCTTAAGTCTGTTTAGCCGTGTTTTTTAAGTTAGATCCCATAGTTTTATCTTCTGGTTCTAGAACACCTCTGGTTGGTTTTTAAAATAGAATTGTAAATTCCAAACTTGTATATTTGTGGTTTTCTTCCCAGGCTTTGAAATTTAAAACCTACTAGCAGGAGGAGCAGAGCCCTTAGCTGGGTTGCTGGGTTATTGGTAGATTTGCTGCCTCTGTTACTCAGTTTCCCACCCCCAGTTATCTCTTTGCTAAATCAGTTAACTGACGTTATACTCAATACTTTAGTTCTCAGAACTTTAGTTCCAAGTCAGAGGCAGCTGCCCCTGAACCACAGTGCTTTAGTCTGTAGGAGGTTTGGGGTAGACAGAAATGTCACGTGGTATTACTGATGTATGGAATACAGTCAGACTTGCCCTAGTGGTCATTGCCCAGGGCTGCCCTCCATAGCAGTGACATTGTGGACACTGGATTCTGTACCTACTTGTTCTTCCCCATGCCATCTCTGTGCCTCCCTTTCTCTCCACCCATATTAAATTAGGGCTGACATGTGCAGGACAAGTGCTGTTCCCCTGAGCCACCTCCCCGGACCTTCACTTGTTCGGTATTTTTAAGAATTTTTTTTTTGTGTGTGTGTGTGTGTCCTAATTTATTGTACTGTGTCCAGAAAACTAATAATCTAAGGTTATCAGGACAGTCCCACACAGCAGATCCTTGCAAGCTACCTGTGTCATATTTGATATTCCAAAAACCACTAACAATTATAGACCACATTCCCATGACCTGAAGGAATGGTTTGAGGCTCTTCATGTTCCTGGAGCAAGCAGATGCCCTTGAGCTACACTAGCATGTGACAGGACATATGAAGATGTTACTAGTGCTTGTTTGAGCAAATCGATGAACAACAGGAAGACAAGTGATATAAGTGAAGTGAACCCATACTGTACCCCAAATTAAAAAAGAATAGTAGCAATTCCCAAACATGTAGAATTAATCCTTAAGTTTATAGTCCATTGTCTTCCTACTAACCAAAAAAATCTATAGACCAAATTCTAACTGTTTATATACAATAGAGTTGTAGTAAATTATGTTGAAATTTAAGTTGATTAAAGGAATAGCATACTCTGTTGCAAAGAGACAGTAACAAATTTGCTGCCACACCAAATACACTAGTTTTGACTGGACTGAGGGCAGCAATACCACAGCTAGTAGTGCTCAGGACATACTCCTAGTTCTGTGCTCAGATTTTACTCCTGGAGGTGTCTATTGACAGTACATGGTTTCAGGGATAACTTAACTAGAGTTAGCCACATGCAAGACAATGGCTTTAACCCGTTTGCTACATTTCCGAACTCATTTTTTATGTTTCTAATAGTCACACTGGTATAAAGTAAAAAGTAATTAAAGTCCAGAGAATGTAAAGAAACTGACATAAGAAAAAACAGATACAAAATCTCTTTTTTGTAGGATCTCCACAGATTTTTCTGGTTCCTGTTAAATAGTTAAAAGCAACTGTGTTTTGCAGAATTAAATATTTTCATGTTAAAAATTTCAAACTTAGGGGCCGGAGCGATAGCCCAGCAAGTAGGGTGTTTGCCTTGCACGCGGCCAGCTCAAGTGGTCCAGGTTCGATCCCCGGCATCCCATATGGGCCCCCGAGCACCACCAGGAGTGATTCCTGAGTGCAGAGCCAGGAGAAACCCCTGAGCATTGCCGGGTGTGACCCAAAAAAAAAAAAAAAAAAAATTCAAACTTAAACTATAAGGAGATAAATTAATGGAGAGGTAGATTTATGATCTTCTTGAATAATGAAGCACTCAGTGAATATAAACTGCTTTATAGTCACTAAATATAAATATAAAATTTATATAATATTTATAATATATATAACATAAATATATAATATATTATATAACATATATAATATATCATGCATCATAAATCACATATCATATATAACACATATAATATGCATTTATATAATATTTATATAATATAATTATATTGATTGTATATAATATAAATATATAATATAAACATCAAAGTCTTTTAGTAACCTGATGTGAATGGTTTTAATGATAGATGCTTATAAGTGATATCTATTTGGTCAAGAGTGTTATGCTTAATATCCATATGTTAGCTAACACAACAGGTATTCTGTATATGTGTTTATTTTCTAAGAAAAAATATATTGAGCTACTGCTTAATTTTGCCCCTGATATATATATTGATTGAAAATTTGTTTCATTTTCCCCATGTGTGCTTATTGCTTTGCTGTAACACTAGTGTCAAAATGAAAAATAAGTTTTCTAATATCCCTGCCTTTTTCAGTGGCTAAACAATTGAAACAAGCATCATATATATTGACAATGAAAAGTAAAGATAACTATTAATAATATTAATATCTTTCTTATACATGAAGAGATGCTGAAAAACAGTATTACTCAATTGAAGGAGCAGTACCATTACTTTTATTTATAGAAGAAAAAGTTGTTAAAGGGAGGGTCAGTTAACTGGGAAACACAGGCTAACAAGAAAAAGTAGTTTTAAATTCTCACCAGATTCTGTTTTCCAGGGAGAGCACCTGAAAGGCAGCATTTACATGTAACCAATTTAAGGGCGATTTTTTGTCCTGTTTTGAGGGCTTCTCCCATAATCCTTTAGACAATGGCATGGCTTAGGATGTCATTGATACCCTGAATGATATGTTTAATTTGAAATGGCATATTTTTGTTCCCTACAGTCCTACCTTGAGAATTTCTCAATAAACTTGCAATTCAGAAGATAATTTGTTTAATTATTTTTATGTATCTCTAGTCCAGTTAATGGATTAAGTCACTTAAACAGTGATGTCTAAAATCTGAACAATAGTCCCAATCCTAAAAGTGGGTCTCAAACCTTCGGCTCTGTTAAGCTTAATGAGAGAAACTTAGGTAGAGACAAATGTTTAAAAGTAAATGAGTCAACACACCAGTTAAGAGTGTTAAAGACAGGAAGTGACGATTTCTAGATGTCAGGGTTAAGGCATCATTAAATGACAGAGTTTCCCAGGACATGCTATTTCTGATGTCATCACTTGTTCAGATAAAATCCAGTATTTATCCAGACACAATCATTATGGTGATCTCTCTCTGACATTCATTTCAAGTTGGTCAACCCTTGTTTGAGGAATTACATAGACTTTAACAAAGTGTCTTAGTTATTAACAAAATTAAGTCAAAAGAAGCACTAGGAATATTATTTTGGAAAGTCACAGCATGACTGTGGTGAGTTCTAACATTTCTCACAAGGCAGCCCTGAGCACTGAACCTTCAAAACTTCAAAGTCAGGCAATGTATGGTCAGGGTGATCCCCTAAAATTTGGACTACTTGGGGTTTGGAGATGAACATATAGCTATGATCAATTACTTCCAAGTATTCTAAAAAAAATCTTCATTGTATTAGACAGCCATCTACTTTGGCAAATAATCTCATGTATGGACTGATTTAGTGATTAAATTCTAGACAGTAGAAAGTGAGTTCATTTAAAATATCCATTATAAGATAAATCATTGCAGAAACATTACAACAATGCCCATTTAATTAGCATTAAATAGCTAATAATTCAAAAACATATTTCCTAGTGTTTTTATTCAAGATAAAACAAATATTATCCTTTAATATTAAAGCCAAACATGGTTATTGTCTCACAAACAGGCATGTGACACACTCTTTATCTGAAACTTGTCTGGCAGATTCTTCCCTGATGTGAATTCTGGTAGAGGAAAGGTAGATAGATAGATACATAGACAGACAGACAGACAGACAGACAGATAGACACATATAGAAAGAATACCATAAAGTAATGAGAAGCCCCAGGTTATTTAAAATTATTTACTGGTTATTTTTAAGAGTGTTTGGACATCTTCCTTAGGTATGTCAAATTTGCAATTATTAAACTTAATTTCAATACATCAGTGTTCGCCCTGGGGTTCTTAAACCAACTAAAAATGGGATGCAAACCCCCAAAAAGTTTTGTTCATAGTGAAATCCAAGGGACTTTATTTGGTAGATGAAAACAAACAATGGGTTGAGCACATGCCTTGCATGCTGGAATCCTGAATTCAGTTCCCAGTACTGCAGGTTTCCTGAGTGCCAACAGGAGTCACTTCAGAGCACAGAGCTGGATATATTTTGTTACCCCAACAAAATTTTTCTCATGGATATTTGTTTGAATTTTGCATATTTTATCCCCCTAAATATAAAATTGATATACCTTTTATCATTATTGTTGTTGATTGGAATGTGGATAGCTAAATAAGCAAGAACAGGAACTTCTCTTACAAATATTCATTTTTAGTTTTTATTTTTATTTCTGTCCTAGCTTTATGGTTAAGAAGATGCTGAAATGTTCTCATAGGTCCTGTCTAATTAAAATATAATTAATGTTTCATCAGTTTAAGTCCAAAAAATATAATGGAATCAAGAAGTTCAGATAAATGAACAATTAATATAAGTCATATAAATTCATTCTTACAGAAGAATTAGACATATTTCATTGTGAATAACTGAAGATATTAACTTTGAGTATCAGATACTTTAATCTCACTTTTGGTAAGCCAACACGAGAATAATTTTTATAATAGCATGGTTTAATTAACAATAGTTGTATCATCAAAATATTTGAAATATAATCAGAATATTTGACATTATGTGTTTGTCAAAATACATGTGAGTCAGTTCAAAATTGGAATAATAATTCCAATTATTTTTGAAATACCTACAAAGCTTATATATATATACTTATATATACCTACAATAGTCAGTAATAGTATATATATATATATATATATATATATATATATTTACTTTTACCGACACCCACACACACACACACACACACATATATATATATATATATATACACTTTTATTGACTGTTTATGGGATTATGGGAAATAATTCTAGTACATGAAAATAGTTTTGATACATTTAGGATGTAATTATAAATAATTAACAAGTCAGGTAAGATAATATACAGAAAATTATTGTGCATAAGGGTTATAATTAAGATAAATATAAAAAAAGAGAATTCTTCTATCCATCAAGTGAGATTATAAGAATATGTCTCTTAAAGAGAAAGAACATTCTCATCATACATTGGGCACTTGTCACTTTTCACTTGTCTTCTCATTGTTCATCAATTTGCTAAGGTGGGCGTCAGTAATGTCTCCGTTCGCTGGGAATGAGGTTCATTATTGTTACGTTTTTGGCATATTGAATACACCACGGTAGCATGCCAGACTCTGCCATGGCTCTGGGTTCATCCCAGGGGGTCCAGACATTGGTACTGCAGGATATTTAATCTTGGATTTCCATATTCCAGAACCACGAAAAGTAAAAAGTAAATTGTTTAAAAACCAGTTTCAGCATTTGGTTCTGGCTTCATCAGACTATCATATTAGTGGGGCTCAAACCCCTATTCTAAGAGGTGGCTGTGGTTTCCCAAACTCCTAACACCATAATGCTTCATCTGTGAAATGCATAAGAATAATAGTGTGTCACTTTTATTGTTTCTAAGAACATTAATGACCCTAAAAGGGTGTCTGACATGCTTTCATCTTATTTTCTATGAGTAAGTTTAGGATCAGCTTAATTTACGTGGAGAAGTGTGAACTTTTGATACATACTTCAGTAAATCCAAAGATTAACTTGTTACCTTAGCATCGTTACATTTTCTGATTCATTATCATGAAATCTGGGGGAAGGGAGGTAAATATTTTGATCTTTAATTTCTTTTAACAATAATCTATAGTGTTTGTTATTTTCTTGTATGTTGCCTTCATAACTGTGTCTGTAGTGACATACATCTTTACTGATGCTATTATTTGAATCTATTACATTTATTTCTTGTCTAAGTAGTGATTTACACTATTATTGCTTTTTATTTCTAATTATATTTTTTTGGCTTCTGGTTGCCCAATTTTGCAGGATAAAAGCTCTGTTCTATAAGATCTTTAGCATTTAATACAACCATTGACTGCTATAAAACTTCCTCAACACTGCTTTCACAACATTCCACAAATACCCATGCATAGTACATGGTTGCAAATGTGTTTTACTCTAAAACACTTTTTGTTTGGTGCCATTTCATTTCAGCATATATGGTGATTTCCCAGATATCTTTTGTTTTCAATTTCTATTCCAATCTTGGTGTTATAGGAAAATACACTTTATATGTTTTTATTCCTCTAGATTTTTGAGGTTTGGTTTATTACCAACAACATGATGTGTTTTGGTGAATATTCCACAAAGAGATGGAAAATCAAGGTCATTTTTGGATGTGTTAACTAGTGCTCTATAAATGTGAATTAATCTCTGTTTCAAAGATTGTTAAGGTCTTCTTTAAAGGAAAAGTACCCAATATGTCACACTTTGCAGATAAAAAGTGTAAATTGAGGGCATTTGGAATTTTTAGCTTTAAATTGCCACTATTAAAATATATGCAAGTCCCTCTCTCTACTTTTTTATTGAATCACTATGAGATGCACGGTCACAATGTTGTTCAATGAGTTTCAGTTGTAAAATGTTCCAACACTCATCCCTTCACCAGTGCACTTTGGCCTCCACCAATGTCCCAAGTTTCATTCACCCACTCCACCCCCACCACAGCCTGCTTCTTTGTTCTCTCTTTCTCTCATTTTTGTTTTAGGCACTGTGGTTTACAATATTACTACTGAAAGGCTATCTTGCATATCGCTTTCCTCCATTCAGCACTCAATTCTTGTCTAGAGTGATTTCTAACTGTCATTGTCATAGTGCTCTTTACTTTGTCCTAACCAAATGCCCCTTTAGACACTCCGTCTCCCCCTTTCTACCATGGATCAGTCCTCCTGACTCTTGTTTCTACCATCTTTGAATATTATTCACCTACTCTTGATATGTGGTATGGATATATATGGGTATTCATATATAATATGTACATATATAGTATACATGCATGTATATATATATATATATATATATATATCCCACAAATGAATGAAATTATTGTTTTTCCCTCTCTGACTCACTTCACTCAGCATGATACTATCCATATCCATCTACATATAAGCAAATTTCATGACATAATTAAATATCATTCTTAACTCATACTGAAAAATTGGCAGTACATATTTGATTGTTGTTACACAGATTGACAGTTCTGATAACCTTAATTGTTAGTGTTACTTTTATTTTTCTATTACTGGATATATAAATTTAAAGAGTACTGAAATCCTTATATATAATTGTGGAATTTTTTTTCTCTCTCTTAGTCAGTTTTAAATAATCCTATATTCACGGCTTTACAAATGTTCAAATGCTTTCAAGGTAATTACTTGAATTATTGCATTTAGAGGTTACTCAATTTCTCTATCTATAAATGTATGACTTTCATTGAGTTCAAGATGCATTAAATCACTGTTTTACAAATATACTTTGTTCAATAATTTCTTACTTTCAGTAAGTCAAGTGAGAAAGAAATTTAACATTTCATCATTTTTCTTTATTATATTATTTTTCATGTAGAAAAGCTGCAAATGATGATACAGTTCTAGGATTAAATAAAGTTGAAATATTAAAGCCAGTATCACTTGTACCTTACATTAATACCTAGAGAGCACTGAGTCTGCTTCCAAGACTTTTATTCCTGGCAGTGCTCAAGGGACCATATGGCATGCTGGGGATCGAACCCAGGACCGATGTGTGCAAGTCAAATGTCCTACTAGTTGTGCTATTGCTCCAAAGACATTTCTTAAATAAACACCACTAGGGTGGTGGGCAAGGACCTGGGCTCTGGTTGGTCTGGTCTGGCTCCTGTAACCACGCAGTCCCCAGCATCTCTGGACACAGCTGTGTGTCCTAAGGCCCTTGTGCTGGGAGGCCAAGATGGCCAGGGACACCAACAGACCCCAGAACACTGTTTGAGGGCCCAAAATAATTAGGGGGAAAAGAAAAGGCATCTTTCCTTTCATCACCAGAAAGGCAAAAGATTCCTCTGAAGAAAGGCAAAAATTAGAAAAAAATTATGAGTTTGCTGAAGCTCAATATGGTTGGACTA
The DNA here is from genome assembly GCA_021461705.1 of Cryptotis parvus. Lineage (NCBI taxonomy): Eukaryota > Metazoa > Chordata > Mammalia > Eulipotyphla > Soricidae > Cryptotis > Cryptotis parvus. Next base: position 331,887 of record JAJIBD010021932.1, on the reverse strand, counting down.
ATTTTAGCCCAATATTGGGCTCCACGCAGCAGAGCCTGGCAAGCAACCCATGTCGTATCTGATGTGCCAAATACCAGTAACAATTATAGACCTCATTCCCATGACCTGATGGAATGGTTTGAGACTCTTTATGTTCCTGGAGCAAGCAGATGCCCTTGGGATCTACTAGCATGAGACAGGACATATGGAGATGTTACTGGCACCCGCTCGAGCAATTTGATGATGAACGGGAAGACAGTGACAGTGATCACTTGTATCACTTGTCTTCCCGTTGTTCATGGATTTGCTCCAGCAGGCACCAGTAACATCTCCATATATCCTGTGGCATGGTAGTGTAACCCAAGGGCATCTGCCTCTCCAGGAACAAAAAGAGCCTCAGGGGCCGGAGCGATAGCCCAGCGGGTAGGGCGTTTGCCTTGCACGCGGCCGGCCCATGCCGGCCAGGGTTCGATCCCCGGCATCCCATATGGTCCCACGAGCACCGCCAGGAGTAATTCCTGAGTGCAGAGCCAGGAGTAACCCCTGAGCATCGCCGGTGTGACCCAAAAAAAAAAAAAAAAAAAAAAAAAGAGCCTCAAACCATTCGTTCAGGTCATGGAAATGAGGTCTATAATTGTTCCTGGTTTTTGGAAATATGACATGGTAGCTTGCCAGGCTCTGCCATACGGCTGGTATACTCTCGGTATTAGGCTGGTGGTATACTCTCAGTATTATGCTCTCAGTTCTTGCATTTACTGATGAACCACAATGGGGGAGAGATCGGCTTTTCTCTTGGGTGGACCTCTAACAAGCTGTGGAGTCCGTATTTTGAACATGGCGGCCCTCATGGTGTGGGGGTTCCTCTGGCTTTGTGCGAGGCTCTATTGGGATGGCAGACCAGTGCTTGAACCCATCTTCCCTTCTGGACACCTCATGATCAACTGAGCACAGGGAGAGCCAGTTGCAGCTCTGTCCCATGTATCTGTGTCTCTGGTTCAAGCACACCTAGGCTTGAAGTAGGCTTCGCTGTACAGTGGGACTCTGATGAGCAGGGCTTGAGATCAGCTTTTTTCTTGGGTGGAGCTCTGACAAGCTTTGATTCCAGATATTATACATGGCAGCCTTCATGGTGTGGGTTTGGCACATTAAAATCAGTAGATCTAGTAAATCCATTTATGTGAACATTGTAATATCTGATTGTACAGTTAATAAGTTCTTGTTTTATAATTTATTCAGATTTTTTGGTATTGGATGGAGATGTCACATGACCATGTAAGCAGCCTCTTGGTCCAGACATTTCCAAATCAAAGGTCTGAATGCGTGAGTTGACATAGTGGCCAAGGCTGGAGGTGGGTGGCATTGCTGGGCTTCTAGAAATATGGAGATGGGGGGGGGTAATTCACCCTCATTCAGGAAACAACACCAGAGTTCTCAGGCCTGGTACCAAGCACCTGAAATTATTAGGATATTGGTGTCTCTGCAGATAATATTTGTGAGGTAATAGAGCTGAGCCTTAGACATAATTGTAGTGTTGCAGAGTGCTGGTACCAGAGCCTTGGTTTGGCAGGTGTTCAGTAACTTGCCTCCCCACCCTGAGGAGCTCCAGGGTTTTCAGTTGTGGGGACCAACAATCCTATAAGGTTTAACTGCTTGGCCTCCGTCTCATGAGAGATTTAGTGGAGATTTGGTTATTACATTTTTTTCTATAGGTTTCTAAGGACAAGTTTGTTCTTTCTTTTTTGTCTTTTCATACTACATAATATCTATTCTATCTGCTATTTTATTTTTAGTACTGTTTTCTCCATTGTGGTATTGAATTCCTTCAGTGAATTTTATTTATTTTTTAAATAAATTTATTATACCACTATTCTCCCTGCATTAACATACACATCAGAGACCTGGGCCCTATGAAAGCAGGATGAGAATGCTATCTGGGTCTCCCAAATAGGAATCAAAAGAGCTTTGCTTGGAATATAACGCCTCACTCAAGTGAAAGAAGGAATCCAGAGTTCAGACCTCCGTCGACAATCCAGAGTCAGGGATTGAGGCTTAGCTCAGTTTGCAATGGCTCATATTTAAATATTGGTTATCTTTATCTATTCAGTCCTCTGGGATTTCTACCACCTTTTTAGCTCATCAGTTTGTATGAAGCATGTGTTTCTGTATTTGTGTGTATGTGTATGTACAAACATGTACACATGTGTATTGTGCATACATACTAGCTCCGCTGGAACAAACACAAAAATATTGTTTTAGCTTCACTAGCTTCTGTGCAGCTCTAGAAATTTGGCCTGCCAACACAGAACAAAGATAATGGAGGGAGAGAGGGAGTAGAAGGAAATAAAAAAATAATAGGATCATGTGTTCCTTCCTGGATTCAAAGATGTGATTTTTTCCATGGTTTAGAAAATTGTGCCACTTCAGTACTGCAACAATATAGGTCTGCAGTTAAGAAGAATTTAGAACAGAGGAGCAAAAATGTTTCAAAAGAGGAAAGTAAAAATTCTGCATGCCCTTAAGTTCACACAGTGTTTTGTTTTTGATATTTTTTGTTGTTACGGTTTCTTTTGGGTTTCTGTTTGTTTTTCGGTTTATATTTGACTGCTTTGGTCTTCTTTAGGAAGAAATGATTGCAAATGACTTTTATGACAGTTTCCATCATTCAGTATCCATTGTTTCAGTTTGGAATGAAAAGAAGAAGCAAAAAGATAAAACAGAAATAGCCATATTATTTGCTATTTAAATATTATTATTTTCCTTATTTTCCTGGATTTTCAAATATTATTTTTCTGATTCTCAGGTTGGTGAATTTTATAGTGTTAAATTATAAATAGTAATCAACATTATGGTGCTTAAGCCAACTGGAAATCTTAACTTATTCCCTTTTAATACTACGGAAACAGACACACACATACATGCACATGTACATACAAACATATTACAACTACATGGGGCTGAAGAGGTAATACAGTTGTTATGGAACTTGCCATGAATGAGGTGGACCCAGGTACAATCTCTGGCACCCTTACGGTACTCTAAGTCTGATGGAAGTGATCTCTGAGCAGAGAGCCAAAAGTAAGCTCTAAGCACAGTCAGGTATGTTTCAAAACAACAAACAAAATATAGAACCCCCAAAAAATGGATTTCTACTTTCAACTTATTTGTAGTAAATCGTGTAAAAGTACACTGAAGGAACAAAATTTTGTTTACATTAGGTAAAGTTAAAATTTAGGAAATAACACAATAATTATTGCTCACAATATGTACATTGATATTTCTATTTTTAAGAAAGTATTTCCTCAGAATGTTATATATCCTAAAACCTGTAATAGAACATCAGAGAAATCATAATAATAATCACTTAATCACTTGATCACTTGAATCACGTTATACATTGATTTGCTCGAGCGGGCGCCAGTAACATTTCCATTGGACCCTATCACTTGCCAATGTAGCCCAAAGGCATCTGGTTGATTTAGGAATATGAAGAACCTCAAACCGTTCCCTCAGGGTCTTGACAAGGAAGTCTGACCATCTTGTAGGTGGGCAGCCACATGATCTTTTGACATCCCATGGGATCCAGTCGGTAACGGCTCTATTCTAGCAGTCATCTCCAAATCGCATTACATGTCCAGCCCATCTGATTTTCAATGCCTTGGCAAAGGAGACAGCATCCCTGATTCTGGAATAGTGATGGAGGTCAGAACTCCGGATTCCTTCTCTCACTTGAGTGAGGCGTGATATTCCAAGCATAGCTCTTTCGATTCCTCTCTGGAAGACCCAAATAGCATAATAATAATAATAATAATAATTATAATTACAATAATTATAATAATAACAATAATAATTTATTTATTATATTTTGATAGCAGAAAAATAAAGTAATATTTTATATAATTCTAATTTATATTATCAAAAAGATAAACTAGCCAAAATATCTCTAATGGCTGGCATGACATTTTCAAATCAAAATACTTGCCATGATTTTTAAATTAATTAACTCTTCCTAAATTCGAGGAAAATCCAATATTGGGCTCAGAGAAATAATACAAAGATTGAGCTACTTTCCTTAAATTTAGCCAATTCCAGTACAGTCTCTGTTACCACATATGGTCCTCTGAGCACTGTCAAGAGTGGTCTTTGGACATAAAGTCAGGAGTAACTGCTAAGAATGGAAGGGTATGATACCCAAATCAAATTTATATGCATATGTATGTACACATATACATACATTGCACTCTATATTATCACTGAATATATAATTTTGGGGGCCGGAGCGATGGTCCAGTGGGTAGGGCATTTGCCTTGCATGCGGCCTGCACATGTCAGCCCGGTTTGATCCCCGGCATCCCATATGGTCCCCCGAGCACTGCCAGGAGTAATTCCTAAGTGCAGAGCCAGGAAAAACCCAGAGCATCGCAGGGTGTGACCCAACAGAAATCACTGTCACTGTCTTCACTGTCTTCCCGTTCATCATCGATTTGCTCGAGCGGGCCCCAGTAACATCTCCATATGTCCTGTCTCATGCTAGTAGAGCCCAAGGCATCTGCTTGCTCCAGGAACATAAAGAGCCCCAATCCATTCGGAATGAGGTCTATAATTGTTATTGGTATTTGGCATATATCAAATACAACACGGGTAGCTTGCCAGGCTCTGCCGTGGAGGTAGCATACTCTTGTAGGCACCTCTAAGTCCAGCATTTATTGATGAACCGTGCAGCCGCAAGCGGCGCGCGTGAGCCGGGCGCTGATAGGCTGGTCTGCTGGGTGGAGGTCTGACGAGAGAGAAGTCCGGATGTGGAAAATGGAGGCCCTCATGGAGTGAGGGGTCTTCTGGCTTGTTGCGAGGCTCTGCTGGGATGGTGGGCCAGGGCTAGAACCCACCATCCCTCCCGGGCGCCTCATGAGGGGCTGGTCACAGGGAGAGCCAGTAGCAGCTCTGCTCCATGTCTGCAAGTCTCTGGACCGGCATACCTGAGCCGGATTTAAGAAAGACTGCTGCAGGGTGGAACTTCGATGAGCCGGGCGCTGATAGGCTGGTCTGCTGGGTGGAGGTCTGATGAGAGAGAAGTCCGGATGTGGAAAATGGAGGCCCTCATGGAGTGGGGGGTCTTCTGGCTTGTTGCGAGGCTTTGCTGGGATAGTGGGCCAGGGCTAGAACCCACCATCCCTCCCGGGCGCCTCATGAGCGGCTGGTCACAGGGAGAGCCAGTAGCAGCTCTGCCCCATGTCTGCAAGTCTCTGGACCGGCATACCTGAGCCGGATTTCAGAAAGACTGCTGCAGGGTGGAACTTCGATGAGCCGGGCGCTGATAGGCTGGTCTGCTGGGTGGAGGTCTGACGAGAGAGAAGTCCGGATGTGGAAAATGGAGGCCCTCATGGAGGGGGTCTTCTGGCTTGTTGCGAGGCTCTGCTGGGATGGTGGACCAGGGCTAGAACCCACCATCCTCCCGGGCGCCTCATGAGCGGCTGTTCACAGGGAGAGCCAGTAGCAGCTCTGCCCCATGTCTGCGAGTTTACCACCGTAATCCAATATAATGAAAGAACTCTCGCTCTGGTGAGAACTTGGACCATACAAGAGAGCCCATGTCTCCCACCAAAGAGAAAGGATCTCAGCCGAGAGGAGTCCTACCCAAAAGAAATTACCCAACAGAAATAAATAAATAATTTTGACAGGTGCTGACTTTTTATTTAAGCATATTTTCAAAATAATATTAACCAATAGTTCTCTTACAGATGTCTCACAATTAAATAAAAATTGATGAGATACTGATTATCCAAGATATTAAAAACCAACCGCCATGTCATGGAGTAATTGGGGGCAAAGAATAAAGTTACAGTCCATAAAAGGTTAAATATTGATATTTTTAGTTTGCATCTATTAGTGCTGATCTTTCAGCACTTAAATATTGATCGTGCTCTGCAGTTACGACAAGCTAGAGCAAAGGCTCATACATATTGCAATGATGGGCAAAAGGAAAAGAATTTTATCCTCCATAAGCTTGCGGCCTAGTTAGAAAATACCTCCCTCCTTCTAAATCTTTAGCTTGGCTATGAAAAAAATTAATAATTTATTAAAACATATTTTATTATAGGGCTTTCCCTTCTGTCTCCCTGGCATGATGCCAGTTTACAGTATAAAGTAAATGTTGGGAAATGACCTCCACTATTTCAAATAAGTTGTTTCTTTAGTTTGATTTAATATTGATTATTTATTTAAGCATACACACAAACATTTTTCAGGATGACTTACTGCTCATGCTCATTGTGGCTCTTTATTAGAGTCTAAAATGACATCAGAATGATGTTACAATGACTGCCAGCCATCCTCAATAAGAACCCATTTCTCTGATAATATTTTGAACACTTAGAGTGCAATATATCAATTGGCCATGACAAAAACCAGTAGGACTTAGCATCGCCCTTGCCATCACTTCTATCATGCTCCTGGTTACCAAATTGAGCAACAGAGTCACATAGCCTGAGTGTATCCCACTCTATAAAATATGGGATCCTGTATGACACACATATTTTAAAGTTATTATGAAACACCTGTTGTTGATAATGTATTTCTATGTATTGCTGTACTCAGGGTACTGCATGTTGTTCCAGGGATCAAAGAGGAGTTGGCTGGATGCAAGATAAAAAAGTGCCTTAATACCATAGTATCTCTCCGAACTCCCCTTCTTTGTTTAATTGAAGCTAAATTAGACGTGAATTTTGCTCCTCCCAAAGAACTATAAATGCTGAAACAGTAAGTGCCTGATCCTTCATTAATCAAGAAAACATAAAAAAATGCCTTTAAATATCTTACATAGGAACTCATTTGTTTTTAGTCTGTCCCCGAATCATATATAGAAACTCTCAGCCAAACTTTCAGAGACAAATATCCTTCATGTTTTCACCAGCCCAGCAGAATCAACTTTAGCCATATTGTCTCATTGACATCCATCTCTTATAATAATCAGCAAAAATACAGTATTGTGGAAACAATCAGAAGGTTGTAAGTGCGGGTTGCCCTTGAGTCTTTTCTCCATATTTGTCTCTCTTTTCTCTCTTTCCTTAAAGCATTTATCATTAACTTTCACTTTCAAGTATCAACCGAGCTGTCAGTTATTTTTCTAAAAACCTTACAATGTGATTTTCAGAAATATTGTCTTAAATTTATTATCCTGAGAAGAATCTACAGAATCTAATTTCCTGCTACCCCCTTTTTGGAGGGATTTTCTAACATGTGTCATTATTTGGCCTTGTGGACAATGAAAGAGGCATACCTCACAGTCTGTGGCAATTTCTCTACTCTGCCCTTTCTAACTTTCAAATAATTATATATTTTAAAGACAGTTTTTTGTCAAACAGGAAGAAAATGCCTTTCTACTACCTATCTTAAATTTTCTTTAATAATAAATATGAGAAATAAAACTTAATTTCACATAAATGGCTCAAAAATTAAAGGAAGATTTTAACTATTAGGTTACCATTCAAATAACAAAACGTACACAGGTATATACCAGCTTAGCCTTAGATTAGTACCCATATTTCTTATATTGCACAATCTAACAAATGAATAATTCTCCCTTTAATTTGTATGATACAAGCATTCTGCATGCTTTGTTTTTGTGTGTATGAGGAGGTTGGGGGTGGGTCACTTTGTAGAGATTGCTTTTCATCTTAATGCTTCAAAATATTTGATGATGTAAATTTTTAGGGTGGGAGATATTACATATGGTGGAACACATGCCTTAGCATGCACAAGGTCCTAATTTATACCCTTGGCATGTTTCATGCATTATATACTTCCCATCCAAAACCAGAGGGCTAGATATGATAGCCCCTGAACACTGTGGATGGGGCCCCAATAAGGCCTAGAAAAGTCAGACCAGAAATGAATTGAGTCTCCCAGAGCCACAGACTCAAGTACCACTAGCCCAAGTAGGACCTTATTCAAGCTCCTGGGTAAGATTTGGCCTCTATGATACGTGGCATGTTTGGGCCCACGATAAAGCTCAGAATCAATTTACATGTCTTGCATGTGTGAAGATGTGGGCTAAATTCCAGCTATCCCATACACACAAAATTAAATATTTGCTTGTTCTGAAATTTGTAATGTGTAGCGTTTAGTCAAATATCAACTGTCTTCTCAGAACGTATAGATAGATAGAACATATAGACATCTATCTGTCTATAGGTGATAGGTGCATAGATAGCTCATTTTCCCCTCAAATTATACTGAAAAGAAGTTGAGAGATACAGAAGACCTGCAGCATAGCATCTACAATGTGCAGCATGTAGAAAGCAATATTGTACTTTAATAGGTGAATTTACAAAAAATCAATTTTTCTTGAAACAATGTGCTTTTTGCGTTAGCATGTTCTGCAGCCTCTGAGAGTATTTCTCTATAAAGTATCTTCTCATCTTGCTTGTTTGCTATCTCAATGTGCTAATAAACATACCTTGAACATGTGGTTTCCTAGGTTCACTCCTGGTATCACACATACTGTTATTTTTGCATTCCATGATACAATTTTTCTCCCTTTTAGGAAAATTACTTCAAACTAAAAGTGTATGCAGTACTTAAAAATGATTAAAGTGGGGGCTGGGGCGATAGCACAGCGAGTAGGGAGTTTGCCTTACACACTGCCAACTTGGGTTCAAACCCAGGCATTCCATTTGAACCTCTGAGCATTTCTCTGATAAAATATTGTACACTTGATTAGAAATGGAATATATCAATTGGCCATGACAAAACCCAGGAGGTTTTAGTTTAATTTGCATTGAAATAAGGCTGCTTTTTGGCTCCAGAGACTGAAAATTGTAAAATATATTATTTTCCCCCTTGAAAACAAATTTTATTAGATGTATAACAATTAAACAATTTGCACTAAAACACTGCTTTATCAGGGCATGTTTTAGTTGGGGGAGTATGGGGGACTTGGACCTCTGAGCAGAGTTGCTCAGTGTTGCTCATGTTTATGCCCCATGATATTTGTGGCCCTTTCTTAAGAAGGTATAATATGATGTTTGGAAAAGTTAACAAAGAATGAAAAAAATAAATGTTTTAGCTTTAAATTCATTAGCAGTATTATCATAATAAAGTGATAAATTTGCCATCTTGGACAAGTGATTAATCTTCTATTTAGTCACTCACCAATAAAATGAGGTGAATAGGTCTTCATAGAACTAAAATGAGGTGAATAGGTCTTCATAGAACTAACATAAGAATAAAATTATGAGGACTGCAGTGATAGTCCAGCAGGTAGGGCATTTGCCTTGCACCGCGGCTGGCCCATGCCGCCCAGGTTCGATTCCCGGCATCCCATATGGTCCCCCGAGCATTGCCAGGAGTGATTCCTGAGTGCAGAGCCAGGAGAAACCCCTGAGCATTGCCGGGAGTGACCCAAAAAAAAAAACAAAAAAAAGAATAAAATTATGAAATCAACAAGTATTTAGTCCTACATTTGTACTCTTAACCTAGGCAGTTCATTATTGGAAGCAAGATTGCCTTTCATCCCTTCTTAACTTCATCCTTCTCCTTGACTCTTAATCTCTAGCTCTCCCTTCCATCTTCTTAATCTCCATAGAGCCATAATCCTAGTCTAGCTCTCCCATATTTCACCATCTTTCAAGACTTTCTCCCATTATATAAATCAGAAATAAAACCCTGGATATCTCTGGAGAGCATTCCTGGTTTTGGTCAGGTTTCATACACCGTTTATGCTCTACTTCTCACTTGACCTTCCCATTGTTCATCTATTTGCTCGAGCGGGCTCCAGTAATGTCTCCATTCATTGGGAATGAGGTCCATTATTGTTACAGTTTTGGGTATATTGAATATACCATGGGTACCTAGCCAGGCTCTGCTGTGGCTCTGGGTTCACCTCAGGTGTCCACTACTTTCACAAAAATAAAATTGTGTACCAGTGATGTATTTGTCCATGATTCTTCAAGTATTCCCTTGATTTATCCTGATCTACCTAACTGAAATGTAATCTTCCAAATACCATTTATCAGCTGCAGAAATGTAATCAGTTCCTGACCCAATCAAACTTCAGGAAGATTTGACTCTCAGCAATCTCTATGATCACAAACATCTAGCACAGATGTTTCCATATTTGACTTACTCCCACTTTAGAAAAAAAATCACTCACTGGAAATATATCTTCATTAATAAACCAACAAAAGCACCTCTAAATTGAGTCAGATCCTCGTTCTTCCCCCATGACTATTTCAGATTTCCCCAGGGGCTGGTTTTACACACTTAGAAACACCAAGATTCTTACTACTTACCAATTAGTTAGAGTCTATTGGTACCTTATTATAAAGTACAAAAATTCGATGTCATGGTCTACAGATTCAGAATCTGCATTTCACAAATTAACCAGTTAAATTTTATCTACATTAAACTTTGAAAAGTGCTAAACTGGAATATTTAGAACAAGAGCAATTGATTTAAGCTATTCAAGAGAATCACCAGGAATCTATAAATAGTGACTTTTACTCTTATTTGAAGAAACACTGGTTTAATTGATTTGGCATTCATCCCAGGAATTGTATTTTCAACATTTTCTGATGAATACAAAAAATGTAGCCAAACTAAGAACTACCAAAGTATTAGCCCACTGTACACCAATGTATGACATCAGTTGTTCTCCAATATTTTATTGTTAATATATCTAACTAAATATTTTATCCCACCTCCATTCTCATTCTAACTTATTTCTCTCTTTCCTTTTATTCAAATTTTTTGCAATAACTAATTTCTATGAATAAAGTTCCTTAGTTGTCCATTTCTTATAGTTACTAACTATAACTCTGTGAAATGTGAATTATGACACTTTCCCTCTTCCAGTCACATAACATCTTCTTTGGAGTTGTTTAATCCACCACAATTTGGCACCTGGTTTCATTTCATCGCCTGCTTTTTATTTGAAATCACACCGTCAATATCTAGGGCATTGCTCATCATTCTTGAACATCCATTGCAAGTATAAAATTATAAAGACTAGGGATGACTCAAACTACTGGAGTGATGCTTTGCATGCAGGAATCTGAGTTGGACCCTCGTGCTATTTTGCTGACAGCCCCAGCGTTATTTGTCAACCAAATAAAAAATATATATGTCCATTTATAGATAGAAGTAGAAATAGAGATCAGAAGGGAGTTTGACTTTTGCCACCACTGATTGTTCATGCAAAGAATAATTTCTTCAATGCCCATTGAAAAGTAGCTTTAGTAATCTGAGCTCCTATTTGCATAGCATTGCCTGAGAATTCATTATGTTTTCTAATTTCACACCACACAATTTCCTGCCCATTCTTTTTTTTAAATGTTTTTATTGAGTCACAGTGAGTCAAACAGTTACAAAGTTGTTCATGTTTCAGTCATACAGTGTTGTGGCAACTCACCCCAACTGTTTTTATGGCAAGCACTTTTCATCTCTCTCTCTCTCTCTCTCTCTCTCTCTTTTGGGTATGATGGTTTGCAATACAGGTAATGCAAAGTATATTCCTTTACGATTCTTCAATGTATATCACTTTACCACTTTTCAATATATATATATATATATATATATATATATATATCCCTTTACCACTTTTTACCTCTCAGTTCTTTTCCAGAGTGATCATTTTCAACAGCCATTGCCATAGTTACTAACCATTTTTAATGCTCAATAATACTGACCACTGTAAGTTACTAATGTCTGTACTTTACTACAGAAAAATATTATTTCCTAAAATGCCATTCTTCTATAGTTACTGTATGTTATATAGGATAGTTAATGATCAAGTTTATATTATCATATGTGTCAGTACATATTCATATTAAAGCAAAAATATTTGCTACTGAAATAACTCTGGTTATTATGTTACAACTAATCAATAATGATTATTATATAATAATGATAAATATTACATGAATATGATTAGTTGTATTCATGTGATACTGTATGGTAAAAACAAATTTTCCCATTACTTTTTGAATCAATTAATTGATATAAGTGCTTTGGACTGAGCATGGCCTTCTGTTTTCATGAATTCAAATCCATTGTCAAATCATAGAATTTATCTCAGTATAAAATATATTACATAGTTAACATTCAACATGATTCAGTTGCATTTGTATTATGATTTAGTTGCATTTATTTGAATTACCAAATGGAAAATAAGATCTTAGTTCAACAGTATACTTAAGTAATATGAACATTTTATTTTCATATGGCAATAATACTTTTGAAACTAACTTAAAAAGAAACTTTTTATTCTGATTCAAATTTTCTTAAAAATGTCCCACTTTTCCTGAGCACAGAGCCAGGAGTAACCTCTGAGCATTGCCAGGTGTGACCCAATAAGAAAATTTCCCACTTTATTTTGGACCTGGTGATACTGGGATACAAGGTGATATGCTGTGCTGGGTTAGAACTGTTGGTTGGCCGGATACATGTCAAGCACCTTAACCCCTCAACTGCCTCTCCAGTCACTAGATAATAATCATTATTTTTATTATTAATATTAACATGTTTTTCAAAAATAATAAATGGTTAACGTTCTTATTTTTAAGAGAATAATTGGCTGAGGTTCTATGTGCATGTGTGTGCATACATACATATATACATCCATAAATATATGTTTACATATATCTGTATGCTTATATATACTCAAATTTTAATTTAAATCAAAATGAATATATATCTATTGAACTATTTTTCACAATTTCTGGTGCCAGCATTTAAGCCTAAGGTTTCACACATGTCTGACATGCCTTTGCCAGTGAAATACATCCATTTCCCTGAATTGTAAACTTTAATAAGACCAATCCAGAGCTATATATAATCAAATATTCTTAAAATTTTATTTAAACATTGTGCAATGGACCAGTATAAAGCTTCTGTTTATGATTGGATTTCAGCCATACAGAGTTCCAACACCCATCCCTCCACCAGTGCACATTTCTCAAACTAATACGCTTGTTTCCCTTCCACCCTCCCACACCCCACAACCTGCCTCTGAGAACTCCTGTGAAAAAAATTATTTAGGGTTCTTACAAAGAATTTAAATTCTTACCGACCAATAGAATTCTGCAATTCCATTAACACAAGAGCCTGACATAGCTGAGATTTATATTACGAGAAATTCTCATTTGATTTATAATCTGGTAATCCTTTTATCCTCCATTTATATGCAGTATAACTTGACATAAGTGCAAGAATGCCTCTACTAATAGAATTCACGAATATTGGACCAAGACATATTTTAAACCATAAAGTCTCCCTGTAGTGGAGAATAAAGAGAAGACTAAAGTTGAATATGATGAGATCTGTTTTAACACAGCCCAATTAAAAAAAAAAACAAGTTAAGACTACTGAATTTTAAAACATAGGATTCACATAGATTTCTCTTTTATTGGCCTTCTTCAACTAAGCCCACATAACTGTTTTATCAAGCTCTTGGTCCAAAAAGAGTTAGTTGTTTATTATTTTCATTGCCTTTTATATTAAAACATTATGGACTTAAGAAATGTATTGGAACACAAAAATATAAAATTTATGGGGTAAGCATGAAATATTTAATCATTATAATTAGAAAGAAAAATCCTATAAGGAAAAAGAAATACAACAAAGAACAGTGCTACATTCTATCATAAGACAGAAAATGGTGTCTTTTGGCAGGAGAGATAATACAGTGGGTAGGGTACTATCCCTGAGCATCACTTAGTGTGGTCTCAAAACAAAGCAAAATAATGTCTTTATATCAGACACCAATAAAGAAAAAATATCTGAGCCTTATATCAATTGTCATCTCCTCTTCTTTTTTCTAACCTCCACTTTTTTACATGCTAACAATGTGTTGACCATAACTTTGCACTTGGTTTGGGAAGTAACTTCTATGTTTTCCATTTCAACAATAAAATGCTGGTTCTGTCTTTTACCATTCATTTTAAAGAGTAATGAACTGAAGATGTAGTACAAGACTATGGTCTCTGCCTTGAATTTGGTCAACTCCAGTTATCCCTGAGCACTGCCAGGAAAGATCCCCAAGCACAGAGAATGAGTAAGCCCTGAGCACTGCCATTCACGGCCCCCAAACAAAGAAAAAAAAAGGGAGGGAAGTATTTACCTCTACACTTCATAGTTTTGGACAAATATTAAATACACCTATCTAATTCTATTTGGTATATAGTTGAAAGCCAGAGAAAGAAAAATTGAGAAGCTGGAAGATAAAGGCTGAGAGAAATGGTAAGAACAGGAAGTATTTAGAAACGTTCGGCAAGGTCTGCTGGTCAGATAGAAAGCTTGACATGCTGCTCCTTTTGTTTTGAGAATAAATTCATGCCAAATGTCTCTGTGTCTTCAAAAAGTACAGACATTATTGAGAGAAACCTGTACTATAACCACTCAACCTCTAACTTTGAACTGAATACAAAGACCAACATCATAAAAGTTGTAAAAGTAATTCCTCCTCTATTAAAATGAACATATGTATTATTAATTATTATTAAATTTCTTAATTTTAGAGTATTAGAGGGCAATGTAGAAATTTTGTTGACTCATTAGAACGGCCTAATGTGGTATTCTGCACAATGTAACATTGTATTAAAAGGCTGTATTTATAGTATTAATTTTAAACCCTTATTTGAACTGTTATATTAGAATATGATACAAGAACTAGTAAATATAAAAATTAAACTGAGATCATTGGCTATTTAGTTTTCCAATTTGCTGAACTCATATGTATCCTTTCTTCTTCTTGCCTCATATCTGCCATGTTCTTTAATTCTCTTCACTCCTTGTTTCTTTTTATCTGGTTCCCGGTTTATTGCCTTTCTCCAATTTATTCTTTCTCTCGGTTAACTTTCTTTTATCCCACCCTGTTGCCATGCAAATACCGCTTTGCATATTACTGTCCGTTCTGAATTCTATTCATTATTCAGAGACCACCAAGAACAAATGATTAAATTTCCTTCTAAAGCAATTAGCATTTTCAGAAATGCCATGCATTATAGTAGTTTGTATTCAGTCTAAATCAATGAAATAAAATATTGGTTTCAGTTTTATTTTTATTTATACTTCTCTATGACTTGTGATCTGGTTGTACTGAAATAAAATTAGGAAGTTCTTAGAATTAATTTAAGCATTATACTGCATTATGCTAGAAGTAATCATATGTTGTAGTACATTACTGTAATGCATTATTTCTTATTTTCTAGATAATGACCACCTCCATGATAGAAAAACATAATACCGTAACTATATTCAATTTTTCAGCAAAAAAACATTTAATTCTGGCAATTTTGAAAGATATCATAACAAAATGCTACCTATAAAACTGTGCTATACTGGAAAAAATAAAACACAGCAATTACAGCTTTGCTCCTGGATATAAAAATAATATTCAGGGGCCAGAGTGATAGCACAGTGGGTAGGGCATTTGCCTTGCATGCGACTGACCCGGGTTCAGTCCCGGCATTCCATGTGGTTCCCTGAGCACTGCCAGGAGTAATTCCTGAGCAAAGAGCCAGGAGTAACCCGGAGCATTGCCAGGTGTGATACAAAAAACATCATCATCATCATCATAATAATAATAATAATAACATTCAGTTCTTGCATGTGTATCTTTTCTTGAATTTTAAAATGAGAAGCAAGGAGAAAAGTTTGGCATTTTTCATCTAACTTAAGTCATTGATGACTATTTTCCAGTGAGTATGTTTGTCCATGTGTAGGTGTGAACTTACGCACAATTTCAACACAGAATAAAAAGTATGTGTTCTGCATATAAACAGATAATATTTAATTCATTTATAAAAAAGTTCTTTTGGAGGACCAGAAAGATAGCTCAATGGATGTGTACATGCTTTGTGCATCCAAAGAGTTTAATTCCAGGCATGGCATATTTCCTTGAACACTCATTTTGGGGTAACCTCAAATTACAGCGATAGCATCACTCCCTTAAAAAGAAGAAAACAACTTTTTGGTAAATTTAATATTCCATAAAGACAATTGCTCCCTCCAGAGGGAGCTGTTAACATAATATCAGGCTTCCTGACCAGTAAAAGTTTTCTAAAAATTGTTTGGTAGAAGTTGGTTAGTTAAAAACATAGAAAAATCAATTATATTACATGTTAAAAATGATTGGGACCATTTCATGACTATGACTCGGCTTATAACTAGAGATTTGAGATTGCACTCTGCAATTCTGTGTGATCTTGAAGATCCAATCCAAGTGTCCAATGATAGAATAGTGAATTATGCAGTAGTGCTGTTATACACAATGGTATATTAAACAGCCACAATGGATTGTAAACTTATACTGCTTTTTGTAACCAGATGAAAAGTAGAGGAGCTCATGGTAAGTGACAACGGATGTACATGACAACCTTTCAGTGTCTGTATCACAAATGACAATATGCAAAATAGAGAGATAGAGACAGAGACAGAGGATAGAGAGCCTTCAGAGACAGGTTCTGGGATGTGGGAGGGTGGAAGAGAAATAGGACATATAGGTTTGAGGAATATGCACCGGTGGAGGGATGGGTGTTGGAACTCTGTATGGCTGAAACTCAATCATCAACAGCTTTGTACGGTCCATCACATGGTGATTAAATAAAATTAAAAAATAAATTTAAATAGATATCTGGACTTCCCTCTCGTCAGAACTCCACCCAGCAGACGAGCCTATCACAGCCTGGCTCGCACTGCCACACAGTTCATCAATAAATGCTATATTTAGAGGTGACTTCAAGAGTATGCCACCTGCATGGCTATCCTGACAAGCTACCCGTGTAGTAGTTGATATGCCAAATACCAGTAACAATTATATTACATCATTCCCATGACCTAATATAATGGTTTGAGTCTCTTTATGTTCCTGGAGCAAGCAGTGCCCTTGGGCTCTACTAGCATGAGACAGGACATATGGAGATGTTACTGGTGCCCGCTCGAAGCAAATCGATGATGAACGGGAAGATAATGATAGTGATAGCAATAGTTCTGATTTGGTTTAGTCTTATTAACGTTAACAATTCAGGAGGGACTTGGATGTATTTCACTGGCAAAGGGCATGGCACACATATGTGAGGTCTTAGGCTTAAATGTTTTCACCAGAAGAGATAATATATATTTATATATATATTTATATATATATATATATTTATATATATATATTTATATATATATATATTTATATATATATATTTATATATATATACTATTCAGGCAAACACACATACACATAGACCTCAATAAAATACTCTTTTTAAAAAACAAGAACCTTAACCATTTATTATTTTTGAAAAATGTTATTATTAATCATAAAATTAATGGTTATTATCTAGTGACTGGAGAGGCAGTTAAGGAGTTAAGGTGCTTCACTTATATCTGCCAACCCAGTGTTCTAACCAGCACAGCATATCACCTGGTATCCCAGTATCATCAGGAGTCATTTCTGAGCAAGAAACTGGCAATAGTCACTGAGCAACCTGGGTACAAATGACATCCTCAACTGCAATCTTGCAGTGTCACTCTCAGGTGAAACAATCTACTTCACAAGTAGTACTTTTGGAAAGAATTTGCAAGATCCTATGATTTGTATGTATGTGATTTATCATACTGTGTTCTTATTCTATTGTTATTTTCTAAAAGAATATATATATATATATATATATATATATATATATATATTTCTCTCCCAAGATAGTAAATGTCTTATAGAACAAAATGAAAAGAGGAAGACAAGTGCTATCATGGGGAAAGTCAAAATTTGGATGTAGGTCTTCAAAGGCACTATACATAAAAGTTTAGATCTTGAACCATTACGGTTTCAATTTAAGTTTTCCATCATGAAATTGCTTCCTAGAAAAAATATATTCTGTCTAAATGGGCAGTTCATTGTTATACTCATCTAGTTGACATGAAAATTAATTAGATGTCAGAAAAAGAGCTGTCATATTTTTTTCTATTAAAATAAGATTTGGTGCATAACCAGACCTTCTTAGCTGGGTTTGCCTAGCAGTGGTCTCCCTGTGATTTTCCATGGGATTATAATAATACTCTAATATTTTCCATCCTAAGCAGCACAAGCTGTTAAACTCAATTTGTAGGAGAAATATTCAGGTATAAAACCCAATAATCTGTATCCCTTTGGAATCAAAAGTCACTTTGCCAAAATATTTTAACACACAAAATTGCTTCTTAAGAGATGTTTGCCATGATAAAATGACAGAAAACTACATTTCCATTATAATTATACTGACTCTGGGTGCTAAGTTTTTATAATTTAAAGGTATTCTCAACTCTGACAGCCCTTCCATGTTGAATTATGCATCTTAGGCTCTTAAATAGTTCTGCTGGCACAAGACAGCTGAGATGAAGTTGTCTTTCTAAAATAATTGCTCTATGGAGCATCCATTATACCTTCAGAAAAAATGTATTACTTGACTCCTACAAATTATAGACTAGCCTATAATGGGTATTTTTGACAGCTATTAGCTTAAAAAAAATCTGAACAGTAAAATGAGTATTGATATCACATTGGTGTGCCATGCATGTTAATACCAACCTTCTTAGTACTTTCCTTCTAAAGCATGATGTAATCGTTAATTATAATAATATTGATGTAACTGAAGTCATGTTTAAAATATAGTATTGGCAAAGGATGCCATTTTCTCACTTTTCAGATTAAGAGCATTAACTGAAATATTTACAGTTGATATTGAAGATTATTCCCAAGCTGAAAAGTTCAAAAATTCATATGATTTGACAATATTCTTCTGAATCATGGTATTAGTGAATAAGACAATAATAAAATAAAGATAATATAAATGTTATATTTTGTTTTCCTTATACTTCAACAAAATATTGAATAGTGGTGAAAACACTATTCAACTATGGAGTAGATAACTATGAAGTAGGTAATATCAACTATGAAGTAGATTATATCAGTTCAACTATGAAGTAGATAGTATTAATAATTTGTTCAAATATACATTCTTTTCCTTATAGTTGTTTTAAATTTTAGAAATTATAGCTTTTCTAGGGGCCGGAGCGATAGCACAGCGGGTAGGGCATTTGCCTTGCACGTGGCCAACCCGGGTTCGATCCCCGGCATCCCATATGGTCCCCGAGCACCACCAGGAGTAATTCCTGAGCAAAGAGCCAGGAGTAACCTCTGAGCATCGCCGGTGTGGACCCACAAAGCAAAAAAGCAAAAAAAAAAAAAAAAAAAAAGAAATTATAGCTTTTCTAATAAAACACTTGCAAATATATCTATCCTATAGAACAATGAAAATATTATTATTGGAAGTCATAAGGGAAATAATATGATCTAACCAGAGTAAGATATTATATCAATATTTCTATATGCACAGTGTAAATGGAATTACATAAGTATAAGTATTACTGTGGAATTTGTAATTCTGTAAAATATAGACAAAGATACTATGGATTCTAAGTACATAGTAATTATTTTTCAAATATATTGCATTGATGGGGCCGTAGTGATAGCCCAGCGGGTAGGGCGTTTGCCTTGCACACAGCCAGCCCATGCCGCCCGGGTTCAATCCCGGCATCCCATATGAGCACCGCCGGGAGTGGTTCCTGAGTGCAGAGCCAGGAGTAACCCCTGAGCATCGCCGGGTGTGACCCAAAAAGCAAAAAAAAAAAATATATATATATATATATATATTTATATATTGCATTGAGTAAACTTGTTTTTACATAACAACAGTAGAAGAAATGACTTAATTTCCATTTCTCTTCTAGATAAATTGTTCATAGACCGAAGCAAACACACATGATCATATCACTATATGAAAATCATAATATAATAATAGAATCATAATATAAAACTTAAAATGCATATCTGTCTAGAGTTAATTAATATTTTATCATATATATAGTCTATTTATTTGTCAGAACTGATTATACAATTAACCCTATCTGCTGTTTATAGCTATATCTAGAAGACTCATATACCTCCTCAGTGGACTAGACCAAACCAAAACATTGCCTTCTCCAAAATTAGTCTCTCCAAATTCCATGCTTAGCACTTGTCCTAACATTTTAGTTAATAGCAGAAAGGCAGTTTGCATGCTAAGTTGTAGTACTCCACTTGCTAATTTTTGAGACTGAGAGGAAAAATGGGGAAATGATAGAGGTACAATGGGGAAACATAGAATGACAACATGGCAGGATATTTCCACTTCTATATCCTTACTTCTATATTTTTATTCAAAATGATAAGAAAACTAGAAGATTAACATAACAAATAGAAAAGCATATACATCTTGAACAGGTAATCTGAAGAGAATAATTTTAAGATGGAGAAAAGAAATAGGCTAAAGTAACTTTTTTAATACATGTTGGGTTTTATTGCTTGTGAGTCATCCAGGACTACGCTCAGAGAGAATAACCATGTAGTAATAGGGTTGAGCTCCAGGGTTAAAACAAGGCATGTACTCTACACTTCAGCCACATCCCCAGCTCTACTTGCTGTAGTTTAATCTTCATAATATATATATATTATGATGTATATATATATATATACATATATACATATATATGCACATATATGCATATATATGCATATATATCACTGTCTTCCCGTTGTTCATCAATTTGCTAGAGCTGGCACCAGTAACATCTCCATAAGTCCTGTAGCAAGCAAATGTAGCCCAAGGGCATCTGATTGCTCCAGGGACAGGAAGAGCCTCAAACCATTCTTCAGGTTATGGAACTGAGGTCCAATATTGTTACTAGTTTTTGGCATATCAAATAAAACACAGGTAGATTGCCAGGCTCTGCCACATAATTTACATATTCATTTTTTTCTATTCAAAGGGTGTTCTAATTGACAAAACAAAAAATTCAAGGAATTTTCAAATGGAGCAGAAAGCTCTAAATTATCAAAATTAAGAAAACAAACTGTTCAATACACTAGTAAAAGTCAACCAACTTCTATTAACAAGGGAGGTTTCATAGCAGCCAATATATGTTAAATAACAGTTTGTCATACCTGACCCATTTCTCCATTAACCCACTGATGATAAATGATATAGAATCAATGACGTTCTAAAGTTATATTAATGAATCACTCTACAATATCAAATATTCATTTGCTTTATTATTTAATAGGACTTTTTATTTAATCAATGTCATTGCCATTATTTACATATCTATATATCTATACATCTATATATCTATATACATCTATATATCTATATACATACATGAAGATATATACATATGTATCTAGAATCTACATATATGTATGTAGATATATAGATACCTTTGTATGATGGACACAAAATTGAAGATATATATTCCTGTGATGGGGTATACTATTTATCTTGTCAATCACAGCTGTTTACTACAACTAAATTTTAAAGTCTTTCTCATATAACATGCAGCTATAATGTGAAATTAGGCAAGATGATTCTTTATAGATGGTTTTCATTTGGAACGCATGAGATCAGGATTTAAGACAGTTACTTTGGTCACAAATTATTAAATAATTACCTAAAATTACCCAATTATGCAGCTGACACTTATATATGAAATTATTAAACCCAGAGGTATCAAATTTCCTCCAAAGCTAAACTGCAAAAATAATGGCATTTTTTAACTTCAAAGTTATTGAATACCTATTGCTATCTCTAAACATATTATAAATATGTTTTAAAAATAGATTATTTTATTAAAGTAACAGGAGTTACAAAGTTATTTATAGTTGGGTTTTTGACACCAATCCCTCAATAAGTGTCAGATTCCCTCAAACAGTGTTCCCAGATTCCCTTTCCTGCTTCTCAACCCCAACACCCCCTGCCATTTTGACAGGCACCTTTTAAATCTGCTTATTAAACTTTCGGTTTTGCAATTTCAGATCAAACCCCCAGGCCGGCCTCGTGCAAGACAAATGCCCTACCCGCTGGGCTATCGCTCCGGCCCTCTCTTTTATCTGTTGCACACTGTGGCTTGCAATACATACATTTAGAGGTTATCATGTGTGTCTTTTTGCCTATATCCAATGCTCAGTTCTAGGCAGGTATTACCTTTTGACAATTAAGCTAGAGCAACCACAAATCATACAGTCAGTCATTCTCAACATCCAGACTCCATAGTTCCTCAGAGCTCCATTCAAGAGAAAACCTGATCTTTCCCCTTTAAGTTTCATCAGTAAATGCTGGAGATGAGAGCATTCTACTGAGAGTATACTACCTACATGGCAGAGCCTGTCAAGCTTCCCATGTTTTATTTGTTATGCCAAAAATTAATAACAATTATTGACCTCAATTCCATGACCTGAAGAATGGTTTGAGGCTCTTCCTGTCCCTGGAGCAAGCAGATGTCCCTGGGCTACACTTGCTTGTGACAATATGTATGGAGATGTTACTGGTGCCCACTCGAGCAAATTGATGAACAACGGGAAGACAGTGATACAGTGAATGAAATTATGTGCGTGAGATGTTATCATTAATAGCACTGGAAACCAAAGAGTCTCAATAATTTTTTTTAAATAAATAGGAAAAGAAAAAAAATCAACATCACATGTCGGGGAACGCCACCGTGGTCCCCGACAGTGTCAGGACAGAGGTCCTCTTCTACCACCGAGGACACTGGGAGAACAGATGAAAACTCAAGGTCCGGTGCAGTTCCAAAAAAGGCTTTTAATAGTACAAAAGCTCTTCCACAGCAATCTAATATAATGAACAAACTCTAGCTCTGGTCCGAACTTAGACCATATAAAAGAGCCTAAGTCTCCCAACAAAGAGAGAGGATCTCACCCGAGCTGAGTCCTACCCAGAAGAAGGAGCAAAAGGCAAAGAGCAAAAGAGCCAAAAACCAAAAGTCCCAAAAGGTAAAGTAGAAGGGGCCTCAAGTCAGCCCCTTATATACACCAAAAGTAATCCAATCGGGAGGGTCATGTCAACAAAGAACTCTAAACAGAGTGTAGTGCCACACCCTATTACAGGTATAAACAAAGGTTATGCCAAGGTCTAATCCTTTCTACCAAGATTATCTCTTATGTAAAACACTGGAGAGAGAGAGAGGGCTGATATAAAGTAATACATCTTAACTTCATGAGCTTCATGTAATCTAGATGGTACCCACAAGGTCCTTCTTATTATTATCTGCACCAGGGTGATTCTGAATATCTTGTTCTCATGTACTGAAAGGGTCACACTCGCCTGCTTAGAGCAAATTAGTATGATCCTTCCTCTAGTCTTCCTATAGTCTCAATGTAGCCAGGGTGGTAGTCTCCTGGTAAATTCTAACTTTCCCACGCTGGGTGCAGTGGGTATAAAGAGGAGCTGTGCCCAATCTAGTAAACATAGACGTCTTAGTAGATGTATAAGTCAGAAGTTATTCAATCAAGGTGACTTCTGTAACTGCCACACCCTCTAGCAGTGTTTACATAGAAGAGAGGTCTCATTAGAATGAGCCTTGGCTTAAATAAGATTAAGCTGGGAGTGAGCAAAACAACAAAGTTCCCAGGTTAGCTAAACCTGTTCTCCAAAAATCACTTCCAAGATTCCTGGATGTGATGCCCAGTGTAATAGGCCCAGGGAGGTGAGGACTGTAAAGTGAGCCTGAGCTGCCTGCCTGCCACAGACACTGAGATTCTGTCAGCCCCACCAGGGCAGCTGAAAACCTCTAACCTAAGGTTCCACATGACTTTTGACTTTTAGTCAAAAGTCATAGAGACTATACTGCCTACACAGCAGAGTCTGGCAAGCTAACCGTGTTTTATTTACTTGTTATGCCAAAAACTAGTAATAATTATGGACCTCAGTTCCATGACCTGAAGAATGTATTTGGACTCCTCCTGTCCCTGGAGTAAGCAGATGTCCTTGGGTTACACTTGCTTGTGACAGGACTTAGGGATGTGTAACTAGTGCCCACTCGAACAAATGGTTGAACAATGGGAAGACAGTGATACAGTGAAATATATTCAGAAATGTGTGCGTGTGTGTGTGTGTGTGTGTGAGAGACTTCAGGTTTTCTGTTACTTGATCTCTCAAGACAGAGAAAACTCTTTCCACCCAGTTTACAAACATGGGTATAAGATCATTTAGACATGGAAATATGAACCAAAATCATTACCTCATACTTCAGAGAACTTCTTAAAGTGGGCATCCCCAGAACTTACGTTCTGTTTTTCCATTTTTCTTTTCAAGAATTTTGGGGAAAATAAGGAAGAGAGCAGGCTACAATATCTTATACAAACACAAGGGCAAAGATTGAGAAAAGCAATAAAACAAAACTTTGTTTTGCTTTTGAAGCTGAGCTCTAACTTAAGCTATTCTAAAAGTTTGCCTTTCTTTCTCTATAACATGATACACTCCTACCTTTTAAGCTCATGTTAAGGATCTTTCCTATTGCCAGAGTCCAATAGCAGCTAGCTTTCTTGTTTTCATGCGAAAATGAATACATCAGAGATTGGATGATATACTGAGATGTGTTTTATGCTAATAGATTTGTTTAGATTTTAGTAAATTAAAATAGCTATTTAATACTATTTTAATTGATATAGGTTCAGTTTTTCTGTAAAAATATTCATGTGAATATTAAAATTGAGGAATTATATTGGATGCATAACAGCGTTGATATAGAAACTTATTTCTAAACTTACATGCAATTTTGTTTTTTTTTTCCCAATAATAATATCTCACGGTGGTATAATAAAATGTTTAAAAAAAAAAAAAAAAAAATAAGAACAACATTGTATTTAAAAAAATAAAGGAAGCGAAAAAAATCTGAACGTCCCCTCAACAGTAATGATTGTTAAATTTTAGGCCAAGGAATTATTATAGATACTTGCACTGTTTGCAGCTGACTGAGGTTCAATCCAAGTCATCCTCTATAATCCCGAGTCCTATCAGAAATGATCCCTGAGCACATCTGCATGAAACTCCAGTCTCCCACTCTCAAATCCAAAAATCAGATTGTCAAAATTTTGGCAATACTTCACTAATAGTTTCTTCTAAATTAGCATATTTGTAACAGATTCGGAAATAGTTTATTAGTTGTCTCTTGATCACTCCACTTGATCACTTGAATCCCGTTATTCATTGATTTGCTCCAGAGGGCGCCAGTAACATTTCCATTGGAGCCTATCACGTGCCAGTGTAGCCCAATGGCATCTGGTTGATTCAGGAATATGAAGAGCCTCAAACCTTTCCTTCAGGGTCTTGACAAAGAAGTCTGACAATCTTGTAGGTGGGCGGCCACGTGATCTTTTGACATCCCGTGGGATCCAGTCGGTAAAGGCTCTAGTCCAGCAGTTGTCTCCAAATCGCATTACATGTCCAGCCCATCTGATTTTCGGGCCTTGGCAAATGAGACAGAATCCCTGATTCTGGAATAGCGACGGAGGTCAGAACTTCACGACATCGGCAACTATTGCCCCATCTGCCTGTTGTCCATCATCTACAAACTGTTTACACGAGTCATCCTGAACAGGATTAGCAGAACACTAGATGAAGGACAACCATGCGAGCAAGCAGGTTTCCAGAAAGGATTCGCACAATCGACCCATATCGACACATTAACCAAGCTCATTGAGGTTTGTATGGAGTACAAGATGCCGCTCTGTCTCAAGTTCATTGATTTACAGAAAGCCTTTGATTCTGTGGAGACTGAAGCAGTCATCGAAGCCCTAGCCAAACAGGGTGTTCAAACCCAATACATCAAGATCCTTCGTGAGCTGTATTATGAATTCACCACCAGGATCTCACCATTCTACAAAGAAGTGATCATTGATGTCAAAAGAGGGGTTTGACAGGGTGATACCATTTCACCAAAACTCTTCAGCGCCACCCTCGAGAACATCATGCGACAATTAGAATGGGAAGGAATGGGAGTGAAGATAGATGGTCTGTTGGAGGACATGTTTAGCTATTCTGGGAGTTTTGTTGTTTTGCTCACTCCCAGCTTAATCTTATTTAAGCCAAGGTTCATTCTAATGAGATCTCTCTTCTATGTAAACACTGCTAGAGGGTGTGGCAGTTACAGAAGTCACCTTGATTGAATAACTTCTGACTTATACATCTACTAAGACTTCTATGTTTTCTAGATTGGGCACAGCTCCTCTTTATACCCACTGCACCCAACGTGGGGCAGTTAGAATTTACCAGGAGACTACCACCCTGGCTACGCTGAGACTAAAGGAAGACTATAGGAAGGATCATATTAGTTTGCTCTAAGCAGGCGAGTATGACCCTTTCAGTACATGAGAACAAGATACTCAGAATCACACTGGTGCAGATAATAATAAGGACCTTGTGGGTACCATCTAGATTACATGAAGCTCATGAAGTTAAGATGTATTACTTTATATCAGCCCCCTCTCTCCAGTGTTTTACATAAGAGATAATCTCGGATTAGTCCTTGGTGTAACCTTTGTTTATACCTGCAATAGGGTGTGGCACTACACTCTGTTTAGGGTTCTTTGTTGGCATGACAACCTCCCGATTGGATTACTTTGGTGTATATAAGGGGCTGACTTGAGGCCCCTTCACCTTTTGCCTTTGGTTCCTCAGCCTTCGGCTTTTGGCTCCTGGCGGCTTTTGGCTTTTGGCTCTTGGCCTTTTGCTCTTTGGCATTTTACTCCTTCTGGGTAGGACTCAGCTCGGGTGACATCCTCTCTCTTTGGTGGGAGACTTAGGCTCTTTTGTATGGTCTAAGTTCGGACCAGAGCTAGAGTTTGTTCATTATATTGGATTGCTGTGGAAAAGCTTTTGTACTATTAAAAGCCATTTTTGGAACTGCACCGGATTCGTGAGTTTTCATCTGTTCTCCCGGCGCCCTCGGAGGTAGAAGACAATCTCTGTCCTGACACTGTCGGGGACCCCGGAGGCGTTCCCCGACAATGGTCGGCAACTACACCACCTCTGCTTCGCTGATGACATCGTTCTAATAACACCAAACATTAGCCAAGCAGCACAAATGCTGGCTGACTTTGACCGAGAATGTGGAAAGATAGGTCTACAGCTTAATCTGAAGAAAACTATGTTCATTAAAAATGAACTTGTTCCTGAGGCCCCATTGACTCTCAATGGAACAAACATCTCTGAATGCAGCAGTTATGTGTACCTAGGTCGAGAAGTCAACATGATGAACGACCTAAAGCGTGAGCTGCACAGGAGGAAGAGAGCAGCATGGAATGCCTTCAAAGGCATCGAAGAAATAGCTAAAAGGACAAAGAAACTCCGGCTCTGGGCACATCTCTTTGACTCCACCGTTCTCCCTGCATTAACATACGCCTCAGAGACCTAGGCCCTATGAAAGCAGGATGAGAATGCTATTCGGGTCTCCCAGAGAGGAATCGAAACAGCTATGCTTGGAATATCACGCCTCACTCAAGTGAGTGAAGGAATCTCGAAGTTGTCTCTTAATTAGATTTTTTTTTTTTTGCTTTTTGAGTCACACCCAGCAATGCTCAGGGTTTCTCCTGGCTCTTGCACTCAGGAATAACTCCTGGCGGTGCTCGGGGACCATATGGGATGCCAGAGATCGAACCTGAGCTGGCATGGGCCAGCTGTGTGCAAGGCAAACGCCTTACCCGCTGGGCTATCGCTCTGGCCCCCTAATTAGATTTTTTCACTTTACACATAGACTTTTTACCTTTGTGTATAAAACTTTGAGGTTTGTGAAAGGGAGACTCTAAGTGTAAGTGCCCCCAAATTTTTTCAGATAAATACCTATATTTGAAAATGTTGGTGTAGTATAAAATATAAATAATTAATTCATTTTCCTCAAGTCAAATTCTCTTTTCATTATCTGTACATTGCTAAAGATTATTTACTTTTCATATAGGAATAAGCATAGTCTTCTACATGTATATATATATATATATATATATATGTTTATGCATGTGTATGTCTATATAGTTATAAACATCACTTGTTTCACTTGTCTTCCCATTGTTCATGGATTTGCTCTAGTGGGTACCAGTAATGTCTCCATTTGTTGGGAATGAGGTACATTATTGTTACTGTTTTTGGCATATTGAGTACACCACAGGTAACTTGCCAGGCTTTGCCGTCACTCTGGGTTCATTCAGCAGACCCAGTTTTTTTCTATGTCAGACTATCAACCATCCAGGGCCAACATGGAAGTGCCCTTGGTATAGACAAGTCTGTCTCCTGTGTGCCATCTGTCAACATAGCTGGCACCTCAGCCACACCTGCAACACAGGAAAGAATTCAAAAGGATTAAGCATGGGGCAGTAAAGGTAAGTATATATATATATATATATATATATATATATATATATATATATATACATACATATGTGTAATATATAACAGTATAATATGCATATACTATGTTATATATTATACATACTTATATAATATGTTAATCAGTAAATAAATGAACTGAGAGCCTACCTACTACCAAGAGTATCCCACCTGCACAACAGAGCCTGGCAAGTTACCATTGTCATAATCAATATGCTGAGAACAGTAACAATGATGGACCTTATTCCCATGACCTGAACAAATGGTTTGAGGCTCTTTGTGTTCCTGTAGTGAGCAGATGCCTTAGGGCTACACTATAGCATGAGACAGGGATGAATGAAAATGTTACTGGTGCCCACTTTAGCAAATCAATCTACAATGGGAAGACAAGTGGCAATTGACAAGTAATATCTATGTATGTGTGTATGTATATTAAGGACTAGTATAAACTAATATTAAGAGCTAATATAAACTCAAGAATGAGGAAAAAGTACACTGAAAGTGAGGAACTTTGTTTCAAAGTAAGACAGTTTAATAAAAGTGATAGGGCATACCTAGGTGTCAGACTGCTGGCACAGTTCAGAGAGAGCAGCACTGTCTTGTCACAAAGTTTAGTTTGTGTGATATAGGGAAGAAACTAACAAACTCGTTAGAACTAACAAACTACTTAGTATGCAATCATTATGATTTTTCAGGGAGGAAGGACACTGGGGTGAAGAGTTTGGAACATGCATCCACTTCCAGGGGTTTTCAAGGTTTTGTAAACTGCCATGGCTCAGTTGGGTGTGACTTTTATTGTGTTCATGCATTATAATTAGCTGCCTGTTATTCATTACTCACCTGGTCCTTAATCCCAGATTCTCTTGATTCCAACCAGTGTAATAGGTAGGAATTACACCAATTACTTGCCCTTCATTCTTCTCTCATGTGGCAGTTCATAACCAGAATATTTAAAATTTTGAAGAAGTGGTGTTTTATAACAGAAGGTAATTTGCTTTTTGTGTAAGTTCTTATCTCAAGTCATTTAGACATTACACACTGGCCATTTTCTAAAGCAACTTAAGCATTTCTGTAGGAAATTTCCAGAAATTGAACTGTTGAGTCCAAAGACAGGCACATTTATAATTGCATTCAATTGTGATAAATTTCCTAGAAAATTGCTTTGTCAATTCTACATGCCCCCAAAACGAGTCAGAAGACACCGTTTTGTTTCCTTTCTCCTTATTCTTATTTTTTTTCCCTAATTTTTGTGCTCAAGGCTTATTGACTTAATGCACAGGGATCTTTCTGGCTCTATTTGCTTGCTTGCTTGCTTGCTTGCTTGCTTGCTTGCTTGCTTGTCTGCCGGCCTGCTGGCCTGCCTGACTTTCTGTCATTCTTCTCTTTATTTCATGTTTATATTTTAGTTAAAATTTTGATCATATGACAGACCAAAACTTTGTTTTATAATATTAAAAATTCTCTCTATTTAGAATCCTATATCGTAGCAGTATTCCCTAAATATTCAATAATTATTTATTTAAGTAGATTACTGATGCTTGAACATAGTTTCTATGAATTTCTTGTCAATTGCTAGTACCATTTTTTAGTTTCTGGGACAGCTATCTTAAAAGTTTCCCACATGCCATATAGTAACAGACATAGAAATGTCCATATACTAATATAAGATCTAATTTTTTCATTAAAAACATTCTATGGCCTAGAAATGAAATGACGAGTTTCCAGGATAAAACTATATTATGCTATTTTAGAGGGTAAAATGGCTTATAAAAAGAGGGTATTGCAAACTGGTCAATTAATCAAAGTCATTAAACTTTTCTTTTTTGTGCACATATCTAACCACTATTTCTACCTCCTCTGCACTTGATTGTTTGTGATCAGTAGCTCTCCTTTGATTGCTCTTTAACGAGTTTCTTAAGCAGTCAGTGAGAAAGACCAGCAGATGCATTAGCAGCTTTGAGTAAGTAGAGAAAGTAAGGAGAGATCATGGGAAGGAGTATTTTCCCTCAGCAGGAACCTGATATCCCAAGGAAAAGTGAATCAGCATTAAAACTGATACCACAAAAGGGGATTCAAGACTTGCTTTGAAACAATCTGGTGGGAGGTTTTTATTTTAAATTATATCATCAGAAAAATAAAATTGATCATAAAAATTTACTACTGTAAAAAGGAAGCGTTTTTGGTTCCCTCCAGCTCTATATCTCTGGAAATTGAATTGTGTGATCTTTTAACAACCTGTGATCTTGGCCACATTGCACACTTTCCCTATGTATCTCCTTTAGTCACACTTTGTAAATTATCAAGCTTACTATCAGTGCAAATTATACATATTTTAATAGGTTGTACTAAATAGTTCTTTTAAGCAAGCCTCCATCTTCTATTTTTTCTTTCAGGAGTGTCACTGCTCCACTCCATTTTTTTTTATTATTATTGTTTGGTTGTTTAACCACACCCTGCTGTGCTCGGTGCTTATTTTTGTCTCTGCACTCAGAAAAACTCCTGGTAGACTCTGTGAATCCCAGGTATGGAATCAGGTTAATCAAGTGCAGGGAAATCTCCCTATTTACTATACTATGACTCTGGTCCTTTCTGCCCCACTCTTCATCATGGTAGATTAAATGCAACACTCTACCTCCCAGTTCAAAAATAAAAATCCTTCCCAGTCCACTGTTGGTTGCCTTATCACTAGCTTCCTGTCTACAATCAGCTATTTGAATGCCTGTAGTTAGGTTTTGTTTTTATAAATTGTTGACTCAAAGACAAACCATTAACTAATAGAAGTCCTTTTGTTCTAATTCAACTATTGTGACTAAGTGGTACATGGCTGAACAGTTCACTCCACAATGCTTGGAGCTACCTTTTCCTGGTTCTATGCCAGAACTGTGCCTCTAGTTCCCTCACAATCTTGAGAACTCCCAAATCCTTCTAATGAATAGTAAGGTTTATTGTCCAGTAGTTGTAATCCAAAGGAGTCTTAATAATTATATCTACTCTCTCTATGAAGAGTCATTATTTTTCAGAAAAATCTATTCTTATAAACACAGGAGTAATTATTGGAAAAAAGGAAAACTTCAATTGAAAAAGAGTGCAAATGAAGAGTGAAAAATGCTGGGAACAATAAAAGCCTATGTTGCAAGACTACATCATTGTCAGCTTTTGTTAATTGGAAGGAAGTGCATATAATTAGAAATAATTGATGGAAATCCACTGACTTAAGTGGCTAATATATGAGGGGCAACATTCATGAAGTAACATTTGTAAAATACCCCTTGTGCACATGACTTAAACAGGCAATGTAAAGCTCTCAGTGCCTCCACTTGGCATATCCATTTTCAACCAATTATGGCATTTTGCATAATCAATGCTCCATTTTTCTTCACTTTAGGTGTTGTATATTAATAGTGGACAATTTTAGAAAGGATAATATATCGAGTCTGTCTCGGCCTTTGCTCTCTTTCACAACCCACCTAAGATGAGACATAGATAGAAAAATCAATTAAGATAAAGCTTAACTAATAAAAATAAAATTATTTTATTTTGCATCATTTTTTCAAAAATATCAGTTGGGGTTGTTGTACAAAAAGGTAGTTATGATTATCACAAACCAGCAAATAAGTAGACCTGCCCAGTATTAAGGAGAATACTGTGTGTTTGGATACTAGAAATAGTCAATAAGTAGGTTTAGAAAGAAGTCAAGGAGAAAAAAAAACAAACAAGAAAGCAAAAAAAAAGTAAAAGAAAAAAAAAAAATACAGAAACATAATGGAATGCATTCTGAACTATAGCAGACCACATGTAAGGTGTCTTGTTGGATTATTTCCTAATTCCCGCCCCCTTATTTCCTCTTTGTACACACAAGGCTGGTGTGACACTCATACTCTGCCACTGTACTCCTGAGAGAACACACACTTTCTTGTAACACTTGCATCAATTGTCTTCCCGTTGTTTATCCATTTGCCGAGTGGGCACCAGTAGCATCTCCATACTTCCTGTAGCATGCTAGTGCATCCCAAGGGCATATGCTCGATCCAGGAACACAAAGAGACTCAGACCATTTGTTCAGGTCATGGGAATGAGGTCTATAATTGTTACTGGGTTTTGGCATATCAAATACAACACTTTAGTTGCTGTAATTGCACACACATTCACTGGCCTCACACTCATTTATTTGTGCTATTCACACAGTCTATGGCTGTGCTCATCCGAGATCACTGTGGTACCCGCATTATATACTTATCTGTGATCATATTCCTAGCCATGGTGCTTGAACATCATCAGAGGCAGCTCTTGCAGAAATCACCCTATTTGGAACGCTTGCACACACCTGCTTGGGATGAAGTGGAGACCACATAATCTGTTGCAGCATCCAAGCAACAGGAAGGCCAAGTTCATTCTGCATGTAGGGAACATGGATAAAAGCATGTAAAGCAGGAGATTTTGTCATTGAATATTCAACATAGCAGTGTAAGGGAAGTTTACTTCATTCTTTGATAAAGTTGTAGTATTTACATTAATTTTTATGAACCAGTACACAGACATTGATTCAGATATAAGATATTGTGAAATCTTTTCCCAACTGAAAACATTATATAGATGAGAGGTACTTCCAAGGTAGTTTTCTCAGAATCCAGCAGAGGACACTCTAAAGTCAACTGATCCGAGAGGAGTCTCGTATTGTAATTATATTAATAGTAACCTATCACACCTAAGCTGTTCAATTTATAAAATGGGAATGTAATGTAACTATAATATTATGAGCTAACAAGTAGTCTATGTGTTCTTATGGCTAAAATCAGCTATAAAATAAATATCCTAACAGTTCTACCATTTTGATAGATGATACAAATACTTTCTTGGAGGCAGGAAATCATATCTAGGGCCCAGGGATATCCAAGAGTTTAGGATTTTGCCTTGCATCCACCCAAATCTAGTTTGAATCCTTTGTACCACAAATGCCTTAAGCAACACCAGTGATCACTTCTGAGCTAGGAGTAGCTCAATACTGCCTGGTGTGCCCTAGCATTGCCCCAAATACAAAAATTATTCATATCCTTCTTCCCACCTTCCCTCCTTCCCTCCCTCCCTCTCCTTCTTCCTTTCTCCTCCCTTCACCCTTCCCTCCCTCCCTTTCTTCCTGAAATTTTATAGAGGTATTTTAAAACTAGGTCACACTAGAAATTAGTTATCAGTTATGACCCATGCACATCTCAGCCTGAGACAGAAAGTTATACCCAAAGAAATCTAATACCAAGTGGCATAAAATTCAGAGACATAAAAAAAAAAATTCAGGTTATAAATCAAGTTGAGTGGGTTAAGAAAACTGAGAATAGATACATAAAAATAACTTTTTGCTCTCATTTACTCTAAATAAATATTTCTTGAGTTACTAAATTGTAACAAGGAGGTGGGCCATTCCATGGATATATGTGAGCCAATTTAAAATTATGCCAAATACCCGTTGTTTGAATGATACTTATCAGATCATCTATTCGTAGTTTTCTCTAATGAATTATCTTTAATTTATAATTGATTTCCTACTGGAACTTAAAGTTTTCAATAAATCTCTGTTGGCTTTCATGACATCAATAATACGATGGAAACAATAAACCTAAATTTCCTTTAGGCCATAACTTGGGCCTTATAAATGCTCCCAATAAACCCAGCACTGCATTGCGTCAACTTCAGCTATGTCACCAAAGATAATTTTCCAACAATGACATCTGTGCTGATATCTAAATTGTCCCTTCCTTACTCCTCATTAGTTCCAATCAATGCATTGATTTTTCCCCAAACTATAGCATGCTAAGTAATAGTGCAATACTGCTCTAAGAAATTCATTTTTGTTTCTTCAGTGAGCTGACTTTTCTATTAGTTTGCTTTGAATAGAAGGGAAAGCAGCTGTTAAAATAAGTAGCCTTGTAAGAGTTCATTATGAACATTGTACCCCAACCAAATAAATATGCCATATTTTCTGAATAATACATGTATATAACATTTTAATCTTTTATAACCTACCCTTATCAGGAAATAAATCTTACTAAGGCACAAAAAAGTTGCTACATCTATTAAAATGAGTGAATCAATTTAAGCTTTCTTATGGTTTGTCAAATTTGTAAAATATTATATTTCTCTTCAGATAGAGTTACATACTGTGTAGCTCAAAGATAATCCCTATGGTCTTGGCATATGTTACTTAATTGTCTCAGAAGGAAATGCCATAAATAGCATGCTGTCATCCCCCACAGGCATTGGCTCATCTGTCACAGTGGGAGCTCCAGACAGGGTGAGGTACTTTCAGACATTTCTTAGTCTATGTAAATCACAGCCATTACTTCTTACCACTTCCCAATTGGTCAATTATGTATAAACATGTGTTAATAAAAATTTGCCTCTGTGCCTCTAAGGTACACACCCATAAAGCTATGTGAGTATGATAAAGTATAAATGGCATACATTATTATCTGATTCAACCTACCTCATAAATTATGATCCAAAGTGCTTCCCTAGAAACAAAACTCCAGCAAAAGCTTTAAAGCTAAATGATTATAAAACATTAAAAAGACAGAATTCAAAGCAACATTTTTTCTGTTTTCTAATTTTATGATGAAAATACTCAGTTTTATCTCATATGAAGAAAGAAAAGTATCTATTACATTTCTTAAACATTTTATTTAGGGTGGAGGGCAGGACGTAGATCTCCCAAGCACAGCTCAAAGCGTTAAGAGCCGCTCCCAGAAACATATGACCAATCCAACAGGATGATTTAATGATAAACCTGAGGATGTGCACTGCTCAGTCCCAACCGCACCATGGAGCACTAAGGCACCTAGTGGTACTTGAGGGCAACCTAGGGAACACCCAGCAGCCCCTGCGGTCCCCGGATTTGTATATTCACATACCACTAAATTTCCTTCTACCCCCTCAGCTCTTAAATATTTTTATAAATATCTGATATTTATATTTTTACAAATATCTTATTGTTATGTATTGTATCACTGTATCACTGTCTTCCCATTGATCATCAGTTTGCTCGAGCTGGCACCAGTAACATCTCCATATGACCTGTCTCATGCAAGTAGAGCCCAAGGGCACCTGCTTGCTCCAGGAACATAAAGAGCCTCAAACCATTCCATCAAGTCATGGGAATGAGGTCTATAATTGTTACAGGTATTTGTAGTCTCAAAAAAATAATTCTCAGCTGTAATAGTAACTAGAGTAAATTATGTGACATATGTATATATAATATGTATATGCACACTATAAACATATATACATATATATATATTTATATATATTTATATATATATATATATATTGTGATTTGAGATGACCTGGGACTGCATACATACCTGGCTATGGTACTTGCTTACACATTCTTTTATGGTACTCTTGAAGATCTGAATATCAGTTTTCCATGATCCCACACTTGACTGAAGTGCTTGCTAAGGGCTAAATCCTTAATAGTGGTCCTGACACACACTCTGATTGTAGAGCTCACCAGAGATTGCCACAGTGCTCAGACATGCTGCCAAGGTGCCTGCTTCCTTATCATGGTGATCACACAACTTTTAGTTGCAGTGTTCGCTGAAGAGCAATCTCTGTGGTGCTTGCAAGGCAGCTGTTCTAATCCACTAAACTCTTCACCTAGACAAAGTAAATAAACTTTCCAACATTTGATGACTAGGCAACAAAAATGGATAACAGAAGTAATATGAAAAACAAATGAGTTTCAGAAAGTTAAAAAAATTCATTTATAAATTCAGCTCATGTTTTAATCACAGCCCATCTATTATCTCCCTTGGGCCATCTAATGGCAAACTTTCATTCAGAATTTAGAATTCTTCTAGATTGAGGAATTCTTCAGATTATTTTTCAGATAACTGATATGTTATAAATAATTTATGATTACAAAATTAGAATTTAGTATTATTTGGATTAAGGAAAGCTAATGCAACATTTAGTCCAAATCACGTTATCTTATATGCTGAGCACTTGATGCGTCAGAACTAATGAAGAATGAGGACACACAGCGGCATAATCGCAGACTTCTTCAGAACTTGAGATCATGTAGAACAATAATATGAACATTGAAATAAGATAGACTTATCATGTATAAATAGATTTTTGGCAATGGAGTATTATAGAAATTGTTTTATCTTAGCAATGCCTGGCACCCAAGTGGTCTAATTTTGCTGACATTTCTTTTTATCCATGATGCATAAAATCTTTATAGTGATTTCATTAAATATGTAAATTTGGGGGGTAGTAGAATGAACATGTTCAACTATTAGGTCTTTAAATCTTTGAAAATGAAATAGTTCTGTATTTATTGGTCTGTCTTCTACTTTTTTTTAAATAGTGTCATCTTTTGGGGTTTTGGGAACCCAAAATGCATGTAAAATGCAAAGAAATTTTAAATGCTGATATTATATGGGGCTGGAGAAATAGTAGAAGTGGGCAAGGTACTCTTCTTTCACCAGGCCAATTTAGGCCTGATTCCCAGTCTCACAAAGAATTCTCTGAGCAACACCAGGAATAATCCCTGAGCAGAGTCAGGCATAAGTCCTGAGAACTGCCAGCCCGGCCCAAAATCCACCAAAAAATAAAAGAAAACAATCCAATGAAATCTATCCTTGTCTTATCCAGTCTTAGAGAAAAAAGCTTTTAGTGTGATGTTAATGACGCCAGCTGCATTTTATATGTTGCAATGCTCCTTTCAGTAACAATTTTTGATCAGAAATAGATATTAAAATTTATCAGTTATGTTTTATCTATATCTTTATTATAATTGTCTGTTTTAAAAAATATTTCTGTGAGTTGATATAGCACATTACATTTACTCATATTTGTATGTTAAACCATCCTTGCTTTTCTGGTCTGCAGACTGCCAATTTATATGTATAATCACTTTAATATATTGAATTAAGTTTGCTAAAATTTTATTTAGGATTTATGCATATGTTTATCAGAAATATAGCCTGTAGTTTTTTCTTTTTGTGACTCAGTTGTCTGAGTCAAAACATCATTTTTATAAATGATGTTTAGTGCGAATAAAATATTTGGAAAGATTCCCTCTTTAATTTTTATGTATTTAAGAAGGATAGCCTTTAGGATATCTTTGAAGATTTATTAGAACAGACTAGTGAAACAGTAAAACACTGTTATTTTAAGGAAGACTTTACAATTTTGACTTGGTTTCTTTTGATTATTTTACTTTAATTTTATTTTGCTCCTGATTCATTTTTTTTCTTTTGGATCATACCCAGTGATGCTCAGCAGTTACTCCTAGCAAAGTACTCAGGCTGGGTTGGCTGTGTACATGGCAAACGTCCTACCCACTCTACTATCACTCCTGCCCTGATTCAGTTTAGAAGGTTCTATGACTGTAAGGTTTTGGCCGTTTCTAGATTTTTCCAGTTTGACATCAAAACGTTCACAGTTTTGTATTTGTGTATTTTAAGTGTCTTTAATAAGTTTTTAGACCTCTCCATTCACTTCTGGTTCTCTTTATTAGCTTTCTCTATATTCTGCAGAGTAAACCAGCATAAAGTCTATCAGTTTAATTGTTTTATTTGGGGGCGACCATTAAAAGTGTTCAGGGCTTACCCCCTGGCTCGTACTTAGGGATAATCACTGCTGAATCCTATGGAACCATATGAGGTACAAGGAATCAAACCTGGGTTGACTGTGTGCAAGCTCACTGCACTGACACTCTGGCTCCAAAGACTACTCATCTTTTTAAATGAAGAAAAATAATTTTTTCTTATGTCTTTTGGCCATTCGAACTTCTTCCTTGTTGAAGTTTCTGTTCTTCTCCCCATTTTTTGATGGGATTGGCTGTTTTCTTCTTGTAAAGTTCTACCAGTGCCTGATATATCCTAGCTATTAACCCCTTATCAGATGGGTATTGGGTGAATATTCTTTCCCATTCTGTGGTCTGTCTTTGAATCTTGGTCATTGTTTCTTTTGAGGT
The DNA here is from genome assembly GCA_021461705.1 of Cryptotis parvus. Lineage (NCBI taxonomy): Eukaryota > Metazoa > Chordata > Mammalia > Eulipotyphla > Soricidae > Cryptotis > Cryptotis parvus. Next base: position 293,703 of record JAJIBD010021932.1, on the reverse strand, counting down.
GCAGAAGCTCTTTAGTTTTATGTAGTCCCATATGATAATCTTTTCTTTTTAGTTATTTTGTTAGTGGTATTTCTTCTTTGAAGATGTCCTTAAGTTCAATGTTGTGGAGGGTTTTTCCTATATTTTCTTCAATATACTTTATGGATTCAGGTTTGATATTGATATTGAGATCTTTAATCCATTTGATCTGATTTTTGTGCATGGTGTTAGACAGAGGTCCAAGTTCATTTTTTTACATGTAGCTGCCCAGTTTTCCCAGCACCATTTGTTGAAGAGGCTTTCCTTGCTCCATTTCATACCTTTTGCTCCTTTATCGAAGACTAATTGTTCATGTGTTTGAGGATGGTTGTCAGGATACTCAACTCTATTCCGTAGGTCCACAGATCTGATTTTATTCCAATACCATGCTGTTTTAATTACCACTGCTTTGTAGTAGAGTTGGATGCGGGGAAAAGGGTACTCTCATCCATTGTTGGTGGGAATGTCGCCTGCTACAGCCTTTTTGGAAAACTATATTGACATTCCTCAAAGACTAGAAGTTGAACTCCCATTTGACCCAGCCATACTACTTCGGGAATATACCCTGGGAAGCCAAAAACACGCAGCAGAAACACTATCCCTACGCTTATGTTCATAGCAGCATTATTCATAATAGCCAGAATCTGGAAACAACCAGAGTGCCCGAGAATCGATGACTAGATAAAGAAACTTTGGTACATCTACAAAACGGAATACTATGCAGCGGTTAGGAAAAATGAAGTTATGAAATTTGCCTATAAATGGATGGACATGGAGAGGATCATGTTGAGTGAAATTAGCCAGATGAGAGAGATGACAGCATTTTTATTTGCATGACATAAATATATATACATAAATATATATGTATATATACATATATATATATATATTATATATGAATATATATGTGTATATGTACATATACATATATATTTACATATGTATATGTGTGTGTATATATATATATATGTATATATATATATATATATATATATACACACATACATAGTATGATACCAAGATCCAAGGTCAGGCGAAAGGTGGATCAGGAGGTCTAGTCAAAGGTGGAAATTACCACAAACGTGTGGGAGCAGAGGTTAGGTAAGGCAGAGAATAGAACAATGTACCAATAATTGTCGAAAGTACTATTTCCCACATAGAACTGCATTAAATACAAGCAAAAAGATACACATGATAACCTCTAATTATATATGTTACAATCCACAATGTGTAGGAGAAGGAAGAGAGAAAGAGGGAGAGAAAGAAAAGAGTAAGAGAGGAAAGAAATAAAGAGCCTGCCATGGAGGTAGGCTAGGGAAGGGGAGGGATTCGGGACATTGGTGGTGGGAAATGGGCACTGGGGGAGGGATGGGTGCTGGAACACTGTATGACCGAAACCCAAACATGAACATTTTTGTAATTGTTTATCTCATTGTGGTATAATAAAATCTATTAAAAAATAAAAAAAATTGGGGGCCGGAGCGATAGCCCAGCGGTAGGGCGCTTGCCTTGCACCAGCCGGCCTGTGCCGGCCCGGGTTCGATCCCCCGGCATCCCATATGGTCCCTTGAGCACCGCCAGGAGTAATTCCTGAGTGCAGAGCCAGGAGTAACCCTGAGCGCCGCTGGGTGTGACCCAAAAAGCCAAAGAAAAATAAATAAAAAAATAAAAAATTTAAAAAATACAATTAGAAAAAAAAATTAAAAAAGAAAAATAAATTTTATTGAAAAAATTTAGATAGGCATATAAGAGGGAAGGAAAGAGAGGAATACATTTTGGAGTGAGGACAATGTGTTCTCCAGAATAGAAAAAGCAGAGGAGAGAAAGAAGTGAGAGCTATGTATTGAAAAGTTAAGAGGTGAATTATATTTTTATAATTATTTTTGTTATAATAAATAGATAATATCTTACATGTATCTCATAATTATGGGTTTTTAGGTAAATACATGCTTGAATAATATACAGAACAAAGTAGATTAATTGCTTACCCTGAGGAAAACTACTTATAGGCATACAAAAATTTGTTATTCACTGTGCTAGTTTAAAATCGCCTTGTTGAACTACACTAAAATGTCTCTAAGCAAAGATGTCAATATTCTTCTTAATATAACTGGCCAATTACAATCCTTTATGATATTATAGATAAAACAAATAAATCAGAAAACACAAAATTTAGTTATTAAAAACAGAAACAAAAAGCATAGATGTATATTCCCTCAGACATTACATATAAATATTTAAATTAACAATATAGAATTTAGGTGTTTGAAAATGTATAGACACCCTGATAGCTGAAAGGGCTAGAGCACCAGGCGTTGCATTCTGAAGGCCAATATTTGATTAACGCCCTGTTTTCCCATGCATTTCCAAATGTAAATAAAATAATAAAACAAATATCAGTTGATAAATATATTTGGTAAAACTAAACAGCTAAAAAAAGCTAGCAGATAACAAAACCTAAGTTTTGTATGAATAGCATCATAGCAAAAAATAACTCAAAATACATAAAATATAACTGTTTAGTTAGAGTATTTTAAAAGTTTTATATAGTATAATTTGGGAAACTGAACAAAGTATATATTAAGTAAAAATTATACTGTTAAGTATATGCAATGAAGAAAAAACGTCAAAATTATATAGCTGATCCTATTTCAGCATATAGAAGCAACAACTACAACTAATAAAAAGTAATAGTAGAAAGTAATAATAGAGAAAAAGACAGCTGAGTGGATCAAAAGCACATTTATTCCTTGAAGAATCTATTAAAATAAGCCATCTTGAGGATAAATAAATAAATAAAAGAAATAAATGAGGTCACAAAATAGGGATTTAAATTGCACAAAATGAGAATTAATTTTTCTGATATTCTGAAGTTAATATAAATGCAAAAAACTTGGTAAAATAAAATAGACTTTAGTTGATAATTGCAAATACATATCCATGAGAAGAGATAGACCAGTGGGTCAGGCACTTGCCTTGTGTGTTACTGACCTGGGTTTTAATCCCCAAACTCCATATTGTTCCCTGAGCACTATCAGGAGTAAGCCCTAAGCACAGAGTCAGGAATAAGCCTAAAATATGCTGGATATGTTGCTCAAATAAAAGAAAAATAAAACATGAGGCAATTAAACAAACCAAATAAAACCTCAAAAGTCCATAGTTTTACTCTAATTTAAAAAATAGAAGCAGTAATTTCAAATGACATTTTCAGAGAATCCTGAAATTCAGAAATTCAAATTCAGATTTGAAATTCAAATTCAGAAAATCAGAAAGTCACCAGATAATTTAGATGACTTTTTAGGCAAAATCTGAACATTGTATAAGTATATATAATTTAAAATATATGCAATAGAATAAATCAATTACAATTAAACCAGCATAATCTTAATTTCATATTCAAATAATGATAACTGAGAATAACAATTTAGAAAAAAATATTGCTATAAATATACACCCTTGATATATTCACCAGTAAAATATCGAGAACTCAACATGATGAACAACCTAAAACCTCAGCTGTTCAGGAGGAAGAGAGCTGCATGGAACTCATTCAAGATCATCGAAGAAATAGCTAAAAGAACCTTCGACTCTGGGCACATCTCTTTGACTCCACCGTTCTCCCTGCATTAACATATGCCTCAGATACCTGGGCCCTACAAAAAGCAGGATGAGAATGCTATTCGGGTCTCCCAGAGAGGAATAGAAAGAGCTATACTTGGAATATTACGCCTCACTCAACTGAGAGAAGGAATCTGGAGTTCTGACCTCCATGGACAATTGTGAGTCAGGGACGCTGTCTCGTTTGCCAAGGCATAGAAAATCAGATGGGCTGGACATGTAATGTGAATTGGAGACGACTGCTGGACTAGAGCCGTTTAATATAGGACGTCAAAAGATCACGTGGCCACCCACCTACAAGATGGTCAGACTTCTTTTTAAAGACCCTGAATGAACAGTTTGTGGCTCTTGGTATTCTTGGAGCAAACAGCTGCTTTTTGGGCTACACTAGCATGTGACAGGGACAAATGGAAACATTACGGGCACCCACTCGAACAAATCAATGAATAACAGGATGCCAAGTGACTAAGTGATATAAAATTATCAATCATGAGAAAGTTAAATTTATCACAGAAATTTTTTTTGGGGGGTAACACCTGGCAATGCTCAGAGGTTACTCCTGGCTCTGCACTCAGAAATTACTCCTGGCAGTGCTCATGGGACCATATGGGATTTAATGATTTTCATTAGTCAGTTCATAGTGTTAATTTACTTAAAATATTTCTGAAGAAAAATATTATATGTATTATAACAAATTATGAATTAAGAAAATATCATTTTAATTATAAAGTAATAGACAACAATATTATTAAAACACCAAGTAATGTATTAATCTGACCCAAAATATAATAGCCTGTAATTGTCTTCAGAAAAACTTTTTTGAAACTTATTCTATAAAATAATTTATGAACCTCATCGTGTTTACTTGACTGTATATTCCGTTTTTCACTTGTCACTTGTCTTCCCATTGTTTATTGATTTGCTGGAGCGGCAACCAATAATGTGTGATTCGTTGGGAATGAGGTCCGTTATTGTTACTGTTTTTGGCGTATCGAATACACCACGGTAGCTTGCCAGGCTCTGCAAATTGATATTCAGTTTATGAGCACAAAAAAATTAAATGAAATAAAATTAGAGAACTTACTAGGATTTTAAGAAATATAATAGCACTTTTAACTACATTAGAATTATTAGTAATAAAACTTTAGTTATTTGATGGTGAGAATTGGACCTTGGTGAAGTGATTGGTGTTTTAACATTATATTTATGAAACTCAATCATGAATAACTGTAATTTACAATGACTTAATAAATTTTATAATGTTTATTTTTGTTTGCTTGTGCAGCTGCACCCAACGGTTCCCAGGGCTTACTCCTTGCTCTTTGCTCAGAGATTATCGATGGCCATGCTCTGGGGTCTATATGGGGTATAGAAATTGAACCCAGGTAAAATGTGTTCAAGATAATGTCCTCTCCAATGTAATATAAGATAAATACTGAAAAACCTACGAAGTATCTTTTCAGCGACCAGCAGAAATATAATAAAAAATAAAACAATTGCAATTGTGAACAATTGCAGTAAACCTAAATTACAGTAAGACTACTAAAAGCTGTAATATACTAAAACTTTCATGATTTTTATAGCATACTGAAAAGTACTATAGAACAGTGAAAGACATATCAACTTAATGGACAGAAGATGCCAATATAGTAAAAATGTAAATTATCCCTGAGTTGATGGATATTATAGACAGGGAGATAATCATTCTTTGGGGTGGAGGAGGTGGTGGTACACACCTACAGAGCTCAGGGTTTACATCTGGAGGGACTCAGGGGACCATATGAGTGCCTGGGATCCAACTCAGTTGTCTGAGTGAAAGACTGCTGCCCTACATATTATATTACCATTCTGACCTCATGAGAGCTAATCGTTATTATTAAAAGATACTTTGGGATAAAGAAGAACTTCTTAAAATATATCTAAGCACATAACAATCAATAAAGGAAAAACTATTAATATTTTTAAGAAATTGTATTCAACTATCATGACCAAAGTGAACTCACATGCAGAAAAGGATGTCATATCTGTAAACATCTAACAGAATAGTTAAGATTTTAAACATAAAAAAGAAACTATAAATCAATACAAGAATGACAAGTATTTCATTTAATAATAAAAGATATAAGTAGGTATTTCACAGAAGGGTGGGGATAAGATGCAATATTCAGGGAATTATTTTAATTATAAATACAAGTCCTACCCTTCAAGGTGTTAAAGATGTTGCTTTGGGGCCCGGTTGCATTGGCAGGTGACAAACAGGAGACAGGCTTGTCTACACCCAGGACTTTGCCCGGTGGGCACTGGATGGTTGATGGTCTGACACAGTAAAAGACTGAGCTCCCTGGGATGAACCCAGATCCATAGCAGAGCCTCGCAAGCTACCCGTGGTGTATTCGATATGCAAAAACAGTAACAATAATGGACCTCATTCCAACGAATGGAGACATTACTGGTGCCCACTTGAGTCAATTGATGAACAATGGGAAGACAAGTGACAAGTGATAAATAAAAGTGATTATAAAATTAAGAACTCGACCACATCAAATTGATTTATTAGAGAGACATAAATATGGTACATAGCATACACAAAATTTTCTATAAGTAAATATGATTTAGATGAACAAAGTAATAGACTGATACAAATTACCAATGCTATACAATTTTCCTCTATAGACAGTGTCTGGCTAGGGAGAAATGTGTGCATCATTGTCATGACACACATGATAAGTGTGACTTGGAATTAAACAAGAGTTATAGAGCTGTACAACCATCCCTCTGCGATGCTCTATGATTTAACTTATATTCTTATATTCACATTTATTAATGGGTCATTGGTTCTAAATACTAAAATGGAAATCTTTAAAATTTAAATTAAAAATTAATATTAAACATCAGAAAATGCTAGGCTTCTTTTCTGTTATACACTGCAATCACAATAGAAACCAACAATGTTATTGGTAATTGCTTGTGACTTTTTAACTTAGATAATTTTTTGTAATCACTTCTATAATTTTTATTAGTAATACACAGTGGAAAAGTGTGCCCTTTTGTCAATAGAAGATCTTTGATTGAGTCCTACTTCTGGAATAATTGAATATTTCAGATTTGAGGTCATGTGCTGAGGTTGAAGCAACAGAACTGAGCAGGGTGTTTGCATTGCATGCAACTACTTAGGGTTTGATCTGAGTCACCCCATATATAACCCCCTAAGATCCTCAGAAGTAATTCCTGAGCATAGTGCCAATATTAAGCTTTCAGTTCCAGAGTGTGCCCCAAAACCAAAGGAAGAAGAAAGAAACAGTGTTATGAGTTTCATTTGTAAGAAATCTAACTATATTATACATTACAAAATTTTGTGGAATTTCATTAAACTCTCCTCATCCACTAACAGCAGATTATGGTGTTTTAATGTGCAATCCTTTATTTGCTGGTATGTACTATAAAGACTTTTATGTAGAGGGGTCGCATTGATTCACATGGACAGGGGAAAGGAGGTATTCTGACTGGACAGGTTCCACCTTTTGAAGCTATGAGATTTTGGCCCAGATTTCATGTCAAATGTAGACTATAATTCATTCAGACATGGCTTTTGTTCTTTACCACCCCCAACCTTAAAAAACTACAGGATAATATTAGTCATTTAAATTTATTAACATTCATCAAAGAGTAGTTTTGGCAGCATTGCATCACAAAAGCTGATGTTGGCTTTTATAAAATAATACATGTGCAAGCCTACAAAGAAAGGAAATTTGAAGGGAATGTCCGTTATATAACTTAAGCTGTTTTTCTGGATCAAATAAAATTATAGAGGCGCCATGCATAGCCCTGTTGCTGAAGGTCATCATAAACCTTGGTTTTCATGGGGTTATATGGTCTTTTTACCATGAAAAAAAAATTCCTTCTGTGTTGCCAAAGTACTAGGTAGACTGGAAATAGAAAAATGTTTTTTTTTTGTTTTGTTTTGTTTTCAATTAAGAAAGTAGTAGTCACCAAAAAAAACGTCTTTTAAAGAAAAAGCTAAAATTTAGATGTCTGATGAGTATTTTCTCAAGCATTTTTCCTATGATAAATATTATGCAGTTATTTTCCTTTGATAAGTATTCTGCGTTTATTGTCAGGTGCTTTAAAAGCAAGTTGATATGACTTGCCTACGGCATCATTATATCTTGCTTGTTTATCTGTAACAGTTAATGTACAAATAACAGACTATGATCATACACTTTGGCATGCATCCTTCTGATCATCCAGTGCTTATGATTCAAAAGCACATATTTTGATAATGTACATAGTAAGGGAAAATAAAATCTACCATCACTTAGTCTGCTAACTTCATTATATATTGAAGATCTTAAAAACATAATGATGGCGAGAAGTTAAAACTCTGAGTCACATCTACATTCATTTCCTAATGAGAATATCTGATATTTAGAAATATCTAAATCATTCAGTATGAGAGTCACATATTCCCCAAGAGAGGAGTAACTCTCTTGGTAACTTAGACATGCTGTCAACTCAAAAATAAACTTCCTAAATTAACTCAACTAGTTTTTCTATGTTTGACAGACTACTGGTCTCATGGTGCTGTCAGTTGCAAAATATGCTGCAGCTCTCTTGTAAACCTGTTATTAAACTGATTCCATATCCTCCCCATTACCACACCAGGGGTATCAATTTCTGTCATTATGGTAATGCTAATAATTTGGTTCTAGTATTCCACAAGATTTTCCTATTTAATATTTTCTATTTACTCTTTTTGTTTTAAAATGTAATTGTACCACAAGGCTCTTGAATGGTTTGAGGCTCTTCCTGTTCCTGGAGCGAGTAGATGCCCTTGGGCTACGCTAGCATGTGACAGGACGTATGGAGATATTACTGGTGCCCACTCAAGCAAATTGATGAACAATGGGAAGGAAAGTGAAATGAACATCTAATTTTAAGCTTATGTGCATATATGTAATATATTATACACACATATATATGAATATGTACATCACTGCATATATGCATGTATATTTACAAACATACATATATTAATCTATGTAAATATACATCCATACACTTTATGCAAATACACATTTATATGTCTATATATTAATATATGCATAATATATGTACATATGCATTTATTAATATATGTGCATATATAAATAAATAGATATATACATATACATATATTGAATATGCCATTTCCAGCAGTCTTTCTTTAAGAATTTCAATGTCATTTAATGATTTTCACTTTTGAAACCATTATTGTTTTTGTGATAAGCTAATTTTTCCCATCATTTCTTCTACATTTAATAGTAGACATGATCTATTAGAAAAAGTCTCATCAAGTTTTAATGATTTTTACTTTAATTATTAACTTGCTTCACTATTTAACAAATGAATTGCCGTCTTCATTAGTAATAACTCATGAATCCTCTGTTAACTAATATTTTCTAAACTATATTTATTAGTACACATTTAGTGGAGAACTGTCTCTATGTGGTTAATGGAAAAATATTTCTCTAGAAGTATTTATGTCATTTTGTGTTCCAAACTGGTGTTCCAAACTGGCTTATGAATATTTTGTCAGTTTCAATACAAATTAAATAGCTACTATGCTTAAAACTAATACAAGTTTAGATCCTTGGTTGAGAAAGAATTTAAATAACAATTTTACTATGTCATTTTAAAGCTTATTTATACATCAGATACTGGCATATGTTAATGTTAGTTTTCCTTTCTACAGAAAAAGTACACTTCTGGATAAGTTAATGTTATATTTATGAGATTTGCTCTAAATATTAAGAGCTAAAAACTTTGTGTTTGAAAATTTAATTATTTCAATCAATTTTATAAAATGTAACAGCTGAATAAACAGGTAAAGAATAATGTCTGGGGATTGTAAATATTTTTCAGGGATAGTTGGGGTAAAAATATAAAAGCTTTGACCAGGTAATCTCTAATGGACATAAAAACCCAAGTTGAACAAAAGTGAAAAATGGTGAAGGCTTTATTTTTCAGTGTGCTGAGGGCCTTTCCCAGCTTAGCCTGTGCTTCCTGTGAAGCTTCGGGCTCTTGAGAATGCTGGACCTTGGTCTCCATCAAGAAGTCTCCAGAATGACACTATTTCATTCCCTGTCACTTTGGACTACCAGCAAGAATATTACTTGGCTCAACCATTCAGGTATCCAAAGAGAAATGCTGCCCCCAACTTAAACAGCAGTGTGTTGATGACAGCCTGGTTGGGAAAATAATTTTCCTTCCTCGGCTTCCTCTGTATCTTGGGAGGTGAAACTCTGCCTGACAAATACCTTTCACTCCACTTTTATGTCATCATATTAATATTTAAGAACCCAGAGGGAATTACATTTCTGGTCAATAAGATCAGAAACCAAGGAACCTGTCTCCAATATCCCCATGGCTCTTGCCTAGGCACCCTCATGTCACCCTGTAGTCAAAGGCAGATTCAGAATATGTAAACATCTCATAATAAAGTGTGGTGCAGAGAAAAAAAATAAACAGACAAAAGAATTTCAGATTGCAGACAAAACATTTCCTTTGTGTTGATAAGAACTCAAGTTTGACACAGTTAATATCAGATGCCTATGGTAAAAAATAAGCTATTAATCAGATGAAAATGGATATTTTTACATTAAAATGTTTACTTAAAAGTCATATAAGTTATTAAAGTAATTTCTCATTAACTATGCTTTAATCTATATCAACTATATATTCTAAATTTATATAAATTTTTATAATGTCCATAAATTACCAAGAATATAAAAAATCAAGCCTAATAGGAATATATATTAAAGAGGCTAGGATGATTTATATATTATTATGATTCATATTACAACATTGGAAGTGAAGATTGTGGGTTAAGGTGAGAGCTCAATAGACTGAACACGTGCTCTGTATGCGGGACACTTTGGTTTCATTCCAGGTATTGATGGTCACCTAGTACCTCTAGTTCCCTCAATCCCCTAGCATGATGTCAGAAGTCACAGAGAAGCCCTGCTGGGTGTGGCTAAAAATCAAAAAAAATAAAAGTAGAAGTATCACTTTCTTCCTGTTTTTTTTTTTTCATTTGCTCCAGCAGGCGCCAGTAACTTCTTCATTTGTCCCTGTCATGTACTAGTATAGCCCAGTGGCATCTGTTTGGTCCAGGAGCAGGAAGAGCCTCAAACTGTTTGTTCAGGTCATGAAATGAGGTCTATTATTGTTACTGTTTCTGGCATATCAAATGCGACACAATATCATATTTGATATGCCAAAAGTAGAAGTAAAACTAAATAAAAGTGAAGGTAGTGAAAAATAAGTTTGTATTTTATTCTTTGGTTTCAACTCAATTAAGGTCTTAATAATTTTACCCATATTTCAAGAAGTCCTAGAGAACACGACAGTTTTATGATAGTTTAGAACAAATTGATATTTACTTTGGAAGGAGAGGAGGAGAAATGGAAGTTAAAATTATTTTTCCTATTTCATTTTATAATTATCTGTATAAATATATTTCTCTGAATAGGAAAAGTGAAATAAAAATTATATTTTTACTGTATATAAAAATGAAAAATGTTATATATATTTTCATATACATAGCCACACACATATACTTATTTAATCCTCACAGGCCTTTATAATATGTATAGTTGATACATGTATTATTTTAGCTATTTAGCAAATGTAAAAAAATAGGTTTATAAATTTTAATCCAAAATTACTCTTTAAGAAGCAAATTCTTGCTGTTGCAGCACTCTGTTGCCCAAAGCCTCTGTATCTTGCCTTGAGTTACCTCCTGCAGCCGCTGCTTTGTAGATACAGGGCGGAAAACAGTTTGAATCTGTGACTTTATGTGTCAGTATATCTTACCATGTATTGTGTTAGCTGGTATAAATATTTTCTCTTATGCTACCACAATCCTTGTGGGAATAGATAGATCTTACCTATATATTTACCTGGGATTTGATAGATCTTACCAGTATATTTACCTGGTCACATTGGATCTCTAATTAGACCAGAGATAAATGCCATTTGCCTCCAAGCAAGCAAGTGTAGCTCTTTAATATGTCTAAAAACTAATATACAAAACAACTGAAGTAAAGACAAGACTCTTGTGAAGGATTGGAGAAATATATGCCTGGCTGTAGAATATCTATTGTTACAGATGCATGCCTTTGTATTCTGAGATACAGATCATCTCAGATGCCCCTACCCCATCTACTAAGGACCTGCAGCCTTACTGGGGCATATTAACATTTCAATGGGGCTAGGTGAGGTCCTGGGTGAAATTATATGAGGGGGACTGTCCCTAACTGCTTCCGTTAAAGTGGACTCATCTGGGTTGAAAAGTTAAACATTAACCATTATAGGGAACATTATTCCCTATAAGCAGGCAGGTTGGAAGGTGGCAAGAACATGTCCTAAAGATTATTCTTGTCAGCATAGCCACAAGAAGTAACTTTATAGAAAAAAACAATTAAGGACACTTTTTTATTTAATGAAGAGGGGCAAATCATAATCCAGTGGTTGCTATGGTGGTTAGCAAATTCCCATGGTCTTGTCCCTGAGTCATCTACATATGTAAACAAAATATTTTTGATTACAGGTACAGTCTGAAAGAGAGCAGCTACCCGCGCCTCAACAAGGGCAGGCCTATTCATGGAAAGTTACCAATTTAGGGCTTAAGTGACCTTTTTCATCCTGAAGTAACCTTTTCATCCTGCTATCTACAAAAGACCCAGAACAAATTCCTGTTAGAGGTTATGAGACCCCCTGCCCAGAACCTGCTATCTGGCCTGAATTGCCTGAATTGAATTCCTGCAGTACACATAACCATTGTTGACCTACAATCCCACACGTGTGTCTAGCCACACCAAATAAAGAAAGAAGTATTGAGTGTTACCCAATTGGTAGAAGATGGTAACTTGTTACAAAGTGATTGGCGTTGTAGGCCAAATGAAGGCCTGCACACAGACCTTGATGTAATATTTTAAATCTATTGGATGGTTATGTGTGGGCTTTTCTGTAGTGGCGGGAATTATCTCTTTTTTTTTAATTAAACATTTTATTATACCACCGTGAGATATACAATTACAACATTGTTCATGTTTGGAGGTTTTGGTCACATAGTGTCCCAGCACCTGCCCTCCATCAGTGCCCATTTCCCACCACCAATGTCCCCAATTCCCTCCCCTCCCATAGCCTGCCTAAATGGCAGGTTCTTTATCTCTTTTCTTTCTCCTTCTCTCTCCCTTCCTTCTCCTACACATTGTGGGTTGCACTACATACACTTGGAAGCCATCATGTTCATTTTTTTGCCTGTATTTAATACTCAGTTCTATGATGGTATCAGCGCTTTCGACATTTATTCACACATGTTCCCTTCTCTGTCTTACTTAACCTCTGACTCCCTCACTTTTGCAGTAATTTCCACTTTTGTAAGACCACCTGATATATTTATGTCATGAAAATAAATGCAGTCATTCTATGTCTCTCTCTTTCTGACTAATTTCACTCAACATGATCCTTTCCATGTCCATCCATTTATAGGCAAATTCCATAACTTCATTTTTCCTAACAGCTGCATAGTATTCCATTGTGTAGATATGTACCACAGTCTCTTTATCCAGTCATCAGTTCTCGGGCATACTGGTTGTTTCCAGGTTCTGGCTATTGTGAATAGTGCTGCTTTGAAAATAAAAGTGTGGATTGTGTTTCTGCTGTGTGTTTTTGGCTTCCCAGGGTATATTCCCAGGAGTAGTATGACTGGGTCAAAAGGGAGCTCAATTTCTAGTCTTTGGAGGAATGTCCATATAGTTTTCCAAAAAAAAATTGTATAAGTCGACATTCCCGCCAACAATGTATGAGAGTCCCTTTTTCCCCACATCCATGCCAGCACTTGTTGCTTTTACCCTTTAATATGGGCCAGTCTCTGTGGTGTGAGATGATATCTCATTGTTGTTTTGATTTGCATCTCTCTGATGATTAGTGATGATGAGCTTTTTTTTATATGCACTTTGGCCATTCAAATTTCTTCCTTATCAAAGTTTCTGTTCATCTCTTCTCCCCATTTTTAATGGGGTTGGCTGTTTTCTTCTAATATAGCTGTACCAGTGCCTGATATATCCTGGATATTAACCCATTATCAGATGGGTATTTGGTGAATATTCTTTTCCATTATGTGGACTGTCTTTCTATCTTGGTCACTGTTTCTTTCGAGGTGCAGAAGCTCTTTAGTTTCATGTAGTCCCATATGTTTATCTTTTCTTCTAGTTGCTTTGTTAATGGTGTTTCACCTTTGAAGATGGCTTTAGCTTCAATGTCGTGGAGGGTTTTTCCTATATTTTCTTCAATGTATTTATGGATTCATGTCTGATATTGAGATCTTTAATCCATTTTGATCTGATTTTTGTGCAATGTGTTAGACACAGGTAGTAGAGTGGCAGGGTACAAAATCAATACCCAAAAAGTCGATGCCTTTCCTATACACAAATAACGAAAGAGAAGAACGGGATATTCAGAAATCGTTCCATTCACAATTGTACCACAGAAAATCAAATAGCTAGGAATCAGCTTAACCAAGTGTGTAAAGGACCTATACAAAGAGAACTACAAAACTCTGCTTCAAGAAATAAAAGAGGACACAAGGAAATGGAAACACATTCCCTGCTCATGGATGGGGAGAATTAACATTGTCAAGATGGTAATACTCCCTAGCGCTTTGTACAGATTCAGTGCGGTTCCTATAAGGATACCCATGACATTCTTTAAAGAAATTGACCAAACACTCCTGAAATTCATATGGAATAATAAACCCCCACGGATAGCTAAAGCAATCCTTGGGAAGAAGAAGATGGGAAGCATCACCTTTCCCAACCTCAAACTGTACTACAAAGCAGAAGTAATAAAAACAGTGTGGTACTGGAATAAAAACAGACCTGTGGATCTATGGAATAGAGTTGAGTATCCTGACACCCACCCTCAAAGACATAATCAGTTAATCTTTGATAAAGGTGCAAAGAGTCCAAACTGGAGTAAGGGAAAGCCTCTTCAACAAGTGGTGCTGGGAAAACTGGACAGCTAAATGGGAATTATCTCTTAAAAGATCCTCCCTGGAAGGGCTCGGGCTCTTAGCTGCTGACTGCTTGTGGTCATGCTATGAGCTCAGGTATACTCGAATATTAATAAAAACCCTTGCTTTTGCATAGTACCTGATCTCTCAGAGTTTTTCTTGGTAGGTGTGGCATTCCGAGGCTCCCAGTCAGTCACCCCACTGGGTGGCCAACCCTTTCAAGTCTGTATCTTAGTATCACTTGCACCTATGTTTCATCTCAGTTATCATTCTGGTGGTGTTTAAGGTACTATGCAGTGCAGAGAATCAAACCCTAATTGGCTCTGTGCTGTCTATCCAGCAAGATAAATTTCATTCTATCTTGCCAGATCCATATTTAATTTCTTATAAGAAAATTTTAGAAAAAGGACAGAATAATGGATATAGGATCCTTCTCAATAGTCTTTACAGAGAGGAGTTTTCTGGCTTTTAATTTTTGAATTCAGCTTTTTAATTTCTTTGAGGCTAGTTTTAATTCATTTAGTAGGAAAATCAAGTTCTAACTGATAGATACCTAATTATTGGAAATGTGAGGGAGGGACAAAGGAATTTATGAGTAATTATTAAAATACCATTATGAAAGATAACCTGAAAAAAGTTGTTTTGGAGTTTTTAAGTCTTTCATTTCAGAAACATTGATTAAATTAAAATATTTAAATTAATCATTGAAAAGGTTGCCTTTTTTTAATTACAAAGATTTGTGATTAAGGAGGTACAGACAACAGGTTAGCAGTGCATATTGTATGTGCTGGGAATCAGAATGCATATGAAAATGAAAAAATCTGACTAAACTGTGCATGCATTAAGTGGAATATTATTAGCACTTTTAAAGTTCTTTTCGCACCAAATAAACTATCTGTAGACTTTTAAACAGGGAAATTTCCTCCTATTCCGTGACTGTTTTGCTGTTTTATTTTACTCTTTTTGACCAGATGATTTTTTACATGCAATAGCATGTCGTTGTTTTTTTTTAATGCACTCATTTAAGATTTCACAAAATACTTAAAGCTTTATGTATGCTTATTTGCAAGGTTGTTGGGCATTAATTCTAAAATATGCAATGTAGTAAATAATGAGAGGATAGAAAAAATATGTTCAAAGGATTAAATAATAAGAAATTAGCATACTGAGTAGTTAACTAATTCAAATTCACAAATGAAAGTCATCTGGGTGTTAGATTTTTAGAGAATAATTTGGGAGGTAAAAAGTCAACACTCTCAAAATAGTTGTTTGGAAAAAGAATATTCCATAGGAGGGCCTCTGAAAGTTTGGCAGAGGGTTTCCATTGTAAGAGTAAATTATGTGTGTAAAAGACCATACATGATACAAATACTTATATGTACTTGTGATTTACATAATCTTTGCTAAATTTTACTTAATAGTGAAGCTTGTGATCTTTTAAATATAGAAAATATAATTCAAGAAGAATGATAGTATAGTATTATAGCCACCATAGAAATTATGAACTGAATTCAACAGTTGAAAACATAACAAAAAACGTATCTGGCTAAGGAGAGCTGAAAATCTTGAGAATCTCCCTGTTCTACCCCCCACACACACACACACCTCTGCCCACCAACACTTATTTTATCCAAAAGGATAAGGGAGAAGACACCTAAATCAGAAATCATTATTTAAATTTACATTGGAAGGAAGTAGGTTCAGGGTATTAGACCATAAGAAAGTTTACTGATTACTCTGATACCAAAATGCTTACAACCTACCCTTCCTAAAATGTGCTTTCCTAGTCTCTTTTGCTTTTCTTATATAAAGACAACTTTTCATGGTTGCACAGAACCATTGTTCCTTTTGGTGCATGAATCCACGGTCTTCCAACCTACCAGCTTATTACTAAGAAAGTTTTCTAGCCCCATCACCAGGTCCTTTGATTAGTTGGCTCAAGCAGCAGTCGAATTGGACTTTCACAGCTACGCTACTGTGCTTTGTAAATGCAACTTTATTAATTTTTCAAATAAAGTATGAAAAATAAAAGGAACAAAGCATTCATTATGCATTAGAAGTTTTATCTTTTCAAATGTTTTTACTAGGGGAGGGATAGTGGTTCAAGTGATAAAATATATACCTTGTAGGTAGAAGGGCCTATATTTTAGATCTTACATCACATCTCTGTTCAACTCTTAACCGAGAATGACACTCAGATGTGTCCCCAATAACTGAAAAAACTAGCCACAATCTAAAACATGATAAGTTTAATTAAATTAAGTAGTGATTTATAATTGCCCATTTACCTCCTCCTCATTTATGAGACTGGGCTAGTGATAGATATATGTATATATAGATCACTGTATCACTGTCTTCCCGTTCATCATCTATTTACTCGAGCGGGCCCTAGTAACATCTCCATATGTCCTGCCTCATGCTAGTAGAGCCCAAGTGCATTGATTGCTCCAGGAACATAAAGAGCCTCAATCCATTCCGGAAAAAGATCTATAATTGTTACAGGTATTTGGCATATCAAATACAACACGGGTAGCTAGCCAGGCTCTGCCATGCAGGTAGCATACTCTTGTAGTCATCTCTAAGTCCAGCATTTATTGATGAACTTAGAGCCGGGCTGTGATAGGCTAGTCTTCTAGGTAGAGTTCTGATGAGAGAGAAGTCCGGATGTGGAAAATGGAGGCCCTCATAAAGTGGGGGGGGTCGTCTGACTTGTTAAAGGCTCTGCTGGGGTGGCGGGCCAGGGCTAGAACCCACCATCCCTCCTAGGCACCTCGTGAGCATCTGGGCACAGGGAGAGCAAGTAGCAGCTCTGCCCCATGCCTCTGAGTCTCTGGACCGGCATGCCTGAGCCGGATTTAAAAAAAAGACTGCTGCAGGGTGGAACTCGATGAGCTGGGCTGTGATAGGCTGGTCTGCTGGGTGGAGTTCTGATGAGAGAGAAGTCTGGATGTGGAAAACGGAGGCCCTCATGGAGTGGGGGTCGTCTGGCTTGTTGCAAGGCTCTGCTGGGGTGACGAGCCAGGGCTATAACCGGCCATCCCTCCTGGGCACCTCATGGGCAGCTGGGCACAGGGAGAGCAAGTAGCAGCTCTGCCCCATGTCTGTGAGTCTCTGGACCGGCATACATGTATGCCAGTCCAGAGACTCACAGATAGTATGCCGGTCTAGAGACTCACAGTATATATATATACATATATATACATATATATGTATATATACATATACTTATATATATATAATTATATATGTATTAATATGTGCACATGATATATATGTACATTTATATTTATTTTTATTGACATGGTTTAGATATTTATATAAGAGATCTTTATATAAAGATCTAAACCATGTCAATAAAATAACTATAAATGAATATATATACATTTATAGTTATTTTATTGACATGGTTTAGATCTTTTATATATATATCTTTTATATATAGATATATATAGTTTAGATCTTTTATATACATATATATATGTACTCTAAGGACTGGAAGAATAGTACAGCAAACAGGTAAGGTGACTGTCCTCCATGTAGTGACTGGTTTCGATCCCTGATGCCCCATATGGTCCTCTGAGCCTGCCAGAGTGATCTCTTAGCAGTGCTCTGTATGACACCCAAACCAAAACAATATAAAATCAAAACTCTGGTAAATGTAATCAATTTTAGAATGAGATGCCATGTAATACTTTAATCGGTTAATAGTTTTAATATTTTGTAGTAACTCAATGGCAAATATTGTTTCAGTGGACATGGAAAGGATGAGCAGTAGACAGAGGAGCTAATCTCGTTGTTCATTTTAAAACTTGCCCATAATAAAGTTGACAGCCAAAATAGGCAAAGGGATGATTGGAGGTTGTAGACTGTGGGTCATAACTGGAAGCCCCAATATACTGTCTTTGTCCTATGTCCAGACAAAGAGCAGGAGAGCAGGGACATCATCCACATGTATGTGACTATGGTAAGAGTGGAGGGAAATACTAGAGGACAGGCAGCCACTAGAGTATTGCTGAGGAGAGGCCCAGCCAAAGGTTATAGGACAGCATTCCCCAGCAGGGGGTACAGGGCCAGGATTCTAACCACAGATTTTAGTCTAGGAAAGCATTCAACGGGTAGAGAGTAGCGTAAGAACAAGACAAGGCCATCTCCACTGGAGGCAAGCAGATGGTGGGGTGCGGGACTTAGTTCATTGTCATCTGACCAGGCTTCAAGAGACTCTTTGAGTGAAGTTGTACACAGGAAAAGGGGGAGGCTGGTACATTGGGGAGGGACTCAGACTCATTTATTTAAACTGTACAATAAACTTTAATGTCTTAGGCATCTGAATTTTATATGCAATTCTTTCATACGATTCTCGAGAACCCACTAGAAATGAAATTCAGAAATGAATCCACTTTTGTGGTAACAATATAACAGGCTTATATTAGCATGAATTTCTGAAAAGGATAGATGAACTGTGATTTCCCACCATGTGCTTAGTTCTTTGATCTCTAACTGCCAAAAAAGCTAGGAGGAAATTAAATGTTGCTTCTTTGCCACCATACTAGTTGAATCTCACATTTACTTACTGGTTGATTCAAGTGTTATGGTAATGAACCAGAATATCTGGGTTATGTGAAAAATGACTTAGAGACTAAAGCAGTGATTTATTGTATTTTATATATGTATATGTATCTGTGTGTATATATATATGTATATATATTATACACACATATGTTATATTCCTTTGTGTTATAAGTTGAAAGAGAGGATGTCGGCTTTGGTATCGGTTCCAATGTGTTTCACACTGATGCTGAATAGGACAACATAGCAGGGAGATGGTGAAATATTCTGACAACACTAAACTATTTTGGTTAGTTATAAACTAATGAGGTTTGGGAGATGCTCCAGATGGCTCTAATCATACTGGAGAATTGGGCAGCCCAGTGGCAGATGAAATTCATTTTTGATAAATGTACAGGAAGGAATATTGAAAAATTATAATCTAAACTCTCCATGTATACCATGAGGTTTTGAACTTGTGAGTCTCTAAGGAGCAAGAGGTTCACTGCTACCATTGGTGGTTCAATGAAGGTTCCCCCAGTGCACATCTTTTTGGAAACAGCTGAGTAGATGCTTAGATGTGTTTGGAAAAAAGACTTGAGAATGCAAATAATAGAGAAAGCTGTTTTGAGACAGATAAAGAATGTATTACCCAATGCAGCAGGATGGATTTCTTCTGGGTAACAAGTGAGAAGTGACAGAAACAAGAAAGTCACAGAAGCTTGTGGAAAGATTGACTTATTCCTGAAGTAAGATTGAAAGACAGGCTGACAACTGGAGAACACATTTACATATGCCCGAACCTGTTAGTACTATAAAGCTTTTCAATTTGAGCAAGATTTGAACCATGGAGAATTTGATCTCATTAACAGGGCAGCAACTGTGGGGCCCTGACAATTAATACATGAGTTTGAAGATTTGGCACTGAAAGTTAAAAATTCAAGGCTTAGCTCGATGTGGTTCTTGGTTGTAGGTGATAAAGCCTGAATGTGTATAGTAACAGCCTCTTTGAAATGTTTATACTCTAAGAGTGATTATATTAGCATATCAAAAGGCCATGCTTCCAATTCATCACTGTTGGAGTATTAGGTAAAGATAACAAGGAGACTGTTAGATGCATACATAGAAATTGCCTTAGTCCACACTAAAATTTTTGTTGTGCTAAATTAATAATTGGAGAATTGTCTCACATGGCATGTTTTTATTTACAACTCATAAAATTGGAGAAACATCTTATAGACTTAAAATACCCTATAAAGAAAACAGTTCTGTATTTTATTTTACTTTTTTAACTGACATTACTCTTTTTAGTTAAGGAAATATAAATATTTAATATTTTCTCAAAGGATTGCAATAAAATTGTTTGGTCTGTTAAACAGAATATCAAGATAAATAATTTGCAAATATGATTTTAAAATAAGTGAGAAATTAGCCAAAATGTTATGCAAACATGAAGCATTTTTACTGCTGCTTTGAGGGTATAGATGTTTAAGAGGCACAAGGTGAAAAGTCCAGAAAGAGATTGATTAGTGCTAACCTAGAGGATTGGAAGATCGTAGACTTCTACCTTTAAAGTAACCAATCATCTGCATGATCACAAGAAGTGGTTATTATAAAAGAGAGAGAGGAAGTGGTTATTATAAAAAAGAGACATGAAGTAGTTATCATAAAGAGACAGGAAGTGGTTATTATAAAAGTAAGGAAGTGGTTGTTATAAAAGAGAGACAAGATGTAGTTATTATAAAAGAGACAGGAAGTGTTAATTGTAAAAAGAGAGAAGGAAATCCAATCTTAGGGTGGTCTAGAGGGCTCTGAGCAGGCACCCCTATCTAAAATGCAAATGGAAGTGGGTCAACCTGTCCTTATCGTAAACTTTTCTTTGGAGGAGTAAAGAACAGTTTTTCTTGCCCAGAAGTTCTTGCTGGCTTTTTAAAAAATAAGCAGGTATTAATTTCTATTTTCTGTTTTCTGTTGAGGCCCACACCAGCTGTGTTTAGGGTTTACTCCTGCTTCTAAACTCAAGGATCAGGCTTCTTGGGAGGAGCATACGCAGTGCCAAAGATCGGAACACAAGTAATCTCTTAATCACTCGAGTTCTACCATCCAGCCCTAGACCTAATTTCATTGGGATCAGTTTTTGCTATCCTTTGCAAGAAATATGAATACAGTTAGTCATAAGAATAGCAAGGGGCTGACGCAGTGGGATGTACAGTGGGTAGGGCTTTTGCCTTGCACATGGTTGACCTGGTGGAATTGAAAGAAGGTTCCTGAACTTGTGATTGGATCCTTCTGCCTACATCAGAATTGCCTTCTGGATCTCATCATTCCTTGAACTCAATTCTTTGTGGTGATCCCAAATGTTCCCCAGAGCACTGCCAGGAGTAATTCATAAGTACAGAGGCTGGAGTAACCTCAGATCATTTGCTGGGTGTAACCACCCCAAATATAACCCCCAAAAAAGTGAATATGTAAATTGGCAGGTATATAAAAATGAACTGTTCATTTCATGACAGTTAAATATAATTTGACAGTCTGAATTGCAACGTGATAAATAAATAATAGGAATTACAGGATTCATATTTTCAGATAAGTTATTATTGTACATATTCACATTATATTATATATCAAATGTCCATTTATGTTGAGTGGCCATACCAAAGGTTACCAACTCAGAAATACTATAGTTGTGATTCTTTCCAAACAGAATATTGGAGTAATCAGAAACTACCCCACAGCACTAATTAAGGAATCTGCTTGCTAGGACTCTGCTTTCTTAAAAGAAAGAAACCCTAAAATGTCATTTTCTTTGTCTAGTCTAACAATTTTGGTCCTTCTCCTTCTAACTATGTGATTATTTCATTATACTTGGATCTACTCTCTGCCATATTGTATCTATTCAATTTAAAAGTTATAGAGGAAAGTAAATATTATCTGAAAGCTTATTCCATGATTTTTTAAAGAGTCACATAATAATGACTTGTGCTTTTGTGATTTTGCTGAGTCATATGGTATTCCATTGTTTTGATTTTGTTTTAAGAACTTTCAATATTCTTTTCCATAGAGACTATATTAAATTTACTTTTCAATCAAGTGCAAAGTTTCCTTTTTATCCTCAATTTTGCCAGTACATGTTTCTGTCTTTTTGAGCCATTTTTATACATGTGAATTAATATCTGTGTGTGCCCATTTGCATTTGCAAGTGAGGTTCAGCATTTTTTCTAAAACTGCTGACCATTTGTATTATTGACCATTGTATATCATTTCTGTAGAAGTGTCTTTTAAAAAATTCCTACTTGTTTTTAATTATTTGGCTATTGTTTTAATATGAGTTAATTAAATATAACAACTATTAGCCAATTTCATGACCTTTGAAAACAGCTTCTCTCAGCCAGAAAATGTCCCTTCATTTTTGTTTTTTTGTAAAAATGTTTGTTGTAAAATTTTTATATATACACATAGATCCATTTTTCTTTTTCTCTCTCTATTTTTTGAAGTGTGAATTGAATCCCTAAAGATATATCGTCAGATTTCTCTCTTTATAGATTGCCTATTCTTGTGTATATTTTTTGGCATGAGGTCTTACATTCAGATCTTTAATCCATTTTTAGTTAATACTTGTATATGGGGTTTAATTTTATGTATTTATCATCTACCTACTGTTTATGTCTAAATTAGTTACTCAATACCATATATTGATAAAGAAATGAACCATTTTTCAATGAAATTGTGTTTAGTATCACAGTTTAAGTATTATTTTGCATATATGACAAGACAATAAAACAGAAACACTAGATTATTTTAAATATTTGCTAGACACAGTAGAGAACTTCAGTGGAATTTGTATGGACTAAAATAACCTAGTTATGAGTTTGGAGATAAAAAATGCATCCAAAATTCTGAATATTTGAAAATTGTTTAAGGAGGTCAGTAAACTTGCATTTGCAAAACAGCAGGAGAGAAATGAGTAAAGAACTAAGAAGGAAAGGGGATATTTGTTAATGTTTCTTATCCCAAGCATGTCCTCCAAATGCCACATGTTCTCTCAAGATGTTGAACAGACGGCTTCTATGGGGGATGCCCTCGTCATCATCAGTGAATTGAAAGAAGGCACCTGAAACTGAGATTGAATCCTTCTGCCTACATCTGTATTGCCCTCTGGCTCTCAGCATTTCTTGAACTCAATTCTTCCTAGTAATAAATCTCCTCCATCACACTATGCTGTAAGTTCACTCTTCAAACATGCTGCTTCCCTGCAAGTGAACAACTTGCGTAAGTGAAAATGTATAACATTGGTCACAGGAGGTACCAGAGTTATTCCGTGTGCTTAAAGAGGCAATTTACTCCTACAAAGGGCCAATATCATTATACAACTCAAGGGTATTCTTAGAAAGTGAGAGTGATTTATAATTTCATAGATTAAGGGCTTGATTGCTGTGATGATGGTTGGAGTTGCAATTTGTTGCCAAAATCTCTTATGAAATAACTGTTACAAACAGAGGAGTAAATGCTTACAATGACCACAAAAGTATAGATTTTGGAAGCTTTTCTCTGTGTCATCTATATTACATTAACTAAAGACTCATAGGCACATATTCAGTAGAAAGCTAAGTGTTTTATTATTTTTCCTTATATTTTCTTCTCTCTCCTTTGAAAAAAGTGAACAGAGTATTAGCTTGAAAGTATATAGTTCCAGGACAAATTGTGGTATGTTTCTTGAAGAATGAGTAGGTACCACAAATTCTATCATCAAAACCATAACTAAAGAAATAGGGTTTTTGAAATCAGTGGACTAATTAGATATGTTTAGGTTGATTTTGACTCAGAGAGGTAAAAGGGAGGGAGGTGAGTTGGAGGCAGAACAGTAGTGGGTAAGGTGTCTGCCTTGTACATAGCTGACTTGGGTTCAATCCTCAGATACCATGTGCTCAGTGGAGTATATGGTATCTGAGGATTGAACAAGTCACACTCAGGAGAAACTCCTGAGTGTGATTATAATAGTGCCTGTTATAGTAGTCCATCAATATATACTGTTGAGTGTCTTCAACCTATTTTTTTTAAAATGTGTATTATACCACCGTGAGACATACAATTAAAGCGGTGTTCATAACTGGTTCTTGGTAATACAGTATTCCAGCACCCATCCCTCCACCAGTGCCCTATTTCCACCACCAATGTACCACACCCCTCCCGTCCACCTCCCAGGCTACCTGCTATTGAGGTAGCCCCGTTCAACCTATATTTTTAATGGTGAGGATATAGAAGTTCCATTGCAATTTCTTGTTCCTAGAGGTAAGAATGAATTTATCTCTGTCTAAAGTATGTGTTCCATCATTGCACATTTACAATAAATTTTCTCATTCTTAGTTTCCTTGATGTCTCTCCATTCTGCCCCAGATTTTTATCATCACTCAAGTAAATCCTTTTCCTCCCAGTAGAAAGAGAACTTCCTTAAAGCTAAGCCCATGCTTAGTTTTCTACACTATTACTTATCAGACAGTGCCTTTGACTTTTTA
Source organism: Cryptotis parvus (assembly GCA_021461705.1). Classification (NCBI taxonomy): domain Eukaryota; kingdom Metazoa; phylum Chordata; class Mammalia; order Eulipotyphla; family Soricidae; genus Cryptotis; species Cryptotis parvus. Next base: position 268,953 of record JAJIBD010021932.1, on the reverse strand, counting down.
TTCATACAATTGGTTCATTTTTCATGACCTTATTTATCAATATTACTTTGCTAGAAAAATGAATCTTATATTTCTTATGTTAAAAATGACAATCTTAATTTTAGTATCTCATTTTTGTTTCCTTGTAGTACTATATTTTTCTTCTGATGTATTTTATTTATTTAGGAAAGGCTTCCATGGGTCAGTGGTTCAAAGCAAGGGCCCAGGGATGTAGTGCTCTCCGGGTATCGGGAGGGTTACCTGGGCCACAGCTGAGATGATTTGGGACATCAGAATCACAGCTGCGCCTGTTTAGAGGCCTTGTGGACTGTAGACTTGATGCTTGTGGAACTCTGAAGTGCTTGAGATTGGGTCCATGTTAGGCATGTGTTGGCAGTTACTATCTTCTCTCGAACCCATTTAATACTGTTAAAATAAGGGTTGAATCAATACTGAAAAGTCAATGGCTTTCCTATATGCAAATAATGAAAGAGAAGAAAGGGATATCAAAGAAACATCCCATTCACAGTTGCACCACAGAAAATCAAATACCTAGGAATCAATTTGACAAAGAACGTAAAGGATCTCTACATAGAAAACTACAAAACGTGACTTCAAGAAATAAAAGAGGACCTGAGTAATGGAGATAGTTTCCCTGCTCATGGATTGAGAGAATTAACATTATTAAAATGGTAATACTCCCTAGAGCTTTATACAGATTCAAAGCAGTCCCTATAAAGATACCCATGACATTCTTCAAAGAAATTGACCAAACACTCCTGAAATTTGTATGGACTAAATAAACCCCCACAAATACCTAAAGCAATCTTTGGGGAAAAAAGAAGATGGGAGATATCACTTTCCCCAACCTCAAACAGTGTAATTAAAACAGTTGGTATAGAGACAGATCCGAAGACGTATGGAATAGAACTGAATATCCTGAAACACACTCTCAAACATATAATCACTTAATTTATCTTTGATAAATGAGCAAAAAAATAGTAAATTGAGCAAATAAAGGCTCTTCAACAATTAGTGCTGGGAAAACTGGGCAGCTACGATAAACATATGAACTTAGACCTCCTTCTAAAACCATGCACAAAAGTCAGATCAAATGGATTAAAGATCTCAATGTCAGAGATGAGCCTATAAGGTAAATCACAGAAAACAAAGGAAAAACACTCTACGATATCGAAATAAAAGGCATCTTTAAAGATGAAACACCACTGGTGAAGCAAATGGAAGCAACAATAAACAAGTGGGTTATATACAATTGAAAAGCTTCTGCACCTCAAAAGAAACAGTAACCAAGATAGAAAGACAATCCACAGAGTGGGAAATAATATTCACCCAATACCCATCTGATAAAGGGTTAATATTCAGGATATACCAGGCACTGGTAACATTTTACAAGAAGAAAATAGCCAACACCATCAAAAAATTGGGAGAAGAAGTGAACAGAAGCTTCCAAAAAGAAGAAATTCAAATGGCCAAAAGGCATATGAAAAAGTTCTTTTCAATATTAGTCATCAGGGAGATGCAAATCAAAATAGCAATGAGGTATCATCTCACACCACAGAGACTGCCACACATCAAAAACAGCAAGAACAACTGGTGCTGACTTGGATGCAGGGATGAAAGGGACTCTCATACACTGTTGGTGGGAGTGCCGGCTGGTCCAGCTCTTTTGGAATATAATATGGACATTCCTCCGAAAACTAGATATTGAACTCCCATTTGACCCAGCAATACCACTCCTGGGAATATACCCTGGAAACCCAAAACCACATAGCGTAAATCCTATCTGTACTTCTTTATTCATCACATCTCTATTCACAATAGCCAGAATCTGGAAACAACCTAAGTGCTCGAGAACAGAGGACTGGTTAAGGAAACTGTGGTACATCTACAACATGGAATACTATGCAGCTATCAGAAAATAAAAAATCATGAAATTCTGCAAATGGATGGACATGGAGCCTATAGTGCTGAGTGAAATTAGTCAGAAGGAAAGGATAGGTATAGAATGACTGCATTCATTAATGGGGTATAAATATATATACCATGTTCTACTAAGTGTGGGAAATGATAATGCCAGACTAGAAAAACCATTGAATATACACAAAGAGACTTACATGATGAACCCTAAATGTCTGTAGGGCAAGTCAAAATGTGTAAAAGAAGAGAGAGAGAAACAGGGACAGAGACAGAGACAGAGAGAGGGAGAAAGAGGGAAAATAAAAGTTGCCTGCTATAGAGGCAAACTAGGGGGTGGGTGGGAGGGAATGTGGGGATATTGGTGGTGGGAATGGGGCACTGGTGGAGGGATGGGTGCTGGAACACTTGATGACTAAAAGCCAATTATGAACACTTTTGTAATTGTATATCTTATGGTGGCAGAGCCTGGCAAGCTACCCGTGTTGTATTTGATATATGCCAAATACCAATAACAATTATAGACCTTATTCGGAATGGATTGGGGCTCTTTATGTTCCTGGAGCAAGCAGATGCCTTGGGCTCTACTAGCATGAGACAGGACATATGGAGATGTTACTGGGGCCCGCTCGAGCAAATCGATGATGAACGGGAAGACAGTGATACAGTGATATATCTTATGGTGGTATAATAAAAATTAAATATAAAATAAAATAAGGGTTTAAACATTAACTCAGTCATTTAATGTGTATCTTTATAATTCAGTCAATTCTACCTTTATACATTCACTCCACCTTACTTTTTTACTTTAACATTGTGCCACAGTTTTTTTGTTCATTATCTCTGAGAATATTCTTTACTTTCCTCTTTTAAATTCACTGTGTACTATAGCTATATGTATGACTATAATCACTCTGAGTTATTTAAAGTAAGATATCAGTTAATATTACTCACATACATGAAAACATTAAATTATTTGTTAAATTCTAGATAATTCAACCACAAACTTTCCACTCAAAATCTAAATGGCAGGTGATTCATTTTAACTACCTCTATACTAGTCCTTTATGTTGTCTAAAATGGGAACTTTGAGAACGAGGGGGAAGTTAATTTGAAGGTTGAATTTCCTATATAATAGTAATATTGTCTTATTATACAATAAAAACTTTAATGTTAGTTCTAAACTATTAGAATAATGAGATATATTCCAGCATTTGACTGTATTATCTGCACACATTAGTTGGCTTGCCTGAAGACACGTGTCTTGAGTTGTTACTTAAGTGTAAGAGCAATTAAGTACAGGATTGCAAGAAGGAATCTGATAAGACTGTAAATTGTCAGATTGGTACTGATCTTTTCTGTAAAACAATTTCTAGTCTTTAAACATGTCTCCAGGATTAAACGTGACTTCATAAATTAAAGCAACAAATGGCCTTTATACAACCTTGTACTATATACAGCTAAATAAATTATTCTCTTTTATTAGTTCTCATCATTTAGTGATGATGGAGATCACCTGACTCCTGACTGGCTTACAAAACAACGTAGGTATTTATGTAAGTGGAGAGAGAGAGAGAGAGAGAGAGAGAGAGAGAGAGAGAGAGAAAGTGTGAGAAAGAGATAGAGGAGCGGGTCACTTTCCTGCTCAACCCAGCTCCATCCCTTAGAGAAATCGATGGGAATAGAACTGGTAAAGTCGCCATAGCTTTTGTACAGAATGAATGCTGATGTTCTACCAGAACCACTGGACAGCTATGAGACTGCATATGAGGTTACCCGGAACTGGTCTCCACCACTGGCTGAAAATTTCAGACAACAATGATCTCAGAATCCAGTGAGGAATTGCTCTTTGCCGGAAAATGTAAGCTGGTCTTGATGTCCACTCAGATTTCCGTATCCATTGTCTGCTCTCATATAAAAAAATACGAGACAAGGTGCTAACCAAAATATAAATATTTAGGGAAACATGAGAGAGTCTCAGAGATATGTTTAAGAGAGAATATAGACTTGCCTTAGGGGGTGAGCCGAGAGAGCGCAAGCTCAAGAGTGAATTTGGGGAGCAGGAGTGACAATGCAGAGATTAGAACACTTGCCTTGCAATCAGCTGACCTGGGTTCCATCCTCAGCACCCCAGATGGTTCCTGAGCCCACCAGGAGTGATGTGCTCGATGGAGCACAGAGCCAGCCCGTCCTCAGCTCAGTCAGGTGTTTCCCTCTCCAGCCCTCCCCCCCACACACAAAGAAAATAAATGGAGTGAACCTGAGATTCTCTTCAGTGGCGAGAGACAAAGGTTCTTATGAAGTAAAACAAGTGAATTCTATTTTGGAGTTGAGAGGCAAGCAAAGCTCAGAATAAAGAATGGGCTCCTCTTCCTTGTGTAAAGATGGTTTTATAAGGCTGTCTCCAAACTGCCCCTCTGCCCCCCAGCTTTTCATGACGTAAGTCTGTTGCTCCTTTATGTCTCTTGCTAGATTGTTGTCAAAAGGTAAACAGCTTTAACTGTTTGACTCTTTTAATTCATCAGATTTTTTAAAAAGTTCTTATCATACCCTTTGTTTATCCTTAAGCTTATTTTCTGACGGCGCACACTTCTCTAGATGGTGCCCAGGTATCTTCATCTTCAAAGGGTTGTGCTTCATGACTTTGGGTTACTTTAGTACTGGTGATAGTAAAACCTCTTTAGTAGTTCCAAGACACTCATTGCCAGGGACTTCTATATTGCCTTCTGATTTCAGACATCAATAGTGGTCTCTCTCTAGAATTTTGATTAGTGATCGTTAACTTAAATTGTGCTGCATTATTAAATAAAAATTTTATCTCTAGTAATTGGTCTGATTTAGAACTATCAAATAAGAGTGAATTATTTTATGGGAACTCTTTTTCTGGGTCATAGTTTAACATATTTCTTAAGATCCTTGTCTTTTGTGACAGTTTCAAAAATATTCAATAAAGGTCAGTATCTCAGACATCAAGGTTTGATTTTCCACCTATCGGGCATGATTATGGTGTTGTATACATTTTTTTTAATAAGTGAAAATACTGTTTGTTCAAAAAGCACTTAGCTTAAAAAGAATATTTTAAGTTCGGCTTCTAAACTCACAAACTCATGAAATATATACACAACTGTTGCATTTTATTCTATCTACTGCCATTGTGGACAGTCAGGGGGATACGCTTGGTCAATTCTGAAAAAGCAACACTGGGGGAAGAGACAAGTTCATCATTATTCAGCATTCCTTTCTCTACATATTTAATTTGCCATAGATTAGTGAAATGGCTTCATTACAGGTATTTAGACTAGATTAGTAAATTCATTTGTGCTAATTGAGTCCACATAGATTTGTGATACTTGGCACTGCCCCACATCTACATCTGCTTTGAGATTGAGGTGTGAGAGGCTCACTGTGCTGAGCTGTCTTTGTGTTCTAATTGCATAGGCTCACTCCACTGGGCTATGTGTGCATTACTGCAACTGAACTAAAATGGGTCTGTTTTTCACCAAGTACAGTTTAGTCATGCATCAATACATTTTTAATTAAAAGTGTGTGACAGGTACAATAGTAGAAAACACCAAATAATTTTCTCAAACATTCCATTTCATCAAATATAGGTAATCAGAATCTTGTTGTTAGTCTGTGAAAGTATTTTTATTGAGATATTTGATTAGACATCTAAAAATTTTATGCTAAACACTGTATTTGGTTGTACTACTCAAATACCAGTACTTTTGCTGATACATCAAAATACAGCATTTGTTCTTGACAGAACTGAAATTAGTGATGAGCAATCTGATGAGTCTTCTCTTTAAATATTTATAATGAAGAAATGAGAAATCAGCAGTTATGTGAATAGTGAAATCAATTTGGATATGACTGCTTCAGGAGAGAAATCACAGTGAAATGCTTAGAAGAACTCAGGGTGGCTGTATTAAAGTCTATCAATAACAAGAATGGTTGCTATGTTGTATAGATCTTAGGAAAAACTAATCTCTGTCATTTAATTGTCAACATAAAGTTGGGCAGCTGGCAGAGATCATAGTTTCTTGAGTTGTCAATATTTGAGAATGTAAGTTCGACTGAACCAATCACTTATGTAGAAAGGTAAAATCAGTTCTGCTGAAAATTAAACCAAGAAGACTTGATCACACTGATCCTGAGGGCTAGTCAAACAAGAGGCACCACAAAACATTGCTTAACAGCTTTATAGGCAAGAAGCTGGTAGGCTGAAACAAGGCAGACAAATGTCCCCAACACAACTGTCTTGTCTGTAGTGTTGAAAGTAAAGGGAGGTTTGAGAGAGAGCAGTGGAAAATGTATTCCAGACCTTCAGTGCTAGAATGAATAATAAAAATACTTTTGTATGCTGGCCCTTCGACATATGTTCTATCTTACCTGAAAACTTAACTCAAAAAATTAGAGTTATGGGAAGTGACAAAATGAGGAAGAACATTGATATTTTTAGTCAGGGCAAACTGAGAAGTTATTTTTAGACTTTATACAAAGACACTGGCTTAATTGCAAATACTTTAATAAACCACTTTTTGAATGATTGATTCATTTTAATGGACCACAGATGAAAACCAAGAAATAATCAAGACACAAATTATTGGTGTAGAAATCTAGGTTCTTTTGCTCTTGATAAACTTTACTGAGTCAGAATAAATAAAGGGATTTTATAGGTGAAAACATGGTTACCATTTTCTATTCTGAATGTTTACTAATACACATCATACATTAAACACAAAAATGCTTATAAAGTTAAAATAGTAACTTTATCAGGGTTAGATGCTAGAAGGGTTAAGGTGTATGTCTAGTATGTAGTATGTGGCCAATCCTGGTTTGGTTGTCCCCAGTGCATGAATGTGATTCTGCGTGTTCCTGGATGTCTCCAAGATAATCCCTGGTACCAAGAGGACCTGAGAAGCACCAGATCCTCAAGCCCTAGCATTGAGTATCTGGCACTAGTGGCCAAGAATGACCAGAATAAGCACTGTTTTGAGAGAAACACATCCCAATACAATGTGTGCCTTAGAAATATATGTATATATCTGATATATATACACACAAAATGGAATAATATCCAGTAAATCAAATGGTGAAAGTTTACCACATGCTGCCAAATGGAAAGGATTGACAGGGAGTGTTGCAAGCCTAGGAAGAAGTAATAGGATAAGCATCAATGCTTTTGCCTATATGTGCAAAATAAATAAATAAAAAGTGGACAAAATAGCAATCAATGAGTGGACATTGACAACAAAACTGATGTTACCAAAAGAGCTTTAGTTAGTAGTCAGCTCACCATGAATCTAATGAGTGTTGTTGATGGCATAAACTTAATGTCTGGTTCCACAGCCACTTGCAGAGTTCATAAATTAAGAGTCTGAGGATTAAAAAAATAGCTTTATTGGTAATATGCTGGTAGATTGAAAGACAACAGATTCATGTCTTTAAGTAACCACCTTGGGCTGGTGAGACAGTACAGCAGGTAGGTCACTCGCTTTGTGCACAGCAACCTGCGTTGGATTCCCAGAACCCTATATAATCCCCCAAAATCCCAGCAGGAGTGATGCTGGAGTGCAGAGCCAGGAGTAATCAGTGAGCACTGCTGCATATGACCCCAGAAAGCAAAACATTGAAAGCAAACAAAGTATCTTTGTTTGCTATCTTAGAAACTATCTTTGCTTGCTATCTAAATCAAACTATCTTGCTCACATAATCATAAGAAGCAGTTTATACAAAGAAAAATTAAGGATTTTTTTTTTAGAATAGGCAGTTTGCAGACTGATATGTACTTAGGTAGTCACTTAGGTAGTCAATAAATCTTTCATTGATTGGTTCCCTAGGGCACATTGCTTCATGTCTATGTATCTAAGTAAAAGGATTTCTGTGTAAGCTCTTACCTGTCTATCTCGGGCTTTTGGATTCAGCGTAAGATAAAACCTCCTTCCCTGTTCAGAAATTCTTCATGATGTTTAACTTTAAATCCAGCTCCTAGGGGCCGGAGCGATAGCCCAGCAGGTAGGACGTTTGCCTTGCACGCGGCCGGCCTGTGCCGGCCTGGGTTCGATCCCGAGCATCCCATATGGTCTCCTGAGCACCGCCAGGAGTGATTCCTGAGTGCAGAGCCAGGAGTAACCCCTGAGCATCGCCGGGTGTGACCCAAAAAGAAAAATAAATAAATAAATAAATAAATAAATAAAATAAATAAATAAATCCAGCTCCTAATTTGTTGTTGAAGGTTTGTTGTGATGTTAAATTTTACTTGAAAATTTAGGGCCATAGAAATGGCATGTACTGCGTTGCCTATCATGCAGCCGACCGGTTAGATCACTGACATAAGATCCCACAAGCACCACCAGGATAATTCTGGAGCACACATCCAGGAGTAGCCATTGAGTATCCCCAAGTATAGCCCCACAAAAAGGAAATCAACAGCAGCAGCAAAAGCAATGAAAAAGAAAATAGAAAATAAAAAGTTCTGTTACCATATGTCATTTATAACCATTTCTTGATCAGTCATGAACATAATCACAATAAATATAACACTCTAACCTAACTCTATTGTTGAATCTGATTGTTTTAAGCAGTTAGACTCAAAAAGGAAAGAAAATAAGTCATATTTATTAATCAAATTTATTTATTTATTTATTTTTTGCTTTTTTGGGTCACACCCAGCGATGCTCAGGGATTTTTCCTGGCTCTGCACTCAGGAATTACTCCTGGCGGTGCTCGGGGAACCATATGGGATGCCGGGGATCGAATCCGGGCCAACAAGTGCCGGCCGCGTGCAAGGCAAATGCCCTACCCGCTGGGCTATCGCTCCGGCCCCTATTAATCAAATTTAAAAAGCAATACAAATGAAGTTTCTTCCCAGGCTTAGGCATATATGTTAATTTTGAGGCTACAGTTTCAGTCTGTAGTACAATGATTTAGATAATTTCTGACATAATAAAATAAAATGTATAAATAACTCATACTTCTAAATATGGTCTAGAGCTACAATGGAGTGTTACTTGGTATTAGCTAAGGAGGCTAGAACAAATAATATAATTGTTTACTATGTCTATATTTCTCAAATTTTAAAGCAACCAGGAGAACTGAACTTCCTAGAGCACAAAGTCTAAGAAGAGATTGGCAGGTTTATTATTTTTTTCTGCAAATATAAAAGTCATTATTATATAGGTGGGTTAGATGCTGCCTCCAAAAAGGGTTAATCTCTAGTACAGTTTGAGCTGCTAATTGCCCCATGTTGGTGAAACAAAATATGTTAGAGGATGCTGGCTTGCTGTATCTCAAGACATCTGGGTTCCACAGACGCAGCCCCCATTCTTTTGAAGGCAGGATGTCCAGGTCTCATGCTTCCGTCCTAATGCCCAGTGTTCAGAAGTGCACTGTTAATGTGTGTTCTCTCTCTTTGCTTGGATCGCACTACCCTGCTAGTTTATTTTCTTTTCTCCATTTGAAAATGTCTGAGACTACTATATAATTTTCACCTTTAATTTTATTAAAGTGCCATGATTCATAGTTATTTATAGTTGAGTTTTAGACATAGTTTTCCAGACTGATCCCACCATCGATATGAACTTCCCTCCACCCAGAATGTCTATATTCCCAGGTTCCCTCCTCCTTACCCCTATCCCCAGTCTGCCATCTTGACAGCTAGCTTTCGAACTTTGACTGTGAAAGTCTGGGTATTCTTATTTCTGTATTGTTGATCCTGTAGTTAGGACATTTAGCTGTATCATTCCAAACACCACCAGCGTATCTAAATCCCCGTGACCTCGGCCTCCCATTGCTTTTCATCTACACATCTCCCCTCCCCTCTGCTTTCTTTCCTTCTCCTATGGTATCAAGGATGATGTAGGTATCTCCCATTTAAATCAATGCTTCCTTCATCCAGTTATTCTAAGTATCACCTATAAGTGACATAATCGTCAATGTTTATACTGAAAGTTGCTGCAGTTTTCAGCAATCTTCCTGTGAGTGTGTGTGTGTTTGTGTGTGTGTGTGTAGCCAAAGAAGTAGGAGACAATATATTTTCTCCTACTTGACCCCACCTTTAGCCATTTCTATTATTTGACTGACTATAGCCAGTGCAGGAGAGACTTAAAGTGACCAATTGAATTATCTAGATCGTCTAATAACCACTTCTGCCTATACCACTAAGTCATAATTTTCTTAAAATAAGTACTCTTTTTTAGAGTATGTTTCTTAAATTGATTTCCAAATCCATTGGAAAAATCAAGTTTAATTACATATAGGGATTTGTTGAATAGACTATTTTACTAAAATATTAATTATCGAATTTATTTATTCTAACATTATTAGAGTTTCAATCTATAAAATGTGTTACCTTGAAAATCATTTCACAAAGAAGTATATATTGTACAAGTTATGAAAATTTATTTGTAAGTTCTCTAATGATACATATGTAACTCCCTTATTACTTTTTTGTTAATAAGAGATAAGGGCTTTAGGGTTTATTTATTCTAAGAAGTACATGAAATTATTGCCAATGGAAATGAGAAAAACTGAGTATAAATAGATTAAGTGTATGTTTTAAGTATGAGATATAATAATGGGGTATTTTGTAGAGGTAAACTAAAAAATTCAGTTATTTTAATGGTCTGGCAGTTATAAAATGGAATAAGAAATTTTTTGGTACAGGCTGTGAATGCAAAGAAAATGTGTTGAAGGTCCTTGGAGATGTAAAAGAAACTTGAAGATGGTATCAATTTGGGCATAATTTTGTAAATAATATTTTTAAAATTAAAATTTAATATCATTATATGCTAACATAAACAATGATTTCTTTTATTTATCTTTGCAAACTTATTTTGAGATCAAATGACAAAATAATATGTCTAGAAAATGTAAATATATTTTATTAAAATAGCTTTATAGGAGCTAGAGAGGTAGCACAGTGGGTAAAGCTCTTGCTTTGCCTGAATTTGATTCCGAACATCCTAGAGTGCCCCAAAATACTTCCAGGAGTGATTCCTGATTACCTAGTGAGGAATGACCGCTGAGTACTGCCAGGTTTGGCAAAAAAAAAAAAAAAAAAGAAAAGAAAAATACAACTTTTGGGCCCATCACCTCTGGGTGGTCCCTGAAGCAGCCGGACAAGACTCGTCCACCACACTAGCCACCACCTTCGCTGTCCGGATGATGGGAAACTACCTCACGACCAGATTAACAGAGCAAAACCAGTTCGAGCCCAGGTAGGCGGCTCCCAGAAGCGGGAATCACTGGGAATTCCTCAGATGGAGTCAGGAGTCGGCCCTTCCCCCATCCATTTTGTTGAGCCTGGTGGCCCGCCCAGGAGCTGCCCTGGGGCCACCAGCCATAGCATGAAGAGCCCCACAAGCGGCTGGGAAGCTCGCCCCAGGACCAGCTGACCCAGGGGCACCTGGGAGTACAGATGGGTTTTGGGAGTGGGCCCATCACTTCTGGGTGTTCCCAGAAGCAGCTGGACGAGTCTCACCCATGACACTAGCCACCACCTTCGCGGTCCAGATGCTGGGAAACTACCTCATGACCAGATTAACAGAGCAAAACCAGTTCAAGCCCAGGTCACGTGGCCACTTGCGGCCGCGCGGTCCATTAAAATAGTGGAAACAGTAATGCCCTTTAATACACTGCATTCCACAATGTGCAGTGTTGGCGGACAGGTTTAGCTATTCTGGGAGTTTTGTTGTTTTGCCCACTCCCAGCTTAATCTACTTAAGTCAAGATTCATTCTAATGAGACTTCTCTTCTATGTAAACACTGCTAGAGGGTGTGGCAGTTACAGAAGTCACCTTGATTGAATAACTTCTGACTTATACATCTACTAAGATTTCTATGTTTTCTAGATTGGGCACAGCTCCTCTTTATACCCACTGCACCCAGCGTGGGACAGTTAGAATTTACCAGGAGACTACCATCCTGGCTACGTTGAGACTATAGGAAGACTATAGGAAGGATCATACTAGTTTGCTCTAAGCAGGCAAGTGTGACCCTTTCAGTACAGGAGAACAAGATACTCAGAATCACCCTGGTGCAGATAATAATAAGAAGGACCTTGTGGGTACCATCTAGATTACATGAAGCTCATGAAGTTAAGATGTATTACTTTATACCAGCCCCTCTCTCCAGTGTTTTACATAAGAGATAATCTTAGTAGAAAGTATTAGACCTTGGCATAACCTTTGTTTATACCTGCAATAGGGTGTGGCACTACACTCTGTTTAGAGTTCTTTGTTGACATGACCCTCCTGATTGGATTACTTTGGTGTATATAAGGGGCTGACTTGAGGCCCCTTCATGCTTCACCTTTTGCCTTTTGGGCCTTTTTGGCTTTTGGCTTTTTGTTCTTTGGCCTTTTGCTCCTTCTGGGTAGGACTCAGCTCGGGTGAGATCCTCTCTCTCTTGGTGGGAGACTTAGGCTCTTTTGTATGGTTCGGATCAGAGCTAAAGTTTGTTCATTATATTGGAGTGCTGTGGAAGAGCTTTTGTACTATTAAAAGCCTTTTTGGAACTGCACCGGACTCTTGAGTTTTCATCTGTTCTCCCAGCGTCCTCGGAGGTAGAAAACAACCTCTGTCCCGACACTGTTGGGGACCCCAGCGGTGTTCCCTGACGATGCAGGAAGGTTTAGTGGGAGGGAGAGATAGAGAGGAGAGAAGTGATGTACAGAACCTTCCAAGTAGTTGAGGTTTGGGAGGCGGGAGGGGGTGGGCACCTTGGTGATGGGAGATGGGTTTGGGTGGAGGGATAGGTGTTGGAACACTGTAGAACCAAAACTCTACATGAGCATCTTTCAATTGTATGTCTAAAATGGTGTAATAAAATTGGGGGGGGAAATAGAGAAAGAAAGAAAGAAATAAAAGAAAAAACTTTAAAAAATGTAGGTGTGTACACTTCATGTGAGTTTTCTCAAGTTTTAAGAAAGCCTGTTTTGATTTTAAAAGACTGCAGCCTTGGAATTATTTTTATTAATTTTGAAATCCTTGTTATACTGGTTAAATGGGTAATTGCATACTACTGAATTACATTGCATACATTTTAAACCTTCTAATGCCTATGGGAATGAAAATACCAAGACATAGTTAAAGTCTTTTATGGAAAGGCAAGTAATATATGCTGATATTTACATTCAGTCCAATTGTTTTATCCTATTATGAACATGAAAATACATATGTATGGAACTTACTTGATTTTTGAAAGTTTCATGAGAAACAGTTTCATGAAAGGAAAAATGTTAAACCTCAATGACATGGGTAGCTAACATGAGAATTCATGCTGTTCAGATATGGCCTGATAAATTCTGGGTATTCTAGAAATTATGTGACTTAAGATTTTGATCAAACATTTCTTTCAGACATCTTATAAGATTTTTAATTATATCATTAAATAATTTTGTATTAATTACTACTTCACATTCAGAGACATTAAGAGGGAAATGCCTTGACAAACAAATAGTCCCAAGTACGGATTTGTCATCATACTGAGAATGAAAATTGCAGATCTAATGGGAAACCATCTTACATTGCAAGAGATTTATTTCTCTGACTTGAAGAGATCTGGTTTATTGCATCTCACTTTAAGTAGAAACTAATCACTTGTATCACTTGTCTTCCCTTTGGTCATCGATTTGCTCAAGCTGGCACCAGTAACATCTCCATATGTCCTGTTGCTTGCTAGTGTAGCCCAGGGGCATCTGCTCACTCCAGGAACACAAGAGCCTCAAACCATTCCTTTAGGTCATGGGAAGGAGGTCTGTAATTGTTACTGGTATTTCTCATATCAAACATGACACAGTTAGCTTGCTAGACTCTGCTGTGCAGGTGGGATACTTCTGTACTTTTTGTAATTGCCTCTTATCTTGTTCATTTATTGTTGCACTGAGTAGCTGATTTGTGTGGGGGTTCCTCTGGCTTCTTGCGAGGCTCTGAAGTGGTGGAGGGGCAGGGTAGAACCTGCCTTCCCTCCTGGGTGCCTCATGATCAGCTGGCACAGGGAGAGCTGGTCGCATCTCTGACCCATGTATGTGAGTCTGGATCACCATACATGATTGGGGTTGAAAAAAGACTGCTGTTGGGTGGGTCTCTGAAAAGGCAAGCTTGTGATCAGCTCTTCTGCTGGGTGGAGCTCTGATGAGTGGGGAGTTCGGATGTGGAAAATGGCTTTAATTTTTTTTAAAGTAAAAACTGAAACATTTATTTTTTTTTCTCTTCCTAATATCATCATGCCTCCCGGGCGGCATGGCGGGTTCTAGCCCTGGCCTGCCACCCAGCAGAGCCTCACAACAAGCCAGACCATCCTCCCCTACTCCATGGGTCCCGCCATTTTCCACATCCGGACTTCCCTCTCGTCACAACTCCACCCAGCAGACCAGACTATAACAGCCCAGACCTTCCACAGCCACCCTGCAGCAGTTTTTTTTTTTTTCAATCCGGCCCAGGTATGCCAAACTAGAGACTTTCAGACATGGGGCAGAGCTGCTACTTACTCTCCCTGTGCTCAGCTGCTCGTGAGGCGCCCGGAAGGCATGGTGGGTTCTATCCCTGGCCTGCCACGAAGCAGAGTCTCACAACAAGCCAGACCACCCTCCCCTACTCCATGGGGCCCGCCATTTTCCACATCTGGACTTCCCTCTTGTCACAACTTCACCCAGCAGACCAGACTTTCACAGCCCGGCTCGCACGGCCGCTGTAGCGGCCACGCGGTTCATCAATAAATGCTTTATTTAGAGGTTACTACAACAGTATGCCACCCGCATGGCAAGCCTGGCAAGCTGCTCGTGTAGTATTTGATATGCCAAACATCAGTAACATTTATATTAGGTCATTCCTGTGACGTAATATAATGGTTTGAGGCTCTTTATGTTCCTGGAGCAAGCGGATGCCTTTGGGTTCTACTAGCATGAGACAAGACATATGGAGATATTACTGGTGCCCGCTCTAGCAAATAGATGATTAATGGGAAGATAGTGATAGTGATAGTGAATATCATCATAACCTTTAATACTTCTGTGCTTATCGCACATGTACAGGAAGAAACGACCTCTATTTTCCTCGTAATTGGTCATTTGGACACTGACACTACTGGGGCTTTGACTGGGACATGAGAGGCCACTGCTCCAGGACTTAAGACTGACCTCAGATTGGCAGTAAAGAGAGAAGGGTCTAATACCTTCTTTACAGGATTCTAGTCTATTCTACTGTCTTTTAAAGTACTCTCATGGCAGAAAAAGAAATCCCTGTACACTTTAGCAATTTCAGAATTGAAGAAGATATCCAAAAATATACGTCTTATAGGTTGATTCTGATGAAAAACACAATGTCTTTTGGTAAAGTCCTGGATTCTTCTCACTTCATGTAGGCCTCAGTGACCCTGAATTGAGGGTCACATAGCACAGAAATATGCATCTGTGCATAAAATTAAGATATTTTAATTGTTATCTCAAGGGTAAATATGAAATTCTCAATTAGTCTTTAGCTTACTTCCATTTTCTAATTTTTTAGAGATTAGAAATATTTTCAATTTTTAAAAAATTTTCTTCTGGTTTTACTTCACCTTTAACTAAACTGCACTATACTATTTTCAGGACTAAGAAACTGGTTTTATAAAATAATGAATCAGTAAACTTCTAAACAGTTATTTATGGAACTTTATAGAAAATTTTAATCTACCGTGGTGTATTTGGTATGCCAAAAACAGTAACAATAATGGACCTCATTCCCAAAGAATGGAGAGGTTACTGGTGCCCACTCGAGCAAATCTATGAACAACAGCAAGGCAAGTGACAAGTGACAGGACTGTTGTTGCTGTTGTAGTCCTGAAATTGCTTTCAGTGATGTGAGTATGTTGAGGATTGAACTCAAGACATAAAAGTCCAAGACAAGCATGCTACCACTGAGCTGCATACCAAGTTTATTAGTTTGTTATTTTTATTTCTTTTTTAAAAAATTTATTATATCACTGTGTGTTATACAAGTACAAAGATGTTCATGATTGGGTCAGTCATACAGTGTACCAGCATTCATTCCTCCATTGGTGCCCATTTCCAACCACCAGTGTCCCCAGATTCCCTCCTCCCCAGTCTGTCTCCACGGCAGGCACCTCTCTCTCTCTCTCCCTCCCCCTCCCTCCCCTGTCTCCCCCTGTCTCCCCTCCCCCATCTTCCCCTCTTTCCTCACTCCCTTGCTTACACATGTGGCTTTCCCTACATACATTTATGGACTATCATGTAAATCTTTTTTGACTACATTCAATGCTAGATTCTAGTCTGGCATTACCATTTCTAACTATTAGTAGGCAACTTGTATATATTTATATTCCAAAATGAATGCAGTCATTCTATATCTGTCCTTATCCTTCTGACTAATTTCACTCAACAATATGATCTATGTGTCCATCCATTTGTAGGTAAATTTCATTACTTCATTTTTGACAGCTGCATAGTATTCCATTGTGTAGATGTACCATTATTTCTTAATCCAGTCTTATGTTCTAGGGCACTCAGGTTGTTTCCAGATTCTGGCTATTGTGAATATTGTTGCAATGAATATAGAAGTGCAGATGGTGTTTTGGGGTCTTCAGGGTATATTACCAGGGGTGGTATTGCTGGGTCAAATGGGAATCAATTTCTAGTTTGAGTCCATATTGTTTTCAAAAAAAGGCTGGGCCAGTCAATATTCCCAAAAATGAATGAGAGTCCCTTACTCTCATTGGAAGAATTCCTTGGCATAATCCTTTGTTTGGACCTGTAGTAAGGTGAGGCACCACCCATCTACACTCTTCTACTATCTAGAAGCTGTTTAGGGTTTTTTGTTGACAGGACCCTCCCTGAAGTTAGGATTACTTTGGTGTATATAAGGGGACTGATGAGGTACAGCTCCTCATTGGAGGGACTCCTCTGCTGGGATCCACTTTGATTGGACTCTCTCTGGTAGAATCCTCTTTGGTAGGACACTTGAACCCTTCTAAATTCTGACCAGAGCTAGAGTACTTCCGTTATATTGGATTGCAGTGCTAGAACTTTTGTACTATTAAAAACCTTTTGGAACTGTGCCGTACTCATGAATTTTCATCCATTCCCGGAAGCATCGGAGGTACAAGAGAACTTCTGTCCTGATACTGTTGGGGACCCCAACGGCTCCCGAAAGTTGTTTTTAAGGCTCTCTCAGTAATCATACTGGTTTCGATAGTATATTTTATTGTTATAAGTTTACCGATAAAAATGAGAATATATGTATCTTAGTCACAGTTAAGATATAGATGTCTTTCACAAAAGTTCATACTTATGATTTCATATTAGATTGGGAATATTCTCAATTTTACAAGACATTATTATTTCATTAATATATATTTTCATGAAGATACAGATTTTACTTGTTCTACTGTATAGCCAATACATGTGATCACATATACACATGCATACATACTCATAATAAACACATCACATGTATTATATTTTCAGCCTAGTATAAATATGGTGACTTTTTAATGCTGTGTAAATTGATCTCCTGTTATTCTTGCAAAGTTCATATTTTCATTTCTTATATGTTTAATTGGGTAAATTTCACTAAATAAATAATATTTCCATCAATCACTGTATCACTTTATCACTGTCTTCCCGTTCATCGTCGATTTGCTCGAGCGGGCACCAGTAACATCTCCATATGACCTGTCTCATGCAAGTAGAGCCCAAGGGCACCTGCTTGCTCCAGGAACATAAAGAGCCTCAAACCATTCCATCAGGTCATGGGAATGAGGTCTATAATTGTTACTGGTATCTGGCATATCAAATATGACATGGGTAGCTTGCCAGACTCTGCCGTGCAGGTAGCATACTCTTGTAGTCATCTCAAAATCCAGCATTTATTGATGAACCGTGCTGCCACACGCTTGAGCCGGGCTGTGATAGGCTGTTCTGCTGGGTGGATTTCTGACAAGGGGTAAGTCCGGATGTGGAAAATGGAGGTCCTCATGGAGTGGGGGGTCATCTGGCTTGTTGTGAGGCTCTGCTGGGGTGGCGGACCAGGGCTAGAACCCGCCATCCCTCCCGGGCACCTCATGAGCCAGTAGCAGCTCTGCCCCATGTCTGTCATCAATAAAAAAAGCAAAATACTATTAAGCTCTAAACCTGAAACTTTGTATCTAATTCCACTTCTATGTTTATACAGTATTGTTATGAAGTATTTCATAATTTGTTATACTATTTATCACATCTTATTTGCCTTTTAAATACATTCCTTTATTACTTAATTAAATAGCCCTGTGCCTGAATAATCAGAAAAGCGATAAGTATTATTCAATGCTACTTCTTAAATACCTGACAGAGAAAAATGTTGCACACAGGAGAAGCAGCAGGAGGGAGAACATGTGAAATATGATATTATGTGCCTTTCGTCTATTAAAATTTATAAGACACAAATTTGAAGAGATACAGATACTCTTCTTAACAATTCATTCATTTTGTTCACTTAATTTACTCAAACTTTTGTTCTTGTAGACTTCATAATACAGTTATTAGCTATTAAACTAGAACTTGATTTTAGGTTTTGATTCTTGAATAAAATTTTAGAAGAAAAGGAAGATGACGCAAGCAGGCAAAATTTTTAAAATAGTAGAAATTTTTCCCTTTTCCAATGCATTCCTGTCACTGAAAGAGTAGAGGTGTAGTATACTATAAAGTTATCATTATTTGAAATCCAGATATTCTGCCACCAGGTGAAATTTTGTTGGATGTGGAAAAATGACTCCATGTGTTGTTAATCAATCATCCAGTTAGCTTCCTGCTGGTACTTGTGTAGCTCCATTACTGTTGTGAATATTTCACCTGTGAAATCAGGGAGAAAAGATAATTAAACACACATTAACCAGACCTAGGGGTTTGAGTGTAGCAATATATTAATCAATATTGATTAAATATTATGAGCATCATGCAAAAGGCTGCTTTTAGTTATGCATTAAAATATGAATAAAGGTAGAGATGGCAGGAAGATAATAGTTGAGTAAAGAATGAAAGGACTTTCTGCTGCTGAAAATAAGACATTTTTACTATTTTTCTTAGTTACTCTAGAAAATTATATATTTGAATGAAGGAAAATATATTATCTAATTCAGGCAGATTCAAACTGTGTATTATATTTTATAGTTGTATTTTAACTTATTAATGTAAAATGTCAGATAATTTATGAACACAAACATGTTACACATTATATTCATATTTAAATATAGAGCATGCTAGATATTATTTTTATGAGTCATTAAATGTGAGTTCATCTTATATTAGCATTGAAATGTGTTCATTTAGTCATCTATTCATTTCAGAGTTTCTCCTTAATTCTAATTTCCTAATTTTATTCCTTTTTTAAAAATATTATACCACCATGAGATAGACAGTTACAAAAGTTTTCATAATTGGGTTTTGGTCATACAGTGTTCCAGCACCCATTCCTCCACCAGTGCCCATCTCCCACCACCTATGTTCCCTGATTTCCCCTCTCCCCAGCCTGCATCTGCGTCCATGGCATATTCTCTCTCTCTCTCTCTCTCTCTCTCTCTCTCTTCCTCTCTCCTTTCTGTCCTCTTTCTTCCTCTCTCTGCACTCTCTCTCTCTCTCTCTCTCCTCTCCTTCTCCCTCTCCGCTATCTCACTCTCTCTGTCCGATGAAAATTTGTGTGTCCCTGTTTTGTGCCTTACACTGCACTGGGAATATGTGGATGAGTAAAATGACAGGAATTCCTGGCTTCAGAAAGCTTATAGATCTATTATGAATCATAAAATGATCTTAATTACAAAGTTATATTAATTTAGTTCCATAATAAAAATTCCATGGTATTCTTGAATATAAGAAAGATAAAGTCAACCTTTATAGGACTGTAAGGGTTTGTGTATTTAAATCTGAAGAGTGAGTATAGATTAATAAGATAAAACAGACATCAAGTACATTTCTTTAAATTCCCCAGTCTTCTCTGGTTCCTGAAAAGAAGACAAAAATCTTGTGAAACAACCCAATCTCTCTGACTCTCTGTCTCTCTGTCTCTCTGTCTCTCTGTCTCTCTATCTCTCTGTCTCTGTCTCTCTGTCTCTGTCTCTCTGTCTCTCTGTCTCTCTGTCTCTCTGTCGTTCTGTCTCTGTCTCTCTGTCTCTCCCCTTTGTTTCTGTTACTTGAAAACTAGAATCCTTTTAGTTTTTTATTTATTAAAAATATTATACTTTAGGTAATACTGTTACAATAGTATTCAAAGTTTATGGTATTGATCCTTTAAATTACTACATTCCACCACCAAAGTGATCATGTTTCTTCGTCACTGTTCCCATGTCACTTCTAATTTATCTCTTTACATCCCCCTCCTTCCCCCTACTGCCTGGAATCTCATTGTAATCCAAAATCAAGAGACTTTCCTTGTTTCACGACTTCTATTCTTTTTGTTTGTCCCTATATACCACAGAAGAAAGAAATCATCTTTTTTTTTCTTCCCTGAATTACCTATTCAGTACCAATCCTCCATATATCTGCAGGTTTTCTTCTCATTGTATTATCTGATAAAATGTTTTTCTGTTTTCTTACTATCCCTCTTACTGTCTTCCACTAGGTAGAGGTTAGAATTGATTTGTGTATTGTCCATGCTTGAAACAGTAAATATTTAGTAATGCCTGAATAAATTTTAGTAATTTAGTAATACCAGGCACATAAATATTTAGTAATACCTGAATAAATAAATGCACTACTATGAATAGTAATTTCCCCATCATTTTTTGCAAAAATATACATAATTGATAACTTCCTGTTCCTTTTTAGTAGATAGATCTTTATCAGAATTATTAAATCTTATTTCCTCAAACAGTGGTGGGAAATTACACTCACATATTCCAATACCTGGCAAACCCAGGTTTCTTTGAAAGCAAAATATGACCATTAGAGTATTGTTACTGGTGAGTAAATGTTCCTGCTTCTATTCCATCAATATTTGGCACAATGATATTTGGCACAGCAATTCTAAGTAGCCCCAGCATAATTAAACTATAGTTGTCCTTGATGAAAATTAACTGGTAATGAATATGATCTCTCTTGTGTTCACCTTTTCTTCTTTCATGGCATTTTTCTAAAATAAAAAGCTTGGATTCAAGCCATTGTCCCCTGCTTTCTGGAGGGAGTCCAAACTAATACAATTTTCCTGAGGAATACACTTCCAAATTGATCTGGTGTATGGGCAATAAATAAATATTTATAGAATAAATCCATTAAGGATTTCATTATAAAAGTAATAAACCATAATACTTATTATAGATAAATATTATGATCTAGAATTAGTTTTATTTATATTATTTCCTACTGTATTATTTATAACTGTATATCAAATACCAGGAACACAATGTCCTAGGACTAAGAAATATACTTTCTTATATATACTTTTTTCAAATTGTCTAAGCAAATCATAAATGTTTGTACTTTAAGCTTCATAATACTGTCCATTTTAAAAGTAAAGAATTACAATGTAAAAATGTTTTAGTGTATATATATACATATATATATATATGTATATATATCTTTTTAGTCTTTTCCTTCTCTGAGTCTCCACTTGATGCACTGGATCCCTCTAATAATCACACAGTGCCTAAATTATGGTCCTATTCTTATTTCTTATGTTTGACGTTCAAAATATTCTTTCTGAAAAGGAAAATAATTTTTAGTTGTCACATATCCTTCTGGGAAAAAGCCTCTCAAACTATACTCAGGGTGCCCAAAGGTCACACAGCGATATATAGTTGTTGAGGCTGGGCAGTTTGTCAGGGCATGAGACATGGAGCTCTTGGACCCTGCAGCTCGGATATAACCCAGGTTATATGGAAAGTGCTCCAGGTCCTCCAGGTTATACTGGTCCAGGTTAATGGACCCTGCAGCTCGGATATAAAGTTATATCTAACGTGCTCCAGGTCCTCCAGGTTATACCGCTCTAGGTTAATGGACCCTGCAGCTCGGATATAACATTATATCTAACGTGCTCCAGGTCCTCCAGGTTATACTGGTCCAGGTTAATGAACCCTGCAGCTCGGATATAAAGTTATATCTAACGTGCTCCAGGTCCTCCAGGTTATACTGGTCCAGGTTAATGAACCCTGCAGCTCGGATATAAAGTTATATCTAACGTGCTCCAGGTCGTCCAGGTTATACCGCTCTAGGTTAATGGACCCTGCAGCTCGGATATAACGTTATATCTAACGTGCTCCAGGTCGTCCAGGTTATACCGCTCTAGGTTAATGCACCCTGCAGCTCGGATATAAAGTTATATCTAACCTGCTCCAGGTCCTCCAGGTTATACCGCTCTAGGTTAATGGACCCTGCCGCTTGGATATAACGTTATATCTAACCTGCTCCAGGTCCTCCAGGTTATACCGCCTGTGCAAGGGTGGTGGATATATAGTGCCAGGGTTTGAGCTCAGGGCCAGACTCCTTAAAACATTTATTCCTCACTATTGAACTATCTAGCCCCTAGTTGGATTACAAAACTTTTGATTTGTAGTCTATGTTCTCTATCACCGTGCTTTTTTTTCTTGTTATCATTTACAGTGTAAAACCTCACAACTAGACCAGCAAATAGTACAACATTTAGGGTGCTTGCCTTGCACTTGGCACCATATATGTTCCCCAGTTCCTGCCTGGAGTTATTCCTAGGCACAGACAGGAGTAAGCTCTGATGAGCATGGCCAGAAAACAAAACCAAACCACACATTTTAAGGTAATCAATGGAAAATATTTGGGGTCAGGGGATCGTGTCTTGCATTCATGAGTTGGTCAGTTTGATCCTAAAATCCCATGCAACACCTCCCCAGACCCCGAAGCCTAGGGTTGCAGAACACAGCCTCTACTTAGTGGATGTGTTCCTCATTGCGATTTTAAAACAATTGTAAACTCAGGCATACCATGATCACCACTACAACAAAATACCAGAAAAAATAGGACTAAAATGTTTCCAACCACCTGTTAAGTAAACAGAGGGAAAAATACTGTTTCTCCATTCTAGAGGAGCAAACTATGCTCAAAGGACATTGAATGCATAGAAGGAAAAAAAAAAATACTGATTTTTCTACATGGTGCTATTTTTAGTTTTTAGTTAAAAAATTACATTCTGTTGGTTTATTGCAATAATTCTAACATTCACTTTAAACAAAATTGAAGTCCAGATCCTATATTAGATTTTTTTATTATGTTACCATATAAAGATGCCATAGTCACTGGTTCACGACATCATTATTTTATTAGCGCTAGTCACGTATAGTGAATAGGTAGAAAGTAACAACAATTAATAGAACACTTTGAAGAAATTATTTGATCTAGGAATTTTAAAGAAAATTTGTGAAACTGGTTATTTAATTTCACTCAAGATATCAAGTATGCAGCTATAAATAGTTGGGGATATTATTGCATAAGGCCATTGTCATATGGCTAGAATTTGTACATAGAAACCAGGGACATAATATAATTTTACTACAATGTTAGAAGTTTCAGAATAAAAAAGTATTAATGAATAAAATAATCCTGATAATCCTAAAACATAATTTTATTTTCCTTTTCTTTGCTAACATGAACTGCTCAAATATTGTGGTCTGTAATGAATGAATTAGTCTTTTGGTAAAACTGAATATAAGATTATTATAATGCTTAAACTGTCTACATCAGGTTAAAATAAACAGATAATATCAGATATTTTATTTACTTTTATTAATAAAATTATTAATTTTATTGTTTTAAACATAATTTATTTTAATAATTTAAATTTTATTTAAATTATAAATTTATTTAATTTTATTGTAAATACAAGGAATTTTTTCATGTTCTCAAATTTTATATTCTCTAAAAACATGAAGTTTTTATATTATTGTAACTCAGACCTCGATGGACAAGTGAAAAAAGCAAAGTAGTTATTTGCTGGGGGTTGAAGCTAAGACAGTGGAGCTCACAGGTTCTGAAGGCAGTAGTTTCCACCCAATGTGTTGCAGAATATTGCTAATAGAAATGCATTTGCCATACTGCCAAACCACTCCCTTTTCTAAAATTATGAAAATAGAAGAAGTTATTGTGGCTAATCTATTCATTTTTCTCTTTGTGTGTGTGTGTAGGGGGGTTGTGAGGGCACACCCTGTAATGGAGTTACTCCTGGCTCTACACTCAGGATTTACTTTTTTTCCAGTTCTGGACCATATGGGATGCTGAGTATCAAATCCAGGTCACAGGTCAGCCACGTGCAAGGCAAACATCCTACCCAAACACCATGGCTCTGAACTCTAGGTTATCCATTTTCAATCATGAAATGTATCAGACTCTAATGTAGGCAAAATAAAATGTTTGGCCATACATTTGTCAATTCTATCTTAAAATCTGTGCACATCTTGGAACTACAACTTGTGACAACAGTCTAAATAGGCGTCACTATCAGTGAAGAGCAGATGGTGTAAGTCTGATGGCTCAGTGATCAGCCCACATACTCAGAGACCAGCAAGGTGACACCCAACAGAGCCAGCAAGGGCGAGGAGGATAAGCAGGACCAATAAATAAACTTGGGACCTTCCATGGATTGTGGAAGTGTTCCATCATTTGAGCTAATTCCTAACCTTTTAAAAACATTTGTATCAACATTTATGAAGTTTGATCACAATGTAATTTGCTTTTGGACATACTAAAAGTTCGTCACAAAAACTTTGGGCAGGAAAATCATAAAAATAAAAGAAGATGAGGGGAGAGAAACAAGAACTGGAGAGAGGTGGGACAAGAACGGTAGGAGAGGGGAGAAAAAGAAGAGAGAAATCTTTTTGTTTGCAAGAATATGGTGGCTACATTTTAGCCTCAAATTTATTATGTGGGGAAAAGTATGTGTTGATTTTCTTTAAGGAGTCAATTAGAAAAAAATTCTTAACCTGCGTTTTTATGAGTGGTTAACAGATGTTTCCCCAAGTTTACTTAAGTGTCAGAGGCTGGACATTTGTGTATAAAAATCTCTCTTGAGTCAAAAAGAAGCAAATTAGAAAAATCTCTTACTAGCGTAAATATTTCAGACTATAATAAGTTCCATCATACGATGACACAAAATGCTTGGCAAGAACACATTAACGTGTTCTCTCTAATTTCAGTAACGGTAGTATTTTTTCCTTTCAAGTTTGAAATAACAAATCACACTTAGCTCAAAAATTCTAAATGTAAGAATCTTTAAAAACTTTGCCCCCTTAGTATGTGAACCTTATTCCTAAGTAGTCAAATGACAGACTCTTAACTTTGTTTTCTACATCATTTGAGTCATGACTTGACTTTCAAAACATTTTGGTCAAGCAGACTCAAAGTCTCCTTGCCGAAGAAACACTGAAGAATCATGTACTTCCCTCACTTTACAATTCCCCCTCAGGGCAGGGCACACATAAGTGACCCTGGCTTTTGACAAACCTTGGCTGAACAAAATGTAACAAGCCTTGTCTGTTTTGAGCAGAATTTTCTATTCTGACAGATCCAGCTCAGGAGCATTTGATGTCTGCTTGCTGGTCATAGATAATGGTGCATCTTGGGACTACTGTCATTCCTGTCAATAAGAAGGCCTGGGGGACATGCAACAAAGCTACCTTTTGATTCACCATTTTTCTTTCCATCCCAAGATATTTGTAAGGCTGTGGTCAGCTAGGTCATTTTATTTTATCCTGATGTGCCTTGATAATAGCACGATGTCTACAAAAAAAAAAAAAACTGACAGGCCAACGATGTCTATTTCTCTGACTCCTATGCAGTTTTTCAGTTCTTCTCACTGTCAAACATACTTTGAAAGCTACTGATTATATTGGTCGGGACGGTATTTGACAAGGCATCTTTTCTTTGATGAAATTAAGCTCTTGGGGGTTGATCATGGGATTTAGGTAATTTTTTTGAGCAACATAAGAAACTCTGTCAGTCTATAAAACTGAATTATTTTTAATTAAGAGAAACAGTGATTTTAATGTTTTGATTTCTGCAATGAAGTAGTAAGTAGAAAAGAAGCAAATTATGACTTTTAGGTTGAAATCTTTCATATTTATTAAATTTATAAATTTTCATGCAATTACAGATAATACCTATAGGGTAAGGAAATCTATATTTGAAAAGAAGCATATAGGCCAGTCTTGAATAAATATTTACAATAATTTCCAATTAAAAATCAGTTGTAAGGACATGTTAAAAATTAGATATATGTGAGAAATTTATGAGAGAAAATATACATATACATATATACAGGCATACACCAAATACAATCACAAATATACTTAAAAATATAAAAACATAAAAACAATTCAGATATAATAAAATGCCTACAATTTATTATATGTGCAATAAAATAAGGAAAATATCTTATATTTTGACTCAAGGAAAATGCAAATTTCATGATAGGACGTATTCAAAGATAATATATATCATAGAATTTTATAAGGATTTCTGGTCAGTTTCTGTCAATCTCATTCACCTCACTTTACAGGTAAGTAAGCAAGGGTTTGGAAACGTGTGAATTTCCCGGAGACACATGGAAACTGACAGCTAGTATTTTGTTGGAAACTAAACCTAGTATTTTGCTTCAATTTAAAAATCCGTTCTATCACAGCATATAAAATGTGCAATAATCTTGGTAAATAGAAAGAAGTCAGTAAATGTCATCTAGCGTATCAGAATCATTTAGCATATTTTGTGATGTTCTTGTATATCAATTATTTTATTGTTTCCACTGTGAAAGAGAAAAATAAGTGTTTTTTACTATAGTGTGAGAAATTATTTCACATATTTATATAGTATAATGTTTAGGTTACATACACATCAACCATGCACTGGATCTGTTTTGATCCTTTGCACCAAATAAAAAAAATGATTTTTAGCACAATTATAAGACATTATACATAATAAAAAATTTAAAGGTTGCATGGAAATATTTTCTTAGGTTATAGATAAGGAGACATTGCTCTGATGATGTCAAATATTCTTAGTCATAGTTCCTCATAACTTTGGGTGAAGGATTAATATGAAATTAAGGATTAATATGAAAGATAAGTGTTTATTTAATTATAAATATAAAATATATTACAATTTTATATTAAAGGATATTTCATATATTTCCTTCCCAAATGTTAGGTCCTTTTTGGGGTGTTCTAATTTCTGTTATTTTTGTCTTTATGAAAGCTACTAGACATCTCCAATCTTAATATTTTAATCATTTTGTGTCCTTGGCAGACAATTGAGCCATCCCTATTAAAGAATACATAGGGAAATAAGCAGTAGAATGTCCTAGATAGGGACTGATTGAACAGTAGGTCATAGCCCATAAACAGCTTTAAAAATTCTTTCAGTAGGGTTGCGGAGAGATAGTATAGCAGCTAAGGCACTTGTATTGCAAATGGCTGACCATTTGCAACTGAACATATGGTATTAATATGGTCCCTGGAGCACTTCCAGGAATGATTCCTGAGTACAGAGTCAGAAACAATTGTTAGCCTCACCAGGTGTCCACCCACCCATCCCTCCAATATTTTGATAGAGTAGACAAGTATAATTCTTGTGAATAAATCTGAATAGTAGAGCAAAATTGAATAGTAGGTCATGGTTCATGAACAAAGACTTTACTGGGCTTTCTCTAAACACTTCAGTTAAATCTCAAAAGACTCCAATTCACTCCAAGAACAGATTACGAAAGCAAAATAAAAACTAAAATGAAACCAAATAAAAACAGACATTTTATTTGTTTGCTATTTGGGCCATACACAGCCGTGCTCAGGGCTTACTCCTGCCTCTGCATTCAGGGATCAGCCCTAGTAGAGCCCTGAGTCCAAATGGGGGTGGTAATTGAATGCAGTTGGAACACAAGCAAGGATAATACCCCACCCACTGTATTATTACTCCAGTTTCAAAATTTTAAGTGTGGTTTTCATCTCAGGAATTCAAGATAATCAAAATTGAAAAATACAATATATCATTTTTGTTTTATTTTAGGAGCCATAATTTATAATACTGTTAATGATAAGGAATCATGCATAAAACTTTCCTGTACACACTGTCCACCCTCCACCAGAATTTTCTGCTTTCCTCCACTATTATCCCAATGCCCTCGGTCCTATTCTGTTTCAATAATAAGGATTAGAATGTTTAAACTATGTGATTATGTAAAAGCCAGAGCCTGGCAAACTACCATGGTGTATTCAATGTGCCAAAACCAGTAACAATAATGGACCTCATTTCCAACAAATGGAGACAATACTGGTGCCCTCTTAGCAAGCCCATAAACTGGAAGACAAGTGATAAGAGACAAGTGATGTACAGGCCAGGAGATAGTATAGTGTTTGGGTTAAATGCATGTCAATCATGTACTGGATCTGTTTTGATCCTCAGCACCAAATGGTACCCTTGCTTTGTGCAGCTGTGGAGGTCACCGGGCACTGCTGGATGTGGCTCTGAATACCCTCAGTACCAGGAAGGTGTTCAGTGTAATCCCTGGCACTGCCTGGTTTTAGCAGCACAGTATCCTCAGGCCATTGAAGAACTGCCAATAGATTGGCTGATATGGCCAGATGGGGATCCCAGAATACCTTAGCTCAGCATGGGAGGCCCAATAGAGTATGTTTTCCTCAGCAGGCAAAAGAAAATTCATATCATGTCAAATAAATTTCAATCTGTAGAGGTAGAGAACATAGAGAATTGTTTATCTTTGGAATATAAAGAACCAAATAACAACAAATCACTTGACATCCCATTATGTCGGGCGCACCGCCGGGGTCCCCGACAGTGCCGGGAAGCGAGTTCCCTTCTACCTCCGAAGCCGGCGAGGAATGGATGAGCACTCAGGGATCCGATGAGGTTTTAAAAGACTTTACTTATCACAGGTTCAGGCATACAAATCAGCAAAAGGAAAAACCCGATGCTTAGGATTCCAGGCTAGAACCCCAGCCACGTGTAGGCCAAGATGGCGACCACCACGTGCAAAGGCTTTGGGAAAGGAGAAGAACACTTCCAAGCAGGGCGACCGCTCACAGGCGAGCACAGCCCCCAAAGAAGCGCCCGAGAGTGAAAACCGGCTAGTTTATATCCCTTCAACTCAGACCTTCCTCCCATTGTTATGGAAAGCAGGGAGTGTTAAATGTCCTTAGATAATCCCTCCCTGCACCTCACCTAGGCCCTTTAGTGTGCTAATGCAGCGGCCCTTAAAGGAGTCCTGCAACAACTCCCCCTGATTAGTTTACTAATAAAAATTGAAAAGGTAAGAAATATTTAGTAATGTACAGAAAATTAAGATAAGAAAAAACAATTCGAATTACAAAATGATAATACATGTTACTTTAGGATCCTAACTTGTTTTTGGACCCAAAGCAAAGTTCAAGACAAAGTGTTTTTAGCTGTCTGATTATAACGGACTATCGTTTGCACTGTCCATAATTTGTGAGAGTCAATTTGCTATATTTTGTGTAAAGTCTGTGGGGCTACTTCTGGAACAGCAATAGCGGTGATCATATGAGTATGAGTCTCTGGAGAGCAGCGATCAGGAACTCGTTGAATTGTCAGGAACACTGGATCGGGTCTCATGAACACTGGAACAAGTATCTCGAATTCTGGAACAGGAGTCTTGAGTGCTGGAACAGGTGTCGGGAACATCGGTGTGGTATCTTGAACTCTGGAACAGGAGTCTTGAGCGCTGGAGCAGGTGTCCGGAACATCGGTGTGATATCTTGAACTCTGGAACAGGAGTCTTGAGCGCTGGAGCAGGTGTCCGGAACATCGGTGTGATATCTTGAACTCTGGAACAGGAGTCTTGAGCGCTGGAGCAGGTGTCTGGAACATCGGTGTGGGCGTCTTGCAGGGCTTCTTCAGCAAGGGAACATTGGCACCGGTAACTGTACCTGTAGCTTAGGCGAGACAAAAACACTTTTCGAGGTTAATCACAAGTAGAGATTTTAAGGCTTTGTAGGGATCCAAGTCTGGGATGGAGAGAAGAATATAAAGAAGCTCCAACATGGGTGGAGCAGGGAAATAAGTATGAGAATTGATGATTTTAAAATTGATAAATCTAGTGGATCAGCAGTGGAGTTGATGAATGTAATAGAGGTTTGTAGTGGTCAGAAACTGAGAAGGTAGTAGTTGAGACATAACATAGACACAACATTAATCACAAACATAATGGTGGCCACCACATGCACACACACGCACACATACATTTGATCGATCAATATCTTACAGCTGTATATGTGACCCATTTAGGGTGATAAATGGTAACGAGTCAAGCGCTTCATAAATATAAAGCCGGCAAATGATGGTGAGAAAGTGTCTTTTCCTGTGAATAGAGCATTGGGAAAAATTAGTTTTGCAAATTATTAAATTTTTAGCGAGCACTGTTTTAGGAGTCTCGGAGTATTGAGCACTGTAGCGCAGGTTTACTGGATTCGAATATCTCATCCTGTGAACAGAATCATTAGAAAAACAATTTTTTATTGATTTAGCAAACATTTTTGTAATGAGCACTGTGATCAGAGTCCACCCATTTTCCACCCTTTTTTTTTTTTTTTTTTTTTTTGCAAGAAAGAAAATATTTAGGCTGTAAGGCAAGATATTAGACATGAACCATGATCACAGACTGCAAAACAAGATCATTATTAAAAGGAACCAATCCAGGAAGTTTAAACAGCAACTTGCAATTTAAAATTTAAGACTTTATATTGAAAGAATTAATTGTTTTCTGATTCTTGGAGAATTCTAGTCTTAACAAGTCGCAGAGGGACCCAGAGTTTCTTGGCAGGGTTATCGTCTGTAGAAATGAAAGCATAGCCTCTTCCCCGAATGAGGAGGTGACCTGCAATCCATTTATCATCAATTTTCACCCAGATAGGTGAATTGACTGTTTTTTGAGTTTGCATATCTTCTTGAAAGTGACGTTCAGCCGCGGTATAGGGATCTCCTTGAGGTATATTTAAGAAGTTTAAGGTAAATAATGTTAAAGATAAAGAATCCATTGGAGGCATGCTTGTTTTTCGTTGCTTTAATAGCTGAGTTTTAAGTGTTCTGTGGGCACGTTCAACTATTCCTTGTCCTTGTGGATTATATGGAATTCCTGTAATATGTTTGATCTGCCATTCCTCGCAAAAGGATTTGAAGGTTTTGCTGGTGTAAGCAGGACCATTATCTGTTTTTATGGTATGGGGAATACCCATGACGGAGAAGCACTGGAGTAAAAATGAACAAACAGATTTAGCTCTTTCAGACGTCATAGGAACAGCCCATATGAACCGGGAATATGTATCGATGACCACATGAAGGAAAGGTTTGTTGGGAAATAAGTTAGTATGAGTTATATCCATCTGCCACAATTGGTTTGTCTGTAAACCTCGAGGATTTGCTCCTGCTACATGAGATGTACAATGTAAAGGAGCACAGACAGGACAGCTGCGGACAATTTGTCTAGCTTGTCTCCATGGGATGCCATGGTGTACATGAAGGCGGCGGGCATTTGTATGTAGAGTCTGGTGCTCTTCCTCAGCTGATTTAAATACTGGTGCTGCCAAGAGATCTGCTGCTTCGTTTCCTCGAACCATTGGCCCGGGAGTCGGCTGTGAGAACGGATGTGGGAGATGTATATAGGGAATGTTCTATTTCGGAGGAGATCTTGTAGTTTATGGAGCAGCTCCTGAATTATAGGATTATGGGCATTTAAAGAAGCAGTGACAATTCCAGGAAATAAACCAACTACATATGCAGAATCACTCACCACATTACATGGGCCAGATACATGGGATAGTAAATGTATCAGGGTGGCGAGTTCCACTTGTTGGGCAGATTTATAATTTGTATGCACAGTAGTGGTCAACGAAGGACCTGTAATTCCACCCCTTCCTGATGAGGAGCCATCAATATAATACACTGGAGCATCAGGAATGGGAGAGGAGCGGACAATGGTGGAAATTATAAAAGGTGTCCTTTTCAGAAATTCCCAGGTTTTTCCAGCTGGGTAATGATAAGATATTTCTCCTGAAAAATCTGCTAAAGCTCTCTGAAGGATTTCACTGAGTGGTAAAACAGCTTCAATTTCTTTTTTAGGGTCAGGTAGTACAATTACATGGGGATCATGTCCAAGTAATACTTGGGTTTTTGATCTTCCCTTAATTATAAGGTTAGCTATCATCTCAAGGTAAGGTGTAGCAGTACGATTCTGCTTGTTATGTAAGTAAACCCATTCTAACGGTCCAGATAATTGGGCTATAGCAGCAGTTGGAGACTCGGGAGTGTTGAAGACCAAGAACCATACCTTTTCTCCGGGATTAAATCTGGAGAGGTAAGATTTTTGAAGCCGATTCATGAAAAAATCTAATTCCTTCTGAGCTTTAGGAGTTAGCTGCCTTGGGCTATTTAGAGCAGGATCACCTTCAAGGGTGTGGAACAGGTTACTGAGTTCACAGTTAGGAATACCAAGGGAGGGCGCACCCAGTTGATATCCCCAGCAGTTTTTGAAAATCATTCAAGGTTTTGAGCCTTTTCTGACTAATGGAGATCTTTTGAGGACGCACTGTAGTGCGGTCAAGAGCATAGCCCAAATATTCATATGGAGGCTGCATCTGGATTTTCTCCGGAGCTACTTGTAAGCCAGCCTCTGGTAAAACTGTCATTACATCATTATATAAATTCTGGAGATCTCTGGAATTATCACAAGCTAGCAGGATATCATCCATGTAGTGGATGATGTATGCACCAGGAAATTTAGCACGAATGGGTCGCAAAACCTCATCAACAAAGTGTTGACACATCGTAGGTGAATTAGTCATTCCTTGGGGCAATACTGTCCACTGAAACCTACGTAAAGGACCTTTATGATTAATGGAAGGGACTGAAAATGCAAACCTTTTCCGATCATCTGGGTGGATAGGTATGCTGTAAAAGCAGTCTTTTAAATCTATGATAATTAGCGGCCAATCCTTAGGAATAGCTGCTGGAGAGGGGAGCCCAGGTTGTAGGGCTCCCATGGGGACCATAGTAGAATTTACATTCCTTAAGTCAATCAGCAAACGCCATTTGCCTGATTTTTTCTGTATTACAAAAACAGGAGAATTCCATTCTGAAAACGTTTCCTCAATATGTCCTAATTTCAGCTGTTCTTCCACTAGATTTGTTAGCGCCTCTAACTTTTTGGTATTGAGGGGCCACTGTGGTGTCCATATAGGTTTGTCAGATTTCCACTGAATCCGGATAGGTAGTGGGCGCTTAACCACAGCGGCCCCAATTAAAAAGGGTTACTCCCGGTGTTAGGCTTATTATGGAGAGCTGGAATTGGTGCTCGACGGGGAATTGGACGAGGTATGTGGATTACTGCCCCCCACTGCTCCAGCATGTCTCGACCCCATAAAGTTAAAGGCATAGGGGCTATATAAGGCTGGACCATGGCTACATTCCCTTCAGGGCCAATACACGGCAGCCACCTGGCACTCTGTCGGAGAAGAGAGGAGGAGATATTGCCTACCCCGCTCAGGCTATGGGACACTTTCTTTAGGGCCCAGTTAGAGGGCCAATACTTGGTGGAGATTATGGATATGTCTGCCCCTGTATCCAACATGCCTTTGAATTTCCTTTTATAAATTTCGATGGGTATAACCGGCCGCTTGGCCTGAGAAATTCTGGCAGTGTACCCAACTAGATAGTTAGCAGGTGGCTGGTGGGCTTGGTTCTGTGTGGCTGCATAACCAACAATGAAGTTGGCAGAATGGTTGGTACTGTTTAAGCCACCAGCTGTAGGGTGTTCGGACTGACTACACGGATCCTCAAAAAATAATAATAGTTTAGCAAGTGGTTCCCCTTTTTTAAAAGTCCATTTAGTTGGCACAGATATTGACAGTATTATCTCTCCATGAGATTCAGGATCCAGAAGTCCGAAATGCACCATAATTCCCTTAAATTTCAGCCAATCGCTCCCTGAATTAAACCCATACTACCTGGGGAGCAGGTCCTTTTATCCCTGTTTTTAGCATGTAGGGGTCTTGACTTGGGTATATTGTGACAGTCTTGGGGCAGAGAATGTCGAGACTGCCACTGCCTGATGGGGTAGGCCAGAGAGCATTTATTGACTGTAATTCTGTGGATTCTGATTCGGAGGATATTGGGCAGGTGGAATGAAGGAGAGTGCCCCTGGATTCAGCTGGGCCTGGGGCTGGCCCCCACCCAGTTTCCCGCATTAGGGGAGGCATAGATGTTATTTGAGCCTGCGGAGCTTGTGGAACCTGGGAGGGGGCCCATGTAACATTTCCTATAAAGGGATTATTAGAATGTTGCCCTGTATTGATAATTGTAGAAGATGGGCAATCTCTACGGGTGTGTCCCTTCTTTCCGCAGATAAAGCAGGTTATCTGTCCAGATGAAGCCTGAGGCTGACTTCGCCTCCAAGACCGACAGTCTCTGGCCCAATGTTTTCCTTTTCTGCACCTTGGGCATGGTCCAGGTGGGGGCCCTTCGAGGGGTGGAGCTGCGATTATTAGAATAGTTTCTCCGATTATTGTTTATCCTTTGAAATTTATTGCTTCTCCCCCTAGAGCTGTCTGACTTGTTTCTCTCCCTAGAGCTGTCTGACTTGTTTCTCTCCCCTAGAGCTGTCTGACATTTCATCCCTCTCCTGATCCTCCTGCTGTATGGGATAAGCCTCTATATCATCCTGTGTTTTATGGGAGGTTAAACCGACATTTCTACAGGCCTTTAGATACCCCATGAGGTCAGCCTTTTCCCTAATACCATATAGTAATGCTCGACATTTTTGATTAGCATTCTCATATGCTAAGTTTAGTTTTAGGATTTCTTGAGTGGTTGGGTCTTGAACCTGTCTTTGGATTGTTTCACATAATCTCCCAACAAAATCAAAGTATGGTTCATCACGACCCTGGTAAATTTTTGTATAGCTACCTAGAAATTCTGGGTCGGAACCTACTCTTTCCCACGCCTTTAATGCTGTCTCCCGAACGAATTTTAAAATAGGTTCAGGTAATGTCGCTTGTTTTGCTTTGTTTTTCCATTCACCTTCACCTTTTAGCATGGCAAAAGTTATAGTATGGCCTGATTCCTTTTCTCTTAAAGTGTCAATATTCTGGTTAACTCCATCTGCATACCACATATGCCATTGCATGTACTGTGATTTGTTTAGACAAGTATCGGCTACCGTTTCAAAGTCTCCCAATACCCACTGACTACTTTCGCTCCAATCAGCTAAATATTTTAAAGTATAAGGACTTGATATTCCAAACCTGTCGCAAGCCTTCCTAAACGGGGTTATTGCCTCAATTTTTAAGTCTTCATGAATCGGTTTTACTTTATCTTTAGATTGGTCATGAGAAAGATTGCTGGGCTTTGCTCTTTGACTCGAGCTAATCTGTTTCTCCCCTTCTTCCTCATCAGAGCTTGTAGTATCTGGCAGAGGAACATCTACCCCATTGAGGGTATTAACTCTGGGGAGATTTTCAGCTTGGGAATTTGCCTCCTCTGGGTTTTCCTGTTCCTCCTCTAAGTTATCAGCCACATTAGAATTCTTTTTAAATTTTTTTGCTGGGAATGTATACACCTTTTTCAAGTCTACAGTTTTGGGGCGTGTTTGTGAACGGCTTTTAGTTGGTTCACGCCTCAGTATTGGGTATGCGCTAGGTCCTGATTGATAAGTTATGAAATCAGAAATCTCCCTGCGTAACACATCCATTTCTTGGTTTAAGTTTTCAAGTTTCCTATATGTTTCTTCCTTTTGTTCTTTCAATCTTATGTGTAACTTCCAAACCTCCTCTTTCTGTCCATCTATTCTATCTCTCTGTCTGTCAATTTCTTCCTCTAAGATAATGCTGATTTTATCGATATCCTTCTTCTGCTCTTCAAACTTTACTTCAAATTTTAAATCCTGTTTAATAATTTTACTTTCCTGTTCTTCTAATTTTTCCTTGAATTTTAAATCCTGTTCTTCTAATTTTTCCTTGAATTTTAAATCCTGTTCTTCTAATTTTTCCTTGAATTTTAAATCCTGTTCTTCTAATTTTTCCTCAAATTTTAAAATCTGGTTAATAATTTTACTTTCCTGTTCTTCTAATTTCTTTTCAAATTTTAAACTCTGTTTAATAATTCTGTCCTCAAGCTTTAAGACCAGTCTACCTGTAGCTTTATGATCCTCACTTATTTCTTCAATCGCTGAGTAAATCTCGTCCCTTAAGATTGCATTCAATTTATTACTTTCCTCCCTCTCTCTATTAAACATTGTCCTTACGCAAAGGTACAGTTTAAAAAATCGCAAGGACCCAGATGATTTGTGAAAAGAGAGAGTAGTTCTCAGAAAGGAACTTTATAGACTGGGCTATGTATGGTTCCGAGCCAATAAAAGATACAATGTATCTATACCATGAGATATCCATCATTTTACTCACGGTTCGGAGGCAGATGATCTCTGTCCGATGATAATTAGACCAGACGATGTTCGTGGTGCCCACACCAGGGACGCCAAATGTCGGGCGCACCGCCGGGGTCCCCGACAGTGCCGGGAAGCGAGTTCCCTTCTACCTCCGAAGCCGGCGAGGAATGGATGAGCACTCAGGGATCCGATGAGGTTTTAAAAGACTTTACTTATCACAGGTTCAGGCATACAAATCAGCAAAAGGAAAAACCCGATGCTTAGGATTCCAGGCTAGAACCCCAGCCACGTGTAGGCCAAGATGGCGACCACCACGTGCAAAGGCTTTGGGAAAGGAGAAGAACACTTCCAAGCAGGGCGACCGCTCACAGGGAGCACAGCCCCCAAAGAAGCGCCCGAGAGTGAAAACCGGCTAGTTTATATCCCTTCAACTCAGACCTTCCTCCCATTGTTATGGAAAGCAGGGAGTGTTAAATGTCCTTAGATAATCCCTCCCTGCACCTCACCTAGGCCCTTTAGTGTGCTAATGCAGCGGCCCTTAAAAGGAGTCCTGCAACACCATTATTTATCTGTTTGCTTGAGCAGGCGCCAGTAACATTTCAATTTGACCATATCACATGCCAGTGTACTCAATGGCATCTGCTTGCTTCTGGAATACCTATCTTTCCACATATTCAAACTGTTCAGTCAGGGTATGAACAAAGAAGTCTGACCATCTTGTAGGTGGGCGGCCATGTGATCTTTTGACTTCTCGAAGGATTCAGTCGGTAGGTAACAGCTCTAGTCCAGTGGGCATCTCCAAATTGCATTACATGTCCAGCCCATCTGATTTTCAATGCCTTGGCAAATGAGACAGCGTCCCTGACTCTGGATCATTGATGGAGGTTGGAACTCAGGATTCCTTCTCTCACTTGAGTGAGGTGTGATATTCCAAGCATAGCTCTTTTGATTCCTCTTTGGGAGACCCGAAGAGTGTTCTCACCCTGCTTTCGTAGGGCCCAGGTCTCTGAGGCATATGTTACTGCAGGGAGAATGGTGGAGTCAAAGAGATGTGCCCAGAGCTGGAGGTTCTTTGTCCTTTTAGCTATTTCTTCGATGCCTTTGAAGGCATTCCATGCCTCTCTCTTCCTCCTGTGCAGCTCAGGTTTTAGTTCATTCATCATGTTGACTTCTTGACCTAGGTATACATAACTGCTGCGTTTAGAGATACTTGTTATGTTGAGAGTGAATGGGGCCTCTGAAACTAGCTCATTTTTCATGAACATTGTTTTGCTGAGATTTAGCTGTAGACCTATCTTTCCACATTCTCGGTATGAGCATCGTTTTGTTTGTCATGAACATTGTTTTGTTGAGATTCTGCTGTAGACCTATCTTTCCACATATTCGATATGTCAAAACCAGTAATAACAATAAATAACAGCAACAAATAACCAGGCTCAGCATAACTAGGTGGTGACGCTACATAATTAAGCTTACCTGCGTATTGCTGGGAGTAGAAGCTTGAATGAGACAGGTGTGTGGATCATTGGTGGAGTGGAAGCAGGCACTGTAGTGTTTGGTGAGCTCAGAATCATGCATGCATGAAGTTGTCATTACCAGTATTGTAAATCAAGGCATCTCAGTAGAAAAGGAAGAAAAAGAAAACAAACAAAAATGCATGTCCATTTTTATGAAAACTTACAGCAAACTAGAAATAGAAGGGAACGTATTCTGCTTGGCTAAGGCAATTTATGAGAATCCTAAAGCAAATAATTAAAAAAATAGAAATGAACGTTTTTCCTTTAAAATAGGAAATAAGGAACTGAGATCATACAAGTAGTAGGATTCTTTCCTTGCATACCTGATTTGATCACTGGTTTGATTACCATGGTTTGATCCATGGTCTGCCTCTACCAAGCATTGCCAGTAATGATCCCTGAGAACAGATCCGGGAGTAAACCCGGATAACCACTGGTGTGGCTCCTTCTCCAAACAAAACCAAATATAGCAAGAGTTTTCAGAAAGCTAAAAAGGTCAGAGTATATACTCTGTCTGCATGCAGGATCCCTGCACTTCATTGTCAACAGGTAGTGCACCCCTGAGCATTATTTGGAGTGACACCAAAGCTCCATACCATGTATAGTCCCTATCACATAAGCACCCAAATAAACCAAATAAGAAACAATGGGTAAAAAATTAGTGTCTCTCTTGGGTTCAAAGAAGTAGCAGAAGCAATAGTGAAGGCAAGAAAATGAAAAGCTTTCAAATTGCAAAATATTGTAAAGATTCCATTATATATAAGAGAATATGAAATATGATGTATGGTCTGATACAATAAAAGACTATATGGAATATTATGTGGAATATAAAATATGTGATAAGAATACATAATATGGGGGGCCGGAGCAATAGCACAGTGGGTAGGGCGTTTGCTGTTCATGTGGCTGACCCGGGTTCGATCCCCGGCATCCAGTATGGTTCCCCAAGCACCGCCAGGACTAATTCCTGAGTGTAGAGCCAGAGGTAACTCCTAAGCATCACCGGGTGTAACCCAAAAAGCAGGAAAAAAACAAGAATACGTAATATGGTAAGAAAATATGGAATGTATTCAATACCTCTAAAATTTTACTATAAATTCTGATCACTTTGTTTTGTTTCTTTTGGTAAAAATTGACAAAGATTTAGTACTGGGGCTGGAGGCGATAGCCCAGCGGGTAGGGCTGGACTAATCCCTGAGCACTGTTGGATATGACCCCAAACAGAACAAAAGATAGATATGATAAAACTGCTATAATAATTGAGAGTATTGTTTTTAACATGGAATAGACCTAAAAGCTTAATAAATGATCAAATGATTTTTAATATTTTTTAAAATGAAATGGGGAATCTAGTTTATTAAATATCTAGTTTGTTTCTAGTTGAGCTTAAATCTATTGTGCTTTCAAATTCAAATTTCTATCTCCACCAGTTTCAATAGTTTTCTAAGGATCTGATAAATAAAAAAATATTATTTATTAAACTCAGTAATATCCAGGGCTTACTCTAGCTCCACACTCAGGGATTACTTCTGAAGGTGTCAGGGGACAATATGGTATGCCCAGGATCAAACCAGGGTCAGTCATCTTCAAGGCAAATGCCCTTCCCAGGTTACTATTGCGCCAGCCCCAAGAAATCTGTTTCATATAGATCTGTCTTCTCAGCACTGAGATATGACTTTTTCTAACAAAGAAAAATCATTTGTTATTTCCCAATCCTCAATAATTTGATATTGTGATATACATGCTTAGATGTCTACTAATTTTGGAAATTTTTTTAAATATTGAACTCAAGTTTGAATAGAAATTTTGGAAGAAGGAAAAAAAATCATATTTCTAACAATCCTATTTTGTTCATTTCATATTTAGTTTAATTTAGAATAAAATAATTTACATGTACTATAGAAGGTGATATTAAGTTGTTTTCTAATTTTTGGTGCTTGTTTTCTACTTATTTCTCCAAACTATCACAAAATTCTATGTATAGTTTTGTTCTAAATACTATTTTACCCAGGACTTATTAAGCTTTTACAGTATACAATGGCTTGATCTATAAAGTCTTAACAGACTTTAATTGGAATATTTTTTGGAAGTCAGTAATATGATCTCATTAAAACTTATGTAAACTGCAAAAACAGGAATTTAAAAAAGTAAGCAACCTTGTTAAATTTGCCAACGTAACAGTTTGTGAATAATAGTGTCGTGATACCAATTCAGGTAATTTGAATTTTTTGAAAATTTTTAAATTTTTTTTGAAAATGCTGCAGTTTGTAGCAAATCTTCTAGTCAATATAGTGAAGACGAAGCATAAGATAAAATTACCTCGGTGCATAAGCACAAGTCCAGAACTAAAATATATTCCATGTATTTTCTCTTTCCCTTCTGATAGTCCTCTTATAAATAAAATTAGAATTTATAAAAAAAAACTTTGAAAAGAGTAATTTTAATCTTTTCTTTTCTCTCCTACTCCTATTCCTCTACTCTTCCCCTTTCATCTCTTCATTCTTGTCATAGACATAGGCTAACATTTCAGCTAATTCTGTGAATAAATTAATAAAATAGACACTGCCTCTCACCTCAAGTTGCTTTATGTTGGGAGAAGGCAGATTATGCTAATTTATTCTTGATTATACAATTACTAAATATCCTAATAAGGAAAAAGGTATTGTTATCGTGAAAATATCAAGCAAGTTAGGTAGCCCAGTCTTGACTGACATAAGGCTGTGACAAAGGGGAGAAATTGCAAGAAAGACATCAGAAATATAAGAGATCATAAGGTGTTCCTATAAATTTTATGCTACTTAACTGTTTCTACTAATTGTTGGAAACAGTAACACCAGACTAGAACTGAGCATTGAATGTAGGCAAAGG
This sequence comes from Cryptotis parvus, assembly GCA_021461705.1. Taxonomy (NCBI): domain Eukaryota; kingdom Metazoa; phylum Chordata; class Mammalia; order Eulipotyphla; family Soricidae; genus Cryptotis; species Cryptotis parvus. The sequence goes on along the minus strand of JAJIBD010021932.1, from coordinate 228,266 downwards.
ATTTACGTGATAATTCCTAAATGTATGTAGGGCAGGCCACAATGTGTATGTGTGTGTGTGAGAAAGAGAGAGAGAGGCAGAGGTGAGAGAGACAGAGATAAAGAAAGAGAGAGAGAAGAGGGAAAAGTACCTGCCATGGAGGCAGCCTAAGGGGGGAGGGAGGAATCTGGGGACATTGGTGGTGGGAAATATGCAAGATTGGAAGGATGTGTGCTGGAACACTGTATGACAATCATGTACATCTTTGTAATTGTATAGCTCATGGTGGTAGAATGAAATAAAATTTAAAACAAATGAAAGTGGATACATTCTTAGAATCATACATCCTCTGACTATTCAATCAGGAGGAAGGAGAAAACCTGAAGCTCCCAATGAAGACAGAAATTCAAACTAATTACATCTCCCCAAGAACAAAAAGCACAGGTCCAGATGGGTTCACTAGTGAGTTAGCCCAAACCATCAAAGGAAAACCAGCTTGAAAACGCTAAGGATAAGAACACTTTCTATTGAAATTTCTGGACAATAAGACAAACAAAAAATATCAAAATAGTCCTTGTGTCCTTTAAACAGGGATTTACAAGGAAGTTTGAATGAATTATCATTGCAGCTTTATGAAAGCTTTTATATACTTTAGGAAAGTGACTTATCCTCTGAAACTCAGTTGCCTCATCTGTAATTGGCTTTAATACAATTTCCCACACATGTTTGTTGAGAGGATGAAATAAGATAGCCTTTCTAAGAGAATGTGACAGTGCCAAGCATATAACAGGAATGCATAATTGTTTATTTCTGGCCCCATTTTATGGAAATCAATTAATCTTTTAGCTAACACAGGAATCTGTCATTTCAGTTAACAGTCATACAGAGTAAACTTTTATTTACACTAAAATTACCAGTATAGTGACCCTTTAATCCAGCAAGTCCCTGCTTATACTGACAATACTCATGCCATTTCTGTATAATCAATTTGTTCCTTTTATAATAAGGTTTGATTATTTTTACTTGTTTAATAAAAAAGTGAAAGAGAGTAGTTTACAGTAACTTTTCATCTATTAATTATCCATAGCTCTTAGAAATCAGAACACCAAGAAAAATGTCATATAGTGAAGGCATAATTTTCTTCAACAGCTATCAATGTTATATAACAAAACATTATTTGAGGACCTGCTGTACCAAGATATGAATGATATACTGAGGGAAAGAAGATTTCGTTGTCAAGCAGAGCAAACTAATTATCTTGTTTGTTGCATCTTAGCCTAGCCCTGGTATTTAGAACATTTCATTTCACAACTTCTCCAAAAGGAGCAGCACTTTCCTTTTGGGGGAATTCAGTCTGGTATGTCTCTCCAGCAGGATGATATTTTGAACATATATTCTGGTTCCTCCGAAGTTTTCAAAGACTCTTACATCTTTTACCTTTCAGGGATCACTGTTCCTTTAATTCCTTTATTTCCTAGGTTCTTCTTCCATGAAGTTTTTATGAATACTACTGCAATTCCATCTATTTTATGATGTAACTCAAGTGTCAGTGCTTGACTTTACTATGGCTATGCCCCCCAAGTAAATCATTACCTAACACATGAATCCAAGAGATAGGTTAATATGATGCTTAGATTAACTTCACCAATAGAAACAGACCTCTTCTTAGTATCAGTAGAGTCTGAGATAAACAAGGGGAAGTATTCATATGTGCATCTACACTGACATTGGTATTTTTTTCCTGTCTTTAGTTTTTGTTGATAATATTTTCCATTTTATGTTAGGTACATCCACATTATCTGTAGATGAACCTGAATATAACCATGACTTAAAATATTGCATAAAGCATTGCACACTCAAAGTTGATAGAAGAAAACCTCCACATCCATATTTGACTAAATAATTGGAAAACAATTAGTTATTTTATATCAATAATCTTCTTAGTGTACCTCTAATACCAGTTCTCAAATTTTTACTCTTGCCTGATGTTATATCACACTCTCATTATGAGTATACTGATTATCAAATACTAGGAGTGCAGTATTGGTTTTTGGTCTTTCATAAAGGCATGTATATGGCACATTGATAGTATGAGTCATTTATCAGTATTCACATCAACTACTTCATCAGTTTCAATTAAAAAACTGATAACTCTTTGGTAATTGGTCAGTGAAAATGTTTCTTGAAAACCTATTTGCTCAGAAACAGCTAGAATTGTAATATATTACACAGTGTAGCAGAAACAAATTCTAAACTTTGAGTCTCATGTATATATCAAGAAACTTCGTTCATACATATATATATACATGCACATATATGTGCATGTATATATGTGTATGTATGTATATATATAAGAAATAAGCACATAAACAGTGTAATCATTACAAAGTGACACTTGATATTGAATAGTAGAATGGAGTTAGAAGATTAATGATTTTTAATGAAGCATGCAGAGATGGTTGCTTTAACACCATCCTTTTTGTAAAACCTCAAAAGTAAGGGAGATTTAAAGTTATTATTTGTAGTAAGACTATATCCACCAGCTGTAATAAAGGTTTAGAGATAGTAGATCTGAAAACATCATACTTATAAGACTGGACTGAGAATGGAAAATAAGAGAATGGACATTCAGATTAAGTATGGAGCTCTCAGAAAAAACAAGAACCAGTTAATAATGAAGTAATTATTAAGTGATTAAGTAATTGCATCTACTACCATGCAATTTTTATTCTCAAGATTTGGTAATGAAAACTAATGACATGATAAATTAGAATAAACATGCATTTAACATGAAGATGCCCATGTTTTCTCTTATCTAAATTTTGTCAAGTCACACCAGACCATACTTTAAGCATCTAGACCCTTTTGTTACTCTCATTAAGGATATTTATCTTGCTGTGTCTCTCATAAATGCATTCATTGCACCATAGATGCACCTGTGAGGTCAGAGCCCTGTGCCTACTAACTAGTGAGGTTCTGAATGATGTCACATCTCTTACTGTAGCCACAACAACACATACCATGTGGTTACAATCTGTTAGCTGCTTCCCAATCTAGATCAAATAGTCATGTACCCGAACGTAAACTCAAAATTATTGTTAGGCAACTCTGCACATCACTTAAATCCAAGGAAAATCATCAGAAAACACAAAGGATGTCAAACTAGCTGACCTTGAAGAACTGCCAAGGTCTCTGATTGACCATGTTTATCAAAATGCACAGCATGGGGGTGGCTTCTTCAACAGGGAAATCCAGCTACATAGCAACCCTATCTATAGATAATAACCTCTGAGAAAATCAAAGTCTGAGCAAAGACTACAATGAATGTACCTGATACACTATTCAGTTTTATGTTATAAAAGAAAGCATCTTATTTTCCTATGTTCTCATTTTCCATTACATAACTTTTTTTTTCTCTGCTGGTATAAAGTGTCATTCAGTGATGGCAAAGATAAAAAAATCAAGTGACTGTCCAAGTACTGTGATGACCTAACTCATAGTAATAGCTCAAGTTTAAGAGGAAATAAAAACCCTATGCTCAGAAAATAGTGGTTTGTGATATTTCAAATATATACATTTATTTGAACTTTCTGTTTGAAATCTTGACTTTTCAAACCATTGCAAGCTATATATTTGTCTCTTGATGAAAATCTGCTGCCTCAAAATATCACTATTTAGGAAGGAAATATAAAACACTTGCTGTCTAAAGTAGTGAATGCGATTTTGTGAATAATACACAGTTGTATGTGGTCTTAGTCTACATTGGTATTCAATTAAAAATCAAGACATTTAGGTATATATTTGTATGCTACCTTGTTTTGTTAAAAAATGTAGGAAACACTTTTATTGACTTCACTGATATTTTTCATCTGCTTCAGTGGCACATGGATCCTAATCCCAATGCACTTTTTGAAACTCATATGACATCTTAAATTTTCATAATTTCAAACGACACATTCTTTTTTTAGAGTATTGTTCTCAGTGATGAGCAAGCAGAGACTCTGTTCTTCAAGCTTACTTCAATCAGTTGTGCATTTTTGTACACTGAGCCTCATGTTATCCTCACATGCAAACCAAAGCTCTGGGCAATACACATCCATGATCCTGATTTTTTTTTTTTTTGCTGCCAGCTGTTGAAATAATTTATGATCACTAGAAGGAAATGTGGCTGTGAATTATGTTATCAATGCTTCATTCCATTTTCTCTCCTAAGAAACTGTGTTTACCCTTATTGTTGGTTGATGAAATATACATATATACTGTTTAAGATAGTAGAGTATAAGCAAGTTTTCTTTCCTGCCACATTTTTTATAGAAGAGAGACATCGAATGTCAGTTTTTCAATATATACTGCATAATTTACTTGTTTAGTTTTCCATTTGAAGTTCTTGAAAATTTGTTCCAATTGCCTAGTTTGTTATTTTATTATCTAACAGATTTCTATGTGTTGCTGATACCAGTGTCCTATTCATGCTTTGCTTTCTTGTGTTTTCTTTCTTTTTAGAATGCAGCTAACCATTTTGAACAAGTAATCTATTTAGCGCAATTGGTCACCAAAATTAGCAAAACAATAACAATTGAACAAATGTAACTAACATACAAACACTTCAGTTAAAGGGTCAGAGAAACAGTACTGTGAGTAAGGCATTTACCTTGCTTATGGCCAACCCTGAGCACTGCTGGTTGGGATCAAAAAACAAAGAAACAAACAAAATAATTCAGTCAAAAGAAATTGAACCTTTTATAGTACCTATCTTTGGGGACAATTAACAGTTGACAGTAGACAGGGGGCAACTCTGTTCTGTGCTCGTAGCAGTGCTTAAGAGTGCTTGGAAGAGCATATAGAATGCCTAGATTCCTACTAACATTGCAGTTACAGCTGTTTGCAGGCAAGCACTTAACTAAACCATATTTTTTTGGCCTCGTGAACTTTACATTTTAAATATTAGTTGGAAATACAAGCCTTTGGGATAGGGCTCCCCTCAAAAGTATAAATATTGAATATAAAGTGGAAATATGGGGGTAGAGTGCTTGTGCCCAGTTGCGCCTGACCAAGTTCATGCCAGATTTCACACGCACCTTCACTCCCAGAAATTCTTGCTATAGGCATGGAGACACCTCAAACTTCTGTGCTAGTCCTTGTGGTCCCCAAAACTAACAGGCTCTGTGGAACTGCATCATTGGCGTAACATCACCTAAATAACATTTGCAAAGAATAACCAGGACTGCCATAAACATGGTTTCAAGACTCAAAAAATCAAATTTTAACGGAAAAATAGTTTAAGACCTATGGAGATTTATGTTATAAGACTTAGTTTTATATTTGTGGTGCTATAGCATCGGGAACTCCTGGGGTTCTCAACAATGCGAGGAAGCGAGTTCTCTTCCAACTCCAAAGCTGGCGGGAATGGATGAAAACTCAGAAATCCAATGCAGTTTTAAAAGACTTTACTATCATAGCTTCTGACATACAATCCAAGAATAGTAAAAACCATGGCCTCTGGGTTCCCAGATGGGCCCGGTCACATGTAGGCCAAGATGTCTGCCAAAGCGTGTTGAAACCAACAGAGAATGGAGAGGACGGAAAGAGGCAAAGGCCAAGGGAAGCCAAACTGGCAAAAGGCCCTTCTTTCTTCTAGCTTCTTTTTTTTTTCTCCTAGCTTCTTCTATAGACAGAAGCCCACCAAAATCTTCAACCCAGCCCATCACGGGTTGGGCTATCTAGAGATAAAGCAAGTAAATGACCTTTTTGAAATGTAGATACTTAGGTGGGCCTTTGGCTCAAGCTTCACAAAAGGCAGAGCAGATTTCCAGAGGCAAAATCTTCCCAGTAGAGTGAGGAGGGGCTGCATCTCTGAATCAGAAAGCAGTTCAAAATGTAATTTGTAGCGAATGGCATTAATACCTTTATCATGAGTATATAACTATCAGATCCCAGACTCTGGATCCCACTAAGCTCCAAAATCCATCAGAATAAATCACTTTGACATTACCTTTAGAATCAGAGACACATTAGTTTGCTCGGAGGCTCACTGGAATGTCTCTGAACTAGGAGAATTGGTTACATATGGTTGATACAATGTAACCAAGTACTCTTGGAATATCTACATGTATGTCCCACACAGAGATGCGTGGGAGCAGAATATTGATCTGGGGCAAGCAAGATTCATGATCACTAGATCACAAAACATCCCATTGTTCATTGATTTCCTCAAGCAGATGCCAGTAACATTTCCATTTGACCCTATCACGTGCCAGTGTAGCCCTATGGCAACTGGTTGTTTCAGGAAAATGAAGAGCCTCAAACTGTTCGGCTCATGGTCTTGACAAAGAAGTCTGACCATCTTGTAGGTGAGCAGCCATGTGATCTTTTGGCATCCCGTGGGACCCAGTCGGTAACGACTCTAGTCCAGAAGTTGTCTCCAAATCGCATTACATGTCCAGCCCATCTGATTTTCGATGCCTTGGAAAATGAGACAGCGTCCCGGACTCTGGAACAGCGAACAGCGATGAAAGTCAGAGCTCCAATTCCTTATCTCAGTTGAGTGAGGGGTGATATTCCAGGCATAGCTCTTTCGATTCCTCTTTGAGAGACCCGAATAGCTTTCTCATCTTGCTTTTTGCAGGGCCCAGGTCTCTGAGGCATATATTAATGCAGGGAGAACAGTGGAGTCAAAGAGTTGTGGCTGGAGCCAGAGGTTCTTTGTCTTTTTCACTATTTCTTCAATGCTTTTGAAAGCAATCCATGCCGCTCTCTTCCTCCTGCGCAGCTCAGGTTTTAGGTCATTCATCATGTTGACTTCTCGACCTAGGTACACATAACTGCTTCATTCAGAGATGTTTGTTCCATTGAGAGTGAATGGGGCCTCTGGAACTAATTCATTTCTCATGAGCATAGTTTTGTTGAGATTCAGCTGTAGACCTATCTTTCCACATTCTCGGTCAAAGTCAGGCAGCATTTGTGCTGCTTGGCTAATCTTTGGTGTTATTAGAATGATGTCATCAGCGAAGCAAAGGTGGTGTAGTTGCCGACCATCTATCTTCACTCCCATACCTTCCCATTCTAATTGTTGCATGATGTTCTCAAGGGTGGTGCTGAAGAGTTTTGGTGAAATGGTATCACACTGCCGAACACCTCTTTGGACATCAATGATCACTTCCTTGTAGAATGGTGAGATCCTGGTGTTGAATCCATAATACAGCTCACAAAGCATCTTGATTTATTGGGTGTGAACACCTGTTTGTCTAGGGCTTCAATAACCACTTTGGTCTCAACAGAATCAGAGGCTTTCTTTAAATCAATGAATGTGAGACAGTGCGGCATCTTGAACTCCCTACAAACCTCAATGAGGTTGGTTACCGGTGGATATGGTCGATTGTGTTGAATCCTTTTCGAAGCCAGCTTGCTCGCATGGTTGTCCTTCATCTAATGTTCTGCAAATCCTGTTCAGGATGACTCAAGTGAACAGCTTGTAGATGACGGACAGCAGGCAGATGGGGTGATAGTTGCCAATGTAATGAATGTCTCCCTTCTTGAACAGTAGAACTGTCCTGCTGGTTTTCCATTGGGAGGGCACCTTGCATTCAGACAGGTAGCATGTGAAGAGCTGAGCCAGTGTATTGATGAGTACTTATGGCAGAATCTTCAGGTGTTCAGGTCTGACATTGTCTGGGCCTGGTGCTGTTTTTTCTTTACCAACAAAATGGTATGTCCTATTTCAGAAGGGAGAACTTTAAATGACATATCCATCCTGCGGAATTTGGTATGTGGGCTGGTGGACGTGGCTATCAAAGAGATCTGAGTAGAAGTCATAGATAATCTTCTCCATTGCCTTTTTTGGAAGAAGTGACAGATACATCAGGGCATTGGAGGGCAGTCATCTTGGTCTTATAGTTGGCGAAGGACAGGCGGGTGGTGTAAATGCTTTTCCCGGCTTTTGCTGATCTTCCAGTATTTCTGCTCTTCTGTCTTTGAGGTCTTCCTTTATCACTTCTCTGCACTGCTTTGCGAGCTTGGATATTAGCATTTGTTTCCCTGAGGCTTGCACTTTGCCACGTTGGCGAATGAGCTCGAGAGTTTTTGAAGACAAGCGTCCTTTTGTGTCTTGCTCTGTCTCGGCATTCTTCGCATTATCATGGAGGTGCAGAACCACTTGGTTGTATTCTTCATTGATGTCGTCAATGATGGTATCTTCCCATGTTGCTGCAAAGGTGCCAAAGAGTTCCCAGTTGGTGGTCATTCTGGGAGTTCTCTTTTTAAACTTTGCAGCCTTTTCTCCCGTTGCGGGAAGTAGAATTTTTCATGAAGGAGACGGTGGTCCAATCCTGTTTGGAATTTTGGGACGACAGCAACATAGGTCAGGCAATACCTTCGATTGAAGTTGATGTGGTCAATTTCATTTGTGGAACTGTCCACCAGTAGATTCCCATGTCCAACATTTTGCTTCAGCCTTCTGGAACTGTGAGTTCCCATGAATGGTCTTGGTGGTCATGATGAACTCAGATAGTCTCTCACGCTATTCGTTCCATTCTAGGGTCTCGATGTGGATTTCTTCAGCCGATCTTCTCGGTCCTATCTTGGCATTACAATCACCAACTATGGTCTCGTAGAAGGTGTGATCTTTTTTATAGAACTCCTCCAGTTCCATGTAAAGTTTTTCAATTTCATCTTCCTTGTATGTGGATGTTAGTACATAGACAACAAAGATAGAAATTGCTGGCAGTGGGCCACATCTCTTCAATTGTAATCATTCAATACGGTTTGTTAGGCATTCAAATGAATCAAGGTTCATGGCCACGTTTGTGTTGACAAGGACACTGGCACCACCAGCGCCTCTTTCGTCGCATGTTCCTAGGAAGATTTCTTCTCCGGTGTCAAAAATGGCATGATGCGGTTTACACCTCCTCATCTCAGTCAGTCCAATGATGTCATACTTGATCTTTTGCACTTGCACCATCAGGTCCTCAATATATACTTCTGATGCCAGTGTAAGTGCATTGAAAATACAAACAGTCATTTTAGTCCTTCTTCATTTTGGCAGCCTAGTTTGCTTCTGAAATTTTGTCCAGTACTCCTTGTTCGTACTTCTTAGTGCTGCTGCATTAAGGTCTCTTTCGGGTCGGGAAGATACACATTTTTATTACTGGTTTTGGCATATTGAATATGCATCGGACAGCTTGCCAGGCTCTGCCGTGCGGATGGTATATTCTCTGTAGTTTGCAGGGTTCTATGAGAGGGGTGTGGAAGTAAATCGTGTGGCGGTGTGCGCGCACAACAGGGAGAGTTAGTATCTGCTCTGGCTGGGTTATCTGTGTCTGTGGCTCAAGCATTCCTGGGCTTGAAATACTCTCCTCTGAAGGGTGGGTCTCTGAAGGGTGGGTCCTTGTAGGCTGGAGATTGGATTAATCTCTTGGGTGGAGATCTGAAGAGCTGTGGGGTGTGGATTGAAAAGATCACTGCCAGCATGGTGTGGGGTTCCTCTGGTTTCATCGTGTTGGTGGACTCGGGTCGGAAGTTGCTCTTGTGGTCAGTGGAGTGCAGGGAATTCAATGGGAGAGCTGGTATCTGCTCTGCCTGGGGTATCTGTGTCTGTGGCTTAAGCTTTCCTGGGCTTGAAATACTCTCCTCTGAAGGGTGGGTCTCTGAAGGCGGATCCTTTTTAGGCTGGAGATTGGATTAATCTCTTGGGTGGAGATCTGAAATGCTGTGGAGTGTTGATTCAGAAGATTCATGATAAAAATATTTATGCCATATAAAATTATGAAATCAATCCAATTCTGCCAAATTCCCTTTGTCTGCTCCAGAGATTCCCTAAAATCAGGAACCAGCCCTCCACATAAGCTAAGAGTAGCTGTAGGCTAAGTCTCAGTAAGGCATGTCACCAGCACTACAGGTATTTGTTTTTGGATTTTTCAATTGCAAGAAAATTTAGTTTTCCTGTAGAAACTAAATTTTCTGTCGTCCTGATCTTTCCTTTTCTCTCTTTTTTGATTGCTAACCTCCTCTCTTTTGATAGGTAGATTTTATCATGATATTTTCCAAAGACCAGTTCAAATGCTATTTACTATGTGAATTTTCAATCCTGAAAGCAAAAATAAAACTTGGTTCTGTATGCATTCCATAGCAAATACTTGGCATTTCTCTCATAGCACTTTCTACTTTTAGTATCACTTGTATCACTTCTCTTCCCACTGTTCATCGATTTACTCGGCGGGTGCCAGTAACATCTCCATTCATTGGGAATGAAGTTCATTATTACTGTTTTTGGCATATCAAATACACCACGGGTAGCTTGCCAGGCTCTGCTGTCTCTCTGAGTTCATCCCAGGAGACCCAGTCTTTTCTTTGGCAGATCATCTACCATCCAGGGCCCATGGGGCAGAGCCCTGGGTGTAGACAAGCCTGTCTCCTGTCTGCCAACTGTCAACGCAGCTGGGTACCACAACCACACCTGCAACACTTCAAGGGGCAGGCTGCTTTTAGTATTGTTGCTTATTTCACTTTTAGGGTAAAAAATCCACCTGGTCTCTGGTTAATTACTTGTATAAAAAGTAGCAGTCCCTACATGAATTAATTCTTAGCCTAGTGTTTTATCTACAATTGCTATACAAAGTTGGTTCTTAAAATTCCATTAAGACCAACATATTCTATTTTCCTTATTTCTATTGTTTTAAACATTTTAATACAATTTACTGAAAAAGGAGTATTTAAGTTGGATTTTGTGAAGAACCTAATATTCAACTGCCCACGTAATTAATTTTAATTGGGGGATGGGACAATTGAATCACTCCTGGCAGTACTCAGTGCTTACTCCTAGGTCTGTGTTCAGGGGCACTCCTGGCAGAGCTTAGGGACCTTATGTGTGCCAAGGATCAAACTCTGGTCAACGGCTTGCAAGCCAAGAATCCAATCTAATGTACTTTTAATGCATCAGGTTGTCTTAAAGGAAGAGGGTGTAATAGAGAGGGGTAGATATGTGACAACTGTCACTGTATCACTGTATCACTGTCTTCCCATTGTTAATTGATTTGCTCGAGTGGGCACTAGTAACATCTCCATTATTCCTGTCACAAGCAAGTGTAACCCAAGGGCATCTACTTGCTCCAGGGACAGGAGGAGCTAAAAAACATTCTTCAGGTCATGGAACTGAGGTCCATAAGTGTTACTAGTTTTTGACATAGCAAGTAAATAAAATACGGGTAGCTTGCCAGGCTTTACCGTGTAGGTGGTATAGTCTCAGTAGAAGGCTCTCAACTCGAGCATTTACTGATGAAACTTAAAGGGCGAAAAACAAAACTGTCAAGTGCATATAATGCTGCCATGTCCTACAAAGTAAATGAATCTTAATGGTAATAGAGGATCCATATTTATAATTTATCTTGGAAGTAGGGAGAGAAGGACTCAACAAACACAAAGAACAAATAGTATTTGTCCCTAATTGGGAAACATAATTAGATGGAATTATCTTCCAGATCACATCAGTGTAAGTGAGGGGAAAATATTTGCCACGAGGGCCATGTTAGTAAATATTCTCAAGTGATTGAGACAAGTGGTTGCTTCCAATCAACATTTTTTGATCGCTGCTTTAAACAGCATCTGCAGAACGGTAGTTTGTGTTCCCTACTCTATGCTTTTGTTATTTTCTGTCAAGGCCAAGTTGCTTATGTTTTCCTGTTTACACCAAATATGAAACTCAGAAATTGTTCCCTTTGCAGCTGTGATTGCATTTCTTGTGTTTATGTTCTTCACTTGCAAGTCTCCGTTCTATTGTAAGAACTTAAATGAAAGTTTCTAATTAGTTTCAAATTGACCAGCAGTCAAAGCAGTTGCTTGCTTCACACACAGAGCACTATTAACTTTAAAGACTGACTGGAAATCTAGTATGATGCCATGTGTTTTGAACAATTCAAAGCTTTAGAGGACTACCATCTTTGAAAATTATATACACTCTAAAGTTTACTTTGAAATGACAGTGTTTACCTTTGGCATTTGCAGAAATAAACAGAAAAAAAACTTTACTAACAATTGGATTTGGTTCTTGATATTCTTTGGCAACTAATCACAACTCCCTTGCAAGACCCTTCCCTTGACATGTAAATATTTGACAAGAAGCTAAAATATGGCTATCTGATCCTCTTATGCATTTAATGATCCCCACATAGAGAGCCAAAAGGGAGAGAGAATAACACTTTAGTGTAGAAGAGGCAAAGGATAATGAGACCCACCAAACAGTATGATGGCATTCCTTTAAGGCCTACTGTATGTGTGTAATACACAATAAAAAATTGTGCATTGGTGGACTGTTTTCATAACATTATTTACTTTAAAGTTTGAACATGAACCAGTTTTATACAGTCTGTACAATGAAATGAAAATAACCTTTCTGATCTCTGTAACTTGTCTTCTAGATGACATATTTGCTTTTGGTTTTAAAGTACTAAATTAGGGATCAGGCAATAGCTCAGAGAGCCAGAACATATTCTACCATGGACTAAGGTCTGAATTTTATCCTTGGTACTTGATGGCCCACTGACCACCTCCACTACTCTTGTATCCCTGGTGCTCTACCTAGTTCTTGCTTAACCTGCTCAGTTTTACTCTGTTGGCCCTGAGCACTGAACTGTTAGGCCCCCAGAGGAAATCAAAGTATCAAAGACAGTAGTCCCAAATCCTTTAAGAACTGTTTAGGAAACTCATCTTCTGATCAAGATAGAAAATAATGGAAATTGAATCCAACGGAAAATATTTAATCTTTTGGATGGAGGGGGAGTGTACCTGGTAGTATTAAATTATACTCAGGGTTTACTACTAGCAATGCTTTGGAATAACACATTCATTGCTGATGGTTGAATCAAGATTGGTTGTATGCTAAATGAGTGCTTTAGCCCCTATACAATCTCTCTAAAATATTCCTGAAAGATTTTAATAATCATTTCAAATTACTAAATAAAAGCACAGGTTGCAAACCAAACCATGAGCTAAATTCCAACAGTGTGTGATGTTTCAATTAAAATGCTATTCTATACACACAAGCATATACACACATATATAGTCATACACAACAATTGCACATGCATTAGATTTTCATCTGATAATTTACCCATATTCTTGCATTCTCATATAATGGATCTTGCTTGAAAAGTATCTGTATTCACTTTTTGATGAGAATGGAAACTGAAATTTAGAATGAATAGTGTGTCCTAATTCACACAACTTATTGGCAGTAGAGTTGGTATTAAAACCTAAAGTTTGCATTTCTTCATCTTAATCCTTGCCCCACATTATGTACACTGTGATGGAGTAACTATTATAGAATATGGCACTTTATTACATGTAATTTAATTTAGTATATGGAAGTCCTCAGAATATGTTGGGTATATTGATGGAGAAATTAGTTTTTCAGTAAATGGTGAAACTGATGTGCACTTAGGTATTGCATTTTTTTTCACATCCACCTGATTAGTAATACATGACTGTTCGTTTTAGTTGTAGCTCTCTGTTTTTAGAAATAACACTGATCATCAAAGAAAGTGAACTTCTAGTCACTCATTTTCTGTCATTACAGATACCAGTGTCATGTGAACACACACACACACACACACATACACACACACAAATTAGATGGAAGAAATTTGAAGGTGAATTATTCAACATTCAACACCCAAGTTTACAAAAGAGAATATACAGAGCACCGTTCTGTTACTGATGTACAATGTAAAGTGACCATGAAACTCACTTGAGAAACAGAATTGGGGAAAACTGAACATGTCTTTGCCCATTTGCTTGGTTACGCAAGATAAATGCAAGTGATTTCTTTACCACAAATGTTGGTTAACCAGAGAAATCCTTTACTTGTCCTACTTTCTGACACAGTTGAAAAAGCAACTTTTGAAAACAGAAGCTAGCAATTAAAATGATTAATTCAACTAACTTTATTTTGTGGTGTTAAAAAACCTTCTCCGGATTGCAGTTTCTCAGCTCCTTTGGCATCAAGATGTGTTCAAAAGCATAAAATTGAAAATGGAAGACAAGTTGCTTATTAATCTGCGCTATGTGCCAGGCTAACAGTGGACTGTCAAGGCCAAATGTTTCCCTGCTGATGAATCATGCCAAGGGTTGTGCCAGCACAGACAAGAAAATCAGAACTTTGAAGCTCATAGACTCAAATCGTTCACCAGTGAAAATGAGAATTTTGATTTCTGAGTTTCTTTTTCTTCCCTTTAATCATCACCAATTAATGTTTACTTTCTTCCTTCCTAGAAGTTTCTGCCACTGTTTGTTTAATGGTGTGTACATGCTTTTATAATAAGTGTGTTATCACTTTGCATAATTATTATGTGTGATTAATCCTGTATGCTCTGGAAAACTGTTAGGTTTTCTTATTTAACCAGAGGGAATGTCTTTAAGTCTTTGTGTTATTCACATATAATACAGTGACAAGAACTCCTGTGAATGCAGCAGAGTAATAAAAGTCCGTATTTAAAAAGTCTGCCTAAGTTGCTGGTAAAATGGCATTATTTTCCTTCTTGCAAATGTTCGTGTTATGATGAGTAGATACCTAATTTCCATATGGCGCAGCACTAGTTTGTACAATAAGAGTAATCGGCATTTCCTATTTTACAACAGGATAAACTACACTATGTGATATTGCTCAGAGTGATGAAATATGAATGAATATTTTACCAAAAGCATTATGATGTAACTCCTGGTATGCGTATGATAGGCAGAAAGTTTATAGGCAGAAATATTATACAGATAGTCTACAAAAAGAATATGCAGAACATCAGAGTAAGGAGTTAGGTAGAGATTATGATGTATTAAAAGATAATAAATAAATAGCTATCATTTATAAAGCAGGTCTACCTCTCAGGTTTTCAGTTTTATTTTCTTTCAAAATTCTCTCTTAGAAGGTATTTAGAGTCAACAATGCCAAATGTTATTTATTGGATTTCTTACAATTGTGGATGCAAAAAGTTGCTGAATAGATAACCAGAATACCAGTTTTATCCTAAAGAGGAGGCCAAATGATCATAACTTTAACTGTGTTGTGCTAGTCTATTGTACCAGGTGGGATCTCTCTTCACTAAATAGTCTTTATCTCCTGCTGAATGGCATGGCTGGGACCGCACATGAGTACACAATTTTGTCATGAAGTGACAAAATGAGGAATAAATGAATTGTTTCCCTTTTATGTTACATAGGGAAAACATGCATTTTACTGCTCTTCAGTAGAAAACCAGATTTCAATATTTTTGCACACAGGTACTCAACTGTGCTTGCAGTGTGTCCATATTTAGTTCTAGTGCTTGATGTGGCTGTATCCTTTTAGTTTGTTTTTGGGCATTCCAGCTGTAGTGGTCAAGGATTCAGTACTCAGGCGTCACTGTTGGCAGTGCCTGAGATTAAATCTGATTTCCAGCAAGCAAAATATATGTTCTGCATCTTGGAAATCCACACTTTGGTGGTTGTTTGGACATCGGCTCCTGGGAATTTGTGGTGACACTTACACTCATGCTCACCAGGGCTAACAGCCAGGTCTAGGAGCTTGCTGAGCTTTCAGTTGTAGAGCAGCCTCCCTCCTGGAGGATGCACGTCAGATGCTATGCTCCAATCGGCCTGAGAGAAGTGCTTTGGAGATCATCAAGAATTAAACTTAGGACTCACACTTGCAAATAGGTGCTCTGTGCCACTGAGCTTTTCTCTTGAGACTCCGGGGGATCCTCTTATCTCTCCCTTAGGGGCTGGTGCATCACAGCAGGTAGGGTATGCACATTGAATGCAGCCAAACTGGGATCAATTCCCTGTCCCTTGTTTGCTTCCCCTAAACAAGGTTGGAAGAGATCCTTGAGCACAAGTATAAGGTCTGAGCAAATAATTTTATTGGATAAATTTGAAGATCTCATATTTGACTCTATAAACAATGCTTTTAAAGAAAAATTTGTTTAAAATCCTTCAATAATTTTTTCTGCTCAACAAATATTCAAAAAAGGAAATGAAAAATATAAAAAAAAAAAGACATTATAAAATCATAAACATTCCTTATTAAGTATATATATATATATATAGATATAGATAGATTTAAATCCGGCCAAGAACTCCACCCAGCAGACCGTCCTATCACAGCCCTGCTCATCGAGATCCACCCTGCAGCAGTCTTTTTTAAATCCGGCCCAGGTATGCTGATCCAGAGACTCACAGACATGGGGCAGAGCTCCTACTGGCTCTCCCTGTGCCAGCCGCTCATGAGGTGCCCAGGAGGGATGGCAGGTTCTAGCCCTGGCCCGCCATCCCAGCAGAGCCTCACAACAAGCCAGATGACCTCCCACTCCATGAGGGGCTTCCATTTTCCACATACGGACTTCCCCCTCATCAGAACTCCACCCAGCAGACCAGCCTATCACAGCCCGGCTTGCGCGGCAAAGCGGCCTCCAAGTTCATCAATAAATGCTGGATTTTGAGATGACTACAAGAGTATGCTACCCGCACAGCAGAGCCTGGCAAGCTACCTTTGTTGTATTTGATATGCCAAATACCAGTAACAATTATAGACCTCATTCCCATGACCTGATGGAATGGTTTGAGGCTCTTTTTGTTCCTGGAGTAAGCAGTTGCCCTTGGGCTCTACTTGCATGCGACAGGTCATATGGAGATGCTACTGGTGCCCGCTCGAGCAAATTGATGATGAGCGGGGAAGACATTGACAGAGGTGATAGGTAGACAGACAGACAGACAGACAGACAGACAGACAGACAGACACTTGGGTTTATAAAAGTCACCTCTTGTAACAAAAGAAAACTCGTAGAACAAAGTAAAGATTTCTGGGGAATAGAATGAAGTATAGTGAATAGGGCAATTGCCTGCACATTGTCAAACAAGGTTCTAGTCACAGCACCTTACTGTTCTCTGTGTCCTACAAGGAGTGATCCCTGAGCACAGAGCCAAAAGTAAGCCCTAAAACCACTGGATGTGATCCTAACCCCTCAACCAGCAAAAGTATCCAAAGTAACGATTATCTTCCTTTAGATACTAAGAGCTAGCTTGAATGAATCCTGTCTCTAGCAATACCAAGAGCAAGGTTTTAATGTAACAAATGAGCTACTTCTTGCTTGTTCAAGTTTTCTAAAATTGGTCTGATTAATGTCAAGACTAAGTGCATAATGTCTTCCTAAATTGTTTCTCTGTTTCATTTTAATCCTACTCACACTAGAGAGCATAGTCTTAACCCAACTTTCTTTCCTGGAAGGTCTGTTCTGGGAAAAGGAAATTAAAAAAAAAAAAATCAGCCAGCTAAAGGGATTCATTTTTCATGTTTATTAAAACTGAAAGAAGCTATGTTGTGTGCTGAAAAGTGCATTTACTCTTTCACTGGTATCAATTCTAATAATTTTGTTACAGGGCTGCAGGGCTATAGTTTAATTATTAATTTTTAGTGAATGAAATGAATTTGGAATCCAAGAGTTTCCTATATACAGATAGTCTTCAGATGAAAAAAACATTCAAAATAATCTGCAGAATGCATATACGGTGAGCTATATAACAATAGAATCATCAGCCTCCCTTCAAATATGTATATTTCAGGATATATTATTCGAACCCACAGCAGACAACCAATTACTCACTTTTTGTACACTGGCTTTATAACCACTTAACAAATACATTAAGGTTCAATCTTCTATAAACAACAGTTATCATTAAAAATGTTTTTTAATTTGATAGGTAAAGCTATCCTACAAAAGCAGGATGCGAATGCTATTTGGGTCTCTGAAAGAGGGATTGAAAGAGCTATGCTTGGAATATCATGCCTCAATCAAGTGAGAGAAGGAATCCAGAGTTCCGACCTCCATTGCTGTTCCAGAGTCAGGGATGCTGTCTCATTTGCCAAGGCATCAAAAATCAGATGGGCTGGACATGTAATGTGATTTGGAGAAGACCGCTGGACTAGAGCCATTACCGACTTGATTCCCCGGGATGTCAAAATAACACGTGGCCGCCCACCTACAAGATGGTCAGACTTCTTCATCAAAACCCTGAAGGAAGGTTTGAGACTCTTCGTATTCCTGAAGCAACCAGATGCCATTGGGCTACACTGGCACGTGATAGGGTCAAATGGAGATGTTACTGGCGACCACTCAAGCAAATCAATAAATAACGGGATGTCAAGTGATCAAGTAAAGCTGCTTTGCTGCCATCTGTTTCATTGTTGGAATCACACTCTTGTTTTAATGACCACAACAGCACAGGAACTTTTCTGAGCACAAATATTTTTGACAGGCCTTCTCACATCAATGATCTTGGTTGTTCAATTGCAGAGTCATGTAATGAAGAATAAATAGAATAGACACAGATACACAGGGCAGAGTTGCTACCAGTTCTTCCTGTGCTCAGCCGTTCATGAGGCATCCAGGAGGGGATGCAACTTCTAGCCCTGGCCTGCCATCCCAATAGAGCTTCGCAAGAAGCCAGGCGAACCCCCATACCATGAGAGCAACCATTTTTAACACCCGGACTCCACATCTCATCAGAGCTCCACCAAAGAGATAAGCAGATCTCTCCCCATTGGGCATGGTCGTGCCATTCATTAGCAAATGCACAAACTGAGAGCCTACTACTGAGAATCTATCTCCCACATGGCAGAGCCTGGCAAACTACCCATGTTGTATTGATATTCCAAAAACCAGCAAAAATTACAATTCTCATTCCCATGCCCTGAAGGAATGATTTGAGGCTCTTCATATTCCTGGAGTGAGCAGATGCCTTTGGGATACACTAGCACACAACAGGACATATGAAGATGTTACTGGCCCACTCGAGCAAATCAATGAACAATGGTACTACAAGACATACAAGTGATATAACATAGAATTTAACTTATTTGCATTTCATGCAAATTAAAAAATTACCTCTTGACTTACCACTTGACTTACCTCTATCTCGTGTGTGGGGATTGGGGGCTTTTGGAATGCTGCTGATCCAGAGACCACTCCTTGCTGAGCCAGTCCAGCAGTGGGATTTGAATCTAGGGGTCAAGAATGCAGTGAATTCCACTCTACTCTGCTGTGGACCCCCATGCCTTCCTGACCATGTTTGTGTGTGTGGTTTTTTTTTTTTTTTTTTTGGTTCACACCTGGTGATTCTCAGGGGTTACTCTTGGCTCTGTACTCAGGAATTACACCTGGTAGTGCTCAGGGGACCATATGGAATGCCGGGGATTGAACCTGGGTTGGCCACATGCAAGGTGAACACCTTACCCACTGTACTCTCACTCTAACCCCAGTGTTTGATTTTTTCAATGTAACATTTTCTGTCAGGGAAACATTAAGCTCCTTCACATCTTGATACAAGTAGTAAGATAAGAATTTCAGATATTTTTTACTCCTTTGTAGACAAACCATCAGAGTAAAATTGTACCCAAAATTTTAACCTCCAAATTGCATTTGTCAGCATTGCAAGACATCTGAGACTAGAGTACAGACATCATGGTATTTTATAAAATCAAACAAATGTGTTTTAATCAGGAATATAAACCCAAGTGTGTGAAAACTACAAAAACAGTAACAGCAAATAAGAGATGAGAGCCATAGCACAGTAGGAGGGGAACTGGCCTTGAACTTCCTGACCCTGTTTGATCCTCGGCATCCAAATGGTCCACTAGGCACCACTAGGAGAGATTCCTGAGTACAGAACTAGGATTACGCCTGAACAAGGCCAGGTGTGACCCAGAAACACAATAAATAAATAAAAATAAAGAGAACGGAAAACTTGCGAAGATAACTTAAAAAAAAAGAATGAAAAAAATTAAAATGGGGCTGGAGCAATAATGCAGTGGGTAGTGCTTTCGCCCCACACGTGGTCCCCCTGGGATCAATCACTGGCACCCCATATGGTCCCCTGAGCACCTACAGAACTCCTGAGGGGCAGAGCCAGGAGTAACCCTTGAGCATCTCCAGGTATGGCGCCCCCAAAAATTTGTAAACATATACAACCTTTCATTGTAAAATTGTCAAATCTAAACTGTGCATACAGAGAACTTTATATAATTTTAGCAACATTTTCATAAAAAACACTTCCCTAGCATTTTAACTCCTTGTCTTCATTATTTGGTTTATTATCCAAATGTGATATTTCCCCTTAAAGTGATAGTCATATGATCTTTTTTGAAGCAGTGAATATTTTTAAGGCTATCCATTTCAAACAGTATCATAGTATGTTGGCAATTCTTTATATTATTCTCAGTCACGTCCACATGAAGTCCACATAATAGTCTCTCTATACTTAGGTCTGTGTGTATAATATTCTCGATCTACTGTTTACTTTTCAATTTAATGAACTGCTTTTCAAATAGTTTAAATAGGATTTCAATTTAAGTTTTTATACTTTTTATGTTAATTGCATTTAAGGATTGAAAGTATAAATGCCAATTGATGCTTCCATTCCCACAAATAACGATGTTGCTTCAAAAATTTATCCACAGTGATAACTGTGAATGGCAGTAAAATGTGACAGACAACAAATACTTTTTTAAATTTTTTTTATTATTACGGACCGTGAGACACACAATTACAAAGGTGTTCATAAATTGGTTCTTGGTAGTACAGTATACCAGCACCCATCCCTCCACTAGTACCCATTTCTACCACCAATGTACCCCACCCCCTCCCGCCCACCCCCATGCTGCCAAAATAGCAGGTACCCCAGCATCCTCCCCTTTCTCTCTCTGTCTCTGCATCTCTCTCCCTCTTCTTTTTACACATTGTGGATAGCCCTGCAGATATTTAGTTTATCACTTAAGTCTCTTTGTGTATATTCAATGGTGAGTTTTAATCCGACATTACCATTTCCCACATTTAGTAAAACACTGGTATCTATTTATATCGTATTAATGAATGCAGTCATTCTATATCTGTCCTTTTCCTTAGACTAATTTCACTCAGCATAATAGTCTGCATATCCATCCATTTGCAGGTAAATTTCATAATTTCATCTTTTCTGACAGCTGCATAGTATTCCATCGTGTAGATGAACCACAGTTTCTTTAGCCAGTCCTCTGTTCTCAAGCATTTAGGTTGTTTCCAGATTCTAGCTATAGTGAATAGCGCAGAGATGAATAAAGAAGTACAGATAGTGTTTCTGCTATGTATTTTTCAGTCTCTTGGGTATTTTCCCAGAAATGTTATTGCTGGATCAAATGGGAGTTCAATATCTAGTTTTTCGGAGGAATGCCCATATTGTTTTCCAAAAGGGCTGGACCAGTCAGCACTCCCAACAACAGTGGATGAGAGTCCCTTTTTCCCCACATCCACGCCAGCACTGGTTGTTCTTGCTTTTTTGGATGTGTGCCAGTCTCTGTAGTGTGAGATGGTACCTCATTGTTGTTTTTATTTGTATCTCCCTTATGATTAAAGATGAAGAGCACCTTTTCATATGCCTTTTGGCCATTCAAATTTCTTCTTTTTGGAAGCTTCTGTTCATTTCTTCTCCCCATGTTTTGATGGGGTTGGCTGTTTTTTTCTTGTGGAGTGCTACCAGTGCCTGACATATCCTGGATATTAACCCCTGTCAGATGGGTATTGGGTGAATATCCTTTCCCACTCTGTGGATTGTCTTTGAATC
Organism: Cryptotis parvus; assembly: GCA_021461705.1. NCBI lineage: Eukaryota > Metazoa > Chordata > Mammalia > Eulipotyphla > Soricidae > Cryptotis > Cryptotis parvus. The sequence continues at coordinate 206,678 of JAJIBD010021932.1, read as the reverse complement.
TTGGTCACCGTTTCTTTTGAGGTACAGAAGCTTTTCAATTTTATATAATCCCATTTGTTTTTCTTTGCTTTCATTTGCTTGGTCAGTGGTGTGTCGTCTTTAAAGATACGTTTAGTTTTGATGTCGTAGAGCATTTCTCCTATGTTTTCTTCTATGTACCTTATAGATTCATGTCTGATGAGAGATCTATAATCCATTTTAATCTGACTTTTGTGCATGGCATTAGACGGAGGTATAAGTTCATTTTTTACATGTAGCTGCCCAGTTTTCCCAGCACCATTTGTTGAAGAGGCTTTATTTGTTCCACTTAATATTTTTTTGCTCCTTTATCGAAGATTAAGTGGCTGTATATTTTAGAGTGTGTTTCAGGATACTCAGTTCTATTCCATAGGTCTACAGGTCTGTCTCTAAACCAATACCACACTGTCTTAATTACAATTGCTCTGTAGTAGAGATTGAGGTTAGGGAAAGTGATACCTCCCATCTTCTTTTTTTCCCAAGGATTGCTTTAGCTATTTGTGGGGGTTTATTATTCCATACAAATTTTAGGAGCATTTGTTCAATTTCTTTGAAGAACATTATGGGTATCTTTATAGGGGACCACATTGAATCTGTATAAAGCTCTATTCCTAGGTATTTGATTTTCTGTGGCACAATTGTGAATGGGATAGTTTCTTTAATGTCCCTTTCTTCTATTTCGCTGTTTGTATATTGGAAGGCCATTGACTTTTGGGTATTGATTTTATACCCTGCCATTTTACAATAGGAATGTATTATTTCTAGGAGCCTCTTGGTAGAGAGTTTCGGGTTTTCCAGGTATAATATCATGTCATCTGCAAATAGTGATAACTTGGCTTCTTCCCTTCCTATCCAGATGCCCTTAATTTCTTTTTCTTCTCTGATTGCTATGGCGAGTACTTCCAGTACTATATTGAATAGAAGTGGTGAGAGTGGGCAGCCTTGTCTTGTCCCTGATCTTAAGGGGAAGGCTTTCAGTTTTTCCCCATTGAGAATGATGTTCGCTGTGGGCTTGTAGTAGATGGCCTGGATTATCTTGAGGAAGGATTCTTCAATCCCCATTTTACTGGACAGCTTTTATCATGAACAGGCATTGAATCTTGTCAAATGCCTTCTCTGCATCTATTGATATGATCATATGGTTTTTATTTTTCTTATTGTTGATGTGATGTATTATGTTGATTGACTTGCAGATGTTGAACCATCCTTGCATTCCCGGGATGAATCCCACTTGGTCATGGTGTATAATCTTTTTGATGACTCTTTGGATTCTAATTTGCTAGTATTTTGTTGAAGATCTTAGTATCTGTATTCATCAGGGAGATTGGTCTGTAGTTTTCCTTTTTTTGTGACATCTCTGTCTGCTTTGGGTATCAGGGTGATATGTGCCTTGTAAAAGCTATTTGGGAGTGTTTCTGTTTCTTCAATTTGCCAGAAGAGCTTGAAAAGAATTGGGAGTAGGTCGTCTTTAAAGGTTTTGTAGAATTCACTGGTGAATCCATCTGGACCTGGACTTTTGTGTTTGGGGAGAATTTTGATTACCGATTCTATTTCCTCGAAGGAAATAGGTTTGTTAAGGTATTCCAAATCTTCTTGTTGCAGACTTGGGAGGCTATAGGAATTCAGGATTTTGTCCTTTTCTTCTAGGTTTTCTTGTTTCATGGCATACGGGCTCTCATAGTAATCTCCGATGATCTTTTGAATTTCTGTGGTTTCTGTTGTGATGTCCCCATATTCATTTCTGATTCTATTTATTTGGGTTCTCTCTTTTCCTTTTCTTACAAGTCTTGAAGTGGTTTGTCAATCTTGTTTATTTTTTTCAAAGAACCAGCTTTTGGTTTCATTGATCTTCTGGATTGTTTTTTACTTTCCATCTCATTGATTTCTGCTCTAAGTTTTATTATTTCTTTCTTTCTTCTTGGGTTGGGCTCCTTTTGTTGATCACTCTCTAATATCTTAAGTTGTGCAGTCAGACTGTTTATGATGGCCTTTTCTTTTTTTGTGATGACTGCTTGGGAGCTATGAACTTGCCTCTTAACACTACTTTTGCTGTATCCCACAAGTTCTGGTAATTCGTGTCTTCAGTCTCATTTGTTACCAGGAATCTTTGGATTTCCTCTTTGATTTCTTTTATGACTTGCTGTTTGTTTAGCAGTGAGCTGTTTGGTTTCCAGGTACTTGGTATTGGTCTCCGTTTTTGTGTACAATTAACTTCTATTTCCAGTGCATCATGGTCTGAAAAAATAGTTGGCACAATTTCTATCTTCTTGATTTTATGGAGGTATGATTTATGGCTCAGCATGTGATCTATTTTGGAGTATGTTCCATGTGCACTGGAGAAGAAAGTGTATTCAGCTTTTGGGGATGAAATGCCCTGTATATATCTACCAGCCCTCTTTCTTTCATCTCTTCTTTTAGGGCCAGTATTTCCTTGGTAAGTTTCAATCTTGTTGATCTATCCAGAGTTGATAGAGCAGTGTTGAAGTCTCCAACTACAATTGTGTTGCTGTCAATGTCTTTTTTTTGAAATCTATTAGTAGTTGTTTTAGGTATTTTGCTGGCCCCTCATTGGGTGCATATATGTTTTATAGTGTGATTTCTTCCTGATATATGCATCCCTTGACTATTAAGAAGTGACCTTCACTGTCACTTCTGACCTTCTACAGCCTGAAGTCTATGTTGTCGGATACCAGTATGGCCACCCCAGCCTTTTTGGATGGGTTGTTTGAGTGAAGGATTGTTTTCCAGCCTTTTATTTTAAGCCTGTCTTTGCACCGATTATTCAGGTGTGTTTCTTGAAGGCAGCAGAATGTCAAATTCAATTTTTTGATCCATTTTGCCACTCTGTGTCTCTTAACCGGTGCATTTAGACCATTGACATTGAGGAGATTCTTGTCATGGGATTTTGTGCCATCTTTCTGTATAGGTTGGTTGTTCTTTTGGGTTATGCCTCATCTTATAGTAAATCTTTCAGTCCTTCTTTTTAAGGTTGGTTTTGATTTTACAAAGTTCCTAAGCTGTTGTTTATCCAAGAAGTTGTATATCTGTCCTTCAAATCTGAGTGAGAGTTTAGCTGGAAAAAGAATTCTTGCTGAGGCATTCATTTCATTAAGTTTTTTTACTATATCCCACCACTGCCTTTGGGCTTGGACGGTGTCTTCTGAGAAGTCTGCTGAAAGTCGAATTGATGCTCCTTTGTATACAATTTCCTTCTTTGATCTTGCTGCCTGAAGAATTGTGTCTCTGTCTATGGCATCAATTACTTTGACTAGGATGTATCTCGGGGTCTTTCTAGTGGGGTCTCTTCTTGCTGGTATGCGTCAGGCTTCTTGGATCTGGATGCCTTCATCCTTTAACTAGGGAACTTTTCAGCCAGGATGTTTTAACTGTTTTAATTTCCTTGGGGTTACTTTCCCTATCCTTCTGGGACGCCGATGATTCTTACGTTGTTCCACCTGGCTTCATCCCATTGTTCTCTGTTCTGTTGCTGATCCATTTTCCTGCCATTTTTCATCTTAGGTAGTTCTCTGAGTGCTTTCTGCTGCTCATCTTCAGTCTCACTGATTCTCTCTTCCGCTGCTGTCAGCCTACTGTTGAGAGCCATTATTGTGTTTTTCATTTCATCTACTGAGTTTTTAAGCGACTTTATTTCTATTTGCATGGTTCTCATTTCTGCTCTCATTTCCTCCTGTAATTTATTGACTACCCTTTCAACTGCTTCGTTTATGTTCTCCTGTATTTTATTGGACATCTGCTCCATTTTTTTCGTTGAGCTCCTTAAACATCCTACCAATTTCTTCTCTAATTTCATTGTCAGAGAGATCTTGCACATCTGTATTCTTTTTTGAGTCTTCAGGGTCGATTCCTTCATCTGTTCTTCGAGCTGGGGATCTGCGTTGTTTCCCCATGGTGTTGCGGTGTTCAGGGATAGATTCCTCTGGTGTACTGTTTCTTTTTTTTGAGGTATTACCTTCCCTTGGTGTTGAATTTCCTAGTTTTTGTATTAATAAGCGGCCACATGAGTGGCCACCCCTCCCGACCAGCCGCACACCTCAGGGAGAATATCTGAGGCGGAGACAGGCTGGTGTGAGAGTTCAAGATGTCCGTTTACTTCCACTTCCGCTAGGACTTCTGGGGGTTGTAGTTCCACCTTCTGCCGAGACCTGGGGCTCTACTATGGCCCTAGGCGCCTGCCCGCCAGCCGCACACCCCAGGGAGAATACCTGAGGTGGAGACAGGCCGTTGTGAGAGTTCAAAATGTCCGTTTACATCCGCTTCCGCCCAACAAATACTTTTAAGTCAAACTTCTGTGAACTCATCTGATTGCCAGTTCTCCAGAGTTATTTTTATTATATCATTTTGTTTGTTCTGCTTTTGTTTCCACAAGGATAAAGTGTTTCACTATATATAGTATAGATGCATATATAGTATATATACATCTATATACTATATATGTAGTATAGATGTATATATATTATATACATATGTATATATATACATATATATATATTATATACATGTATATATATTATATACATACTATATATAGTATGGATGTGTATATAGTATATATACATCTATACTATATAGTATAGAGTATACTATATAGTATATATGTAGTATATGTATATAGTACATATACTATATATACTATATAGTACATATACTATATAGTATATATATATACTATATATATACTATATAGTATATATACTCTATACTATATAGTATATGTACTCTATACTATATAGTATAGATGTATATATACTATATACACATCTATACTATATATATATTTGTGGTTTTAAAATATCAAGCAATATTAATGGTATGAATGTAGCTAATAGTAATAAACCATTACTTTTTATAATAATAGACTTTATTTGTTTAAATAAAAGACTGCATAATATCTAAGTTAAAATCAGTTGCCTAGATTAGACAGGTATATAGTAATTCAACCTTCTATGCTGTTTCAATCTCATTTTGCAGGCTCATCAGTGAACCACACAACTTCTATAATTTCATGCATCTTACACTGTGTTTAAGACCAAAAAGCTATTGGTTATTCAACTGAGTCATGAAAGCACCATAAATTTTTCTAAATATTTACTCTAATTTCTACACTTATCTACTTGGATATTAGTTGTGAAATGAGGTCTGGGTCTTTAATAGATCACTGCTTTGTAGTTAGAGGGAATTTGAAATAGACAGAAATGCTGGTGATGTTTATCTTGTCCTTTTCATAATGACTATCACTCTGCTACCCAAAAGTAGCTGCTGGCCTTTTATAAGATAATAATTGGATATTAACTTGATTTCAGAATTTCTCTACATCAGTGGGAAATGACTGATGCTCCTCACTTTTTCTCTCTCCTTCTTTAAAAATATATATATTTAACTAGCTAAAGTAGTCTCATTCCTCTGCATAACTTTCTCTTATTACCTTACTTTAATTTGTCTCTACCTTATTATTTTGACAGAATATGCCCTAGTATTAAGTTCCCTTTCATTTCAGAATATTCAAACTTGTTTAAGATGATTATCTACTTAGTATTTTTTCTTTTAACTGTTGCTTTATTATATTCGGGTAATATAATATTATATTATATAATATTATTATATTGCTTTTTCTTTTGCTTTTTTTTTACGAAAGTCAAAACAACTTCCTTTTTAATTCAAACTATCAGTTTTGAAAACTCTTTATCTGAAACATTTTTCTCTTCTGCTATTAGGGGTAGATTATATATTAGTGTAATCTGAATTACTGATGTACACATAAAGTTATATAAGCTCCATATCTTATGGAATGTGCAACTCTTAATCATCACTAGAATACTCCTAGCACCCTAAAACCCTCTGTCAAATTTTCTGTGATAAAATACAATATGCAACCATATTAGGAACCAAAAATTTGAATCTTATAAATTCCCTACTTTCTTTATTAACAGTTTATGTATAATTATTTTATGTCCAATTATTTTTCATATTTATATATTTATATTTTATTGAGGCATTATGCAAGTTTCTAATGTTAGTTTTGTTAAACATTTTTAGATTTAAATGCTTTCCTCTTTGCTAATCTTTATCACTTGATTTTTATTTTACACAAAATAGTTGTTTATTTAATGACTTCACATTAATGTCAATGATGACACACAATTAATTATACCTTGTGCTAGAGAGACAGCTCAAAGGGCTCTTGTATGTTTCCATGTAGGGTGCTGGGACTTGAGTCCCAGCGTAGTATGGTTGCTAACACTATTTGGAGTGGCTCTTGAGCACCGAAACAGGGCAAGTATGTGAGTACCACCAAGTTTAGTACCATTCCCCTCACCCCCAAAAAAATGGGAAGATAGTTTTAATTTACATATTCATTGAAAATAATCTTAAACAAAATGTAGAAAACTTGGGAAGAAGTATTTTCCTTTTATTTAACTTTTGATAACACCATTCAAATGAAGACATTCCTTGTTTGTTAAGGTCAAACAATAACAACACCAGTTAGTGAACTCTATTTTAAATTGCTGCGTTGTATTCCATTAATCACCATATAATGTTTTATTTTTCTATTCTAATGTTTATTGAAAATTACATTGTTTTCAGTTTGGAGTTACTAAGAAAATTAATCATTCCAGTTACTTGTCTCTTGTACAATCATAAAGAACATGTGAAGTCTTCCCAAACATACTGAATAGGAAATAATATTTTTAAAGAACATTGGATCAATTTTATTTGCAATAAGAGGGCATATAAAATACAGTTGTTTCATATTGACAATAAATACTTAGTATTTCTGGACTTTAATTGCTTTTCCAACATTTGGTTATATAGTGGACATTTTGGATTTAATGTAAAGTTCTATATTCATATGTAATTTGAAAGGAAACTCTTTTTAAGTGAGTTTATTCTTTCCTCTCATATTAGTTATCTTAAAACTTGTAAATTATAATAAATATTTTATAATGGATTGCAAATACTCATGTGGTTTCCAGAGATATGGATCTCCATATCACACTAATACGCTTTGTTTCCCCAAATTATGTAGACTAGAAAGTTAATAAAAATTTGAGTTCTGAAAGTTAATTTACCTAAAATGAGTGTTTTATTATTGAGAGCTTAATATAATAGGACGATCCTGTGCAACCATTGAGAATACCTTTGTGGAATACCATCAAATCTTTAAGTCCAGTCCCTCCACTGTATGGCGCCACCTGGTGGTACTTGTCAGATTCAATTCAAAAGACTCAGAGTTTATGTTTTTCTGGTTTTCTGGTTTTTATGATGCAATGTCAATGATTCATATGCCTTCCAGTTAGTTGAAAGCGGATATTTCTAGTTCGAAATGGGAGAGATTTAAGCCCCTTCCACTTCTTCCATCTGTCCCTGAGACTACTTGTTTCCCATCACTATCTCTTCCAACTTTTCTCCCTCAAACTTAAAATACATTAACTTGCTCAGATTGAGAGCAGAAAATAAGACAGTTATTGTCCTCTTGTGTTATCAACATTTTAATAATAAAATCAATGAACCAGTTTAGATATTAAATATAAGCTTCTACTTATATGATTGAATTTCAAGTTTGTTTGAGAACATCAACAAAAATCCTAACTTTATTCGCTCTCTTTTAGACAATCTTTTTTTCATACTTGGGGGCACATTCAGTGATCCTCAGGGGTTGCCTTGGCTCTGCACTTGGATATTAATCTTGCCAGTGCTTAAGGCACCATGTGAGATGAAGGGATCGAATGTGGGTTGACTGTGTACAAGGCAAGCACCCTACCCACTGAACTTTCTCTCCAGTCACCGGACAATCTTTTTAACCTCATTAAAAATCCTGATTCCCTTCCTTTGGATACATTAATGAATTTATGGTATCTAGAGTAGAGATCTAGTGTCTGTATTCACAGCTTCCCAGATAGAAAACAAGTATCATTAAACACAACTCAAAATCAACTTCAAACTCAGGAAAAATCTCATTCACTTCTAAAGTCATTTCATCTTTTACTGCTAGCATGAACCATTTAATTCATCAAGGTTTATGCAAATAAAAAAATAATGCATTTTGTTTGGACAAACCTTTTCTTGTTTCCTCAGTGACCATTACTAACATAAGATCAACTCAATGTAGATGTAATTCTTGAAATTTGAATATTACATGACAAGTAAATAGCAAAATCAAAGGGTAGAATGACAGTTTGATTCTTTGCATTTGTGGAAACCTGTGTTGGAACCACAGTACCATATGACCCCTGAGGGCCAGCAGTGTATAATCTGGTGGTGCCTGGGTACTAAGGGTTGGTCCAGAAAATCCCAGTAACTACAGGGTCCACATGGTAATTCATCCTTTGACACTAGCCAGATCATAGGTCAGATGCAAAATTTGAGTATCACTAGGAATGGACCCTGTGGTCTCTAAGCACAGCTTGGAAGTCCTATCCCCCACCACTGTGCCCCAGTCTACCCCCACCAATGAATAGAAAACAGAATCCTTCCGAAAATGTAATGTAATATCAGATTATTTTAACTTCGCCCTAGCTTTGAACTTGTTTAGTTCATTTCTCCTGTGATAAGAATCCCTTCAAAGTGTAGTTAACTTGCATTACAATTTGCAATTTATTACGATTCTGTAGACCAGCTAGGTGATTCTTCAGCACCTCTTTTTTGGATCATGTGGACTCTTGCATTGAGATGTAGACTAGAAATCCACCTTTTTGTGGCCAATGCAGTTTTAGAGTTTTACATTAGAATAGACAGTCTCTACGCATTGATAACAGTGACCAACAACAATATATAGTCAAGAGGTAAAAACTCAAGCTAAAAATGTTTATTTAGCTCAAATTTATATGCACAAATACTGATCAACATTGAAAAATATTCAGGGGGTCAAAGAGATGGTACAATAGGTAGGGTGCTTGACTTTCACAATGGCAACCCAGGTTGATCACCTCAACTCCATAAAAATGGGGTCGGAGCGATAGCCTAGTGGGTAGGACGTTTGCCTTGCACGCGGCGGCCCATGCCGGTCCAGGTTCAATCCCTGGCATTCCATATGGTCCCCCGAGCACCGCCAGGAGTAATTCCTGAGTGCAGAGTCAGGAGAAACCCCTGAGCATTGCCGGGTGTGACCCCAAAAAAAGCATAAAATTTACCAAGTCTTGCTGAGACTGATCCTTGAGCACTGAGTCACAAGCAAATCCTGAGCACTGCAAGGTGTGCCCCTAAAACCAAGCAAACCAAACAGAAAAGAAAGGCATTCAAATTTCCTGGAGCACAGATAAACCAACTTTGAAGGAAAAATTATGTAATCCAATAACCTGTTATAGTAACTGAGACATCTGTAGTATACTGATACTTCCATCCCTCTTTTAGAGTTCTGCAATTTTGTGCTCAAAATATGCAGATTATGGCGATTTTCTCTGTGGAAACTTGGGCCTTATATTAATCATTATAACTGAGTACAGATCCTTTCTCAGCATGACTCATAAATATCTTTGAGTTTTAAGGCTCTTTATAATAACATTAATTCAATCTGTAAAATGACACTGCTTGCAATAAATTCCATTTACAAATCTGAATAGGCAATGAAGAGAAAGTGATAGTGTCATTGCAAATTTTTAATGGACACAGGAAAACAATAGAGCAATGGAGAACATGAAAATATTTTCCTGTTTTTAAAAGATTGTGGTAAGCTGTGACTCTAATGAAGATAGAACTTGCTTAGATGGATTTGCCTATTTGCCATTTACTGCCAAAGGGATAGTTATCTGACTAAAAAGATCTATTATTGATTATTCAATTTAGTGTTCATATATTTAAATTTTATTCATGTTAGAGTGATGTTGACATTTTGGTTTCCCATCTTTAGCATGCTACTGCTGTGGTTGACAACAAAAATGTTAAAATAAAATCATATTCAGAGAATAAAATGGCCATTGGCAGGCTAATTTCCATTTTGTGGTTTATGGCTTCTTCTTAATATCTGATAATGCAATTATGCTTTAGCAAAGAATGAATCTCTCTTTGTAAATCAAGCCATGCCCAGAATATTGATGATTTAAATAAAATAATATCATGACTTTAGAAAGGGTCTTCATTTATAAATGAGTTTTTGCCTTTTAAAATATCTACTATTTAAAGATAGACATCTTGTCTCAATTTCTTCTCCATGACAAAGTGGATAAAGATAATAATTCAGTTTCAAACTTATTGATAGTTTTATTAAGATAAAACTTCGTTTTTTATATTTTATATTGTAATATTAAAGAAATTACTTTTAGAATCAAGAAGTATCTTAAGACTGTTTAACGTGATTTGAATCTTTTCTGAAAATTGATTGACATGTTTCCTCAAAACATATTTTTCCTACCTTCAGACTAAACTTCTTTACTGTATTCATAGATTGATGGAAATATCTGGCATGAACTATTCTTAGTACAAATATCCTTTTAATATATCAGTTATAAAGTCATGTTATCTGGATTATAACACTCTGTAATATATTCAGTGCATCCCACTTAGACTAACAAAATATCTCATAAAATCACACAGAAATATAGCATCACAGTTTAATATAAGGCCTCTTATTTAGAAATCTAACTAATACTGCACTTTAAAGGAAATAGATGAAAATAAATGACATCTCCATTTCAGATATATTTTTACTTCATTGCTTTTTTAATGATCTTATGTCTTTTATTATTTTGACAGGTTTTCAGAAAAAAAATTTAGAAACCATTGTTTGACTGTGATTTTTTTGAAGAGAGACAGACAAATTTAAAAGTATTAAGAACACTCCATTATAACATGACACTGCTTGATGAAAAACTTCTTAAGTAATTTGAATATGAATGCTATTGATCAACATATCTAGTTAAGACACCTGTAAAATAACTTGGAGAAAATTACATCTTATTACACTTTTATATGTTTATTTTACAAGCCTGAAATTTACATCAGCTAAAAAAAATCAAGCTTAATGGTTGCTTTTGTCTTTGGGCCACACCATGTGGTGCTTGGGGCTTATCCCTGGCTTTTAGCTTAGGGATTACTCCTGGAAGCATTTGGGGACTATGCGTGTTGTCAAGCATCAAACTTGAGTCGCTGTCAGCATGCAAGACAATTGCCCAACCCTGTGTACTTTCTCTGCCCCCCATAAACATAGGGATTTAAAAAAAAAAAAGAGCTAATAGTGGTAGACTGGTATTTTCTAAGAAAGGGTTTACGCAGTACAATAAAATGATATGTTTATTATTTAGAAACAGGCGACTTCTAAATCAAGTAACAAAAATGCATAACACGACTGAAATTTTTGTTGTTGGTTGAGACCACACTTAGCTGGGCTCAAGTAATTAGCTTTCTCTGTGCTAAGTGATCACTCCTGATGGGCACTGAGAGACGCTAGATAGTGCTGGGGAACAGTCCCAGGAAATATAAATGTCCCCTAATAACTAAAGCAATACTGAGATAAAAGAATAAAGGTTTTTCACTTCGACTCCAAAATGTACTACAAAGTTGAGGTCAGAGATGTATTATAGATATTAAGGAAATTGCCTTGCATGTGATTGACCCAAGTACAATCCCAGTACTGGTGTGGTACCATTATACGAAAGAGAGCTTCATTTTTTAATATATTAAAATGTTCAACTGTCAGAGGTGACAATTCCTAGATAAGTGTGACAGGCAAATTATATATAGGCAAGATTTAATGCTGTAATCTTGAGACAATTTGCGATTCAGAGCACCAGGTAGGAAGGCTAAAGTCACTGGGCTTTCATGGAAATGGAGCTGGGGTCCCTTTCCCCCACCTCCATCCTGAGAGGCCTGGTGGACCAACCCGCGAACTGCTCCCAGGCTGTCGGCCTTGAACCAGAGACACAGATACACGGGCAGAGCTACTGTTGGCTCTCCCCACTGCGGTAAATGCAAAATCTGAGAGTGCCTGCATGGCAGAGCCTGGCAAGCTACCCGTGTCACATTTGGTATGCCAAAATCAGTAAAATAATAGACCTCATCCCATGACCTGAATGAATGGTTTGAGGCTCTTTATGTTCCTGGAGCGAGCAGAGAACCCTGGGCTATACTAACAAACAACAGGGACAAATGGAGATGTTACTGGCACCCACTCAAGCAAATCGGTGAACAACGGGAGGACAAGTGACTCCTGAATAAGAATTCAAACTCAGAGATACCTTTTTTTCTCACAAGATTTCATATTGTATGAGATTCATCCACATAACCATAAGTAATCTATCTTATTAAAGTTAAATGACACTTCACAAGCTATTTGTCTGGATGCAAGGTGCCCTCCCAATGGAAAACCAGCAGGACAGTTATACTGTTCAAGAAGGGAGACATTCACAACATTGGCAACTATTGCCCCATCTGCCTGCTGTCCATCATCTACAAGCTGGTCACTCGAGTCATCCTGAAAAGAATTGGCAGAACATTAGATGAAGGACAACCATGCGAGCAAGCTGGCTTCCGAAGAGGATTTGGCACAATCGACCATATCCACACAGTAACCAAGCTCATTGAGGTTTGTAGGGAGTTCATATGCCACTCTGTATCACATTCATTGATTTAAAGAAAGCCTTTGATTCTGTGGAGACTGAAGTAGTCATTGAAGCCCTTACCAAGCAGGGCATTCAAACCCAGTATATCAAGATCCTTCGTGAGCTGTATTATGGATTCACCACCAGGATCTCACCATTCTACAAAGAAGTGATCATCAATGTCAAAAGAGGGGTTCGTCAGGGTGATACCAACTCACCAAAACTCTTTGGTGCCACCCTCGAGAACATCATGTGATAATTAGAATGGCAAGGAATGGGAGTGAAGATAGATGGTCGGCAACTACACCATCTCCGCTTCAATGATGACATCATTCTAAGAACACCAAATATTAGCCAAGCGGCACAAATGCTGGCTGACTTTGACTGAGAATGTGGAAAGATAGGTCTACAGCTGAATCTCAACAAAACTATGCTCATGAGAAATGAACTAGTTCCAGAGGCCCCATTCACTCTCAATGGAACAGACATCTCTGAATGCAGCAGTTATGGGTACCTAAGTCGAGAAGTCAACATGATGAACGACCTAAAACCTGAGCTGCACAGGAGGTAGAGAGTGGCATGGAATGCCTTCAAAAGCATCAAAGAAATAGCTAAAAAGACAAAGAACCTATGGCTCCGGGCACAACTCTTTAACACCACCATTCTCCCTGCACTAACATATGCCTCAGAGACCTGGGCCCTATGAAAGCAGGATGAGAATGCTATTCGAGTCTCCCAAAGAGGAATCAAAAGAGCTATGCTTGGATTATCACGCCTCACTCAAGTGACAGAAGGAATCTGGAGCACTGACCTCCATTGCTGTTCCAGAGTCAGGGATGCTGTCTCGTTTGCCAAGGCATTGACAATCAGATGGGCTGGATATGTAATGCGATTTGGAGACGACCACTGGACTAGAGCCGTTACAGTCTGGATCCCACAGGATGTCAAAAGATCACGTGGCTGCCCACCTCCGAAATGGTCAGACTTTTTCGTCAAGACCCTGAACGAGCAGTTTGAGCCTCTTCGTATTCCTGAAGCAACCAGATGCTTTGGGCTACACTGACAAGTGATTGGGTCAAATGGAAATGTTACTAGTGCCCGCTCGAACAAATTGATGAATAAAGGATGTCAAGTGATCAAGTTAAATGATTTTATTTTATTTTATATTATTGAATCACCATGAGAAACAGTTTCAAGTTTGTTCATGACTTCATGACTGATTTTCAGTCACACAATGTTCCAAAACCCATCCCTTCACCAGTGTACCTTTCCCATCACCAATACGCAATCAAATGTAATCAAATACAGAAAATACTTAGCAGAAGAATCTGTGTTCAAACTCAGCATCATACAATAGCAACATCAGCACTTCAACAATCACTGAGCCAGAGATCTATAGAGCAGGTAAAGCACTTCCCTTGCACTCAGCAACCTGAGTTTAATTCCAGTGCCTGATATTTCCTGGATATTAACCCTTATCAGATGTGGACTGGGTGAATATTCCTTCCCACTCTGTGGACTGACTTTGAATCTTGTTCACTGTTTCTTTTGAGGTGCAGAAGCTTTTTTGTTTCATATAGTCCCATATGTTTATCTTTGCCTCCAGTTGTTTTTATGGTGTTTACTCTTTGAAGATGCCTTTAGCTTCAATGTTGTAGAGAATTTTTCCAATGTTGTCTTGCATGTACTTAATGAATTCAGGTCAGATATTGAGATCTTTAATTCATTTTGTGCATGATGTTAGACAAGGTCCAAATTCACTTTTTACATGTAGCTGCGCAGTTTTCCAGCACCACTTGTAGAAGAGGTTTTTCTTCTTCCATTTCATACTTTTTGCTCTTTTATCAAAGATTAAATGATCATGTGTTTGAGGATGGGTGTCATGGTACTCAACTCTATTCCATAGGTCTACAGGTCTGTTTTTAGTCCAATACCATGCCATTTTTTTTAAATTTTTAATTGTTTAATTGAATCATCATAATATAGTGTATACAGTTGAGTTTCAGTCATATAATTCTATATAATTTTATTTAAAAAATTTGTTTTCATCAAAATATGTCATTTTAAATTACACTTTGTTTTTATAAACATCCTCATTTAACCTATGAAAGTTTGAATCAATTAATTCTTTAGTAATGTAATTTGGTGGTATTCCAATTAAAAGATTCCTTATTTCCTATATTGCAATACCTATTTTAATTCCTAATATCATGCTAATGTTTTTGTTAAAACTGATAGAAAAAAATTTAAAAACTGTCAATAGTCAGAAAAATATTTGCTACCATAAGTGCTTTCTATGATAATTATAGAAATGTAGATCTTAAAATATTATGTAAATTTTATTAAGTGACAAAGTCACACAGGTTTTGAGAAATTACACCACAGTTGCTCATTAACAGGTCTACATTAATGTAAATCTCTTTAAAGATTTATATTCTCATTGTTTTGAAGACAGTAACTCTACTGATGTATTAATGACCTAATTGTGACTACCCAATCCCATTTTCATTTGAAGGATCGTTCCCTTGATCCACTTAATAAATACTGTATGTGGGGGAAAAGAGTTTGGATTGATGGGCAAGAATTGTAATCACCATGTACAGATTTATGGGTCGAGGGAATAATGTGATTATGCAAAGAAAATGAAATGATTCTTATGGGTCCTTGATGAACAACACAGGTATTTATATTTAGTGTGTCATTAATATGGAAGGTAGCAGGAAGAATATTTTATGCAGTGCTTATTGTCTTTTAAGTGCATAAGAAACAGAGCATTGGAAATCTGTGTTGTGCTTTGAAGGGGACAACTTTTTATTGTCAGTGACAGAGTAAGATGTACTGTGGAATCAGCAGAATCTTTCTTCAGACATTCTCTAGGTTCATATTTCTAAACAAATTTTGTTCATAGAAATATGAATTTTGTGCAAATATAATGATCTACTAATCATTCACCAGGGACTTAGAAGCCAAAGATTAGTGTAAGTTGACCATTTCTGAGACAGGCACAAAATTATTTGAGTTAAATATCCTAACATCAAGAAAATAAACAAAAATAAATAGAAAAGGTGGGATTCAAGTTGTCTAAATAACCCTTTAAAACAATAATGATGGAAAACCTTGAAAGATATATGTATACACGTACAGATATTTACATCACATATATATTCATGCTTGCATCTATATTCATATATGTGTATAATATATGTGTGAATGCAGAAATTATAAGGCAAAGGCCTTATATATAATATATCTGATTTTATATCCTTTAACTTTGAAATGAAGCAACAATTATAATGGGGGAGAGTCAATTTCAAAGTTTAAGTTCTTGTTAGTAAACCGAATTTATTGTAATTTACCAAAGTTGCCAATATAGCCACATTTATGTGTAGTAGCTCTAAAAATCTGTTATTAATTGAAGTTATTCCCTAAATGATAATTGCATTTTTATTTTAAATCACGGACTATTAAAAAGTCAAACGTTCTCTTTGATATTTGAAATTTGTTTCAAAATCAAAAGAAAAGTTAGCATTTTGTTTTCATCAGTATGCCCTCATGTTTGATTTCTTCCATTTATAATTTTAACTTTTCATTATAGAAGAGTGAACTTAATTCAATACTAGATAAAACATTTTCTACAATTTTTGCAGTCATCGAAAGTATAAACTAATGACTTTAAAATTTCCCTAAAATAACATCTCTGCCTTGTGTCACATAGTTAAGCAATTACTATTATTAGCACATCACATTGCTTATCATCTTTTGGGGTATGTATCTCTTGGCTGACATTTGGCATATTTTTCTTTTAAACAACTGGATTTACATGTAGATGATTTTTGCAAGTAGAAAAATTAAAGGAGATAATTTAGCTTGCCAATTAGAAATATACATCAAAACACACAAAATTAATTTTTGTCACATGCCTCAGTTTACACAATCATAGTAGATAATGAATAAATTTTGAGGTTTTAATATTTAATAAAGTTCTTATGAGATATTTCCTAGTTTCCTAAAAATTTATCCATTCATCTCATATATTTAATTTTTATTTTATTTCACACTGATTTTTCAATTGATTTCTCCTTGTGTGTATTAGTTTTGCACAAAATAATTTTATTTTTTATTTTTTTAAATGAATAAATGCTGGAGATCAGAGGTGACTACAAGAGTATGCCACCCGCACGGCAGAGCCTGGCAAGCTACCCGTGTCATATTTGATATGCCAAATATCAGTAACAATTATAGACCTCATTCCCGTGACCTGATGGAATGGATTGAGGCTCTTTATGTTCCTGGAGCAAGCAGGTGCCCTTGGGCTCTACTAGCATGAAACAGGATATATGGAGATGTTACTGGTGCCTGCTCGAGAAAATCGATGATGAACGGGAAGACAGTGATACAGTGATTTTTTAAAATAGTTCTGGGAATCAAACCCATAGCCTCACTTATGCAAATATGTACTTTTGTTACTGTACTCTATCCTTGATCAATAGGATGTGATTTGAGATAGGCAAACTGTGTTGACTTAAGATGTATTTCTCACTCTTGTTGTTGTTTGTTTTGTAAGGGCCATATGCAGTGTTGCTCATACCGAGTTATTCAAAACTCTGTGCTCAGGAATCAGGGTGCTTTAAGGACTCTATGTAGCGCTGGATATTTAACTGGGTAACCTGTGTACGAGGCACAAACCTTCCTGCTCTATTGCCTTTCAGGACCATTCCTGGTTGGTTGTATGCTAAGGATTCACTACTGCCAGAGCTCAGGGGACCAGATGCAGTGCCAGGGATTAAACTATATATGGTCTGGGAACCTGCAGAGATGCAATCGGTGATACTTAGGGAACCGTGTTAGGCTGCATGCTAGGCATGCAATCTACCTAATGTCACTCCCCATCTCTCACTGTTATCTGTTAATGCAATCATTGTTGAAATATTAAATAAACATTTTAGTTTATATAGCTTGAAAAGATATAAAAGTGTATAATTTCAAAATCAGAGTACTGAATGAAAGCAACAAGATGCAAAAGATGGAAGACACTAAATGCTAAAAACTGCAGGTTAATATTAATGATTGTATGAAGACTGCATTATTACTTGGGGCCAGGTATAGGAAATGATGTAAGAAAAAGTTTAGTTTTTTTAAAAATTATTATATCACCATAGATATATAACCTGCTCCTCAATGTGTTGTAGGTATGCCAGCTGTGTCGTCAGGTGGCAGATAGGAGACAGGCTTGTCTACACCCAGGGCTCTGCCCTGTAAGCCCTGGATGGTGGATGGTCTAACACAGAAAAAGACTGGGCCCCCTGGGATGAACCCAGAGCCACCGCAGAGCCTGGCAAGCTACCCGTGGTGTATTTGATATGCCAAAAACAGTAACAATAATGAACCTCTTTCCCAGTGAATGGAGACGTTACTGGTGCCCACTCGAGCAAATCAATGAAAAACGGGAAGACGAGGAAAAGATACACAATTACAAAAGCTGTTCATTATTGGAATTCAGTCACACAGTGTTTCAGCACCCAACCTTCCACCAGTGCACCCTTCCCAACACCAGTGTTCCCAGGTTCCTTCCCTCCAGCCTGCCTCTACCGCAGGTTCTTTCTCTCTTGCTCTCTTTCTCTCTTTATTTCTCTCTCCTGTTCTCCCCTGCTCCCTCTCTGTCTCCATCTCTCTTCTTTTCCCTCTTTCCCTCCCTTCTCTTTTTACATTGTAACATACAGTACATACATTTAAGGTTTATCATGTATATGCCATTAGCTACATTCAAAGCTCAGTTCTAGTCTGGCATTAGCATTACCACCATTTATTGGCACACTGGTTACTACTCTATCTTACCTAAGCTCCATTCCCCATACACTTGTGGAAGATTCCAACCATTGACATGTCCTTCTGGTCCTTGTTTTGTCTGTCCTTGCATATTAGTCTCATATTATTTTATTCTTTATATCCCACATGTGGATGCAGTCATTCAATTATTTGTCTTTTTCCTTCTGACTAATTTCACTCAGCGTGATCCTCTCCATGTCTATCCATTTGTAGGCAAATTTAATTACTTCATTTTTTCCTGACAGCTGCATAGTATTCCATTGTGTACATGTACCATGGTTTCTTTATCCAGTCTTCTGTTCTTAGGCACTCTGGTTGTTTCCAGATTCTGGCTATTGTGAATAGTGCTGCAATGAATATAGAAGTATAGATGGTGTTTCTGCTGTGTGTTTTTGGATCCACAGGGTATATTCCCAGGAGCAGTATGGATGGGTCAAAAATGGGCTCAATATCTAGTTTTGGGAGGAATGTCCACATTATTATCCAAAAAGGCTGGACCAGCTACTATTCCCACCAACAGTGAGTAGAGTCCGTTTCTCCCCACATCTGTGGCAGCAATGGTTGTTCTTGTTCTTTTGGATGTGTGCCAGTCTGTGTGGTGTGAGATGATACCTCATTGTTGTCTTGGTTTGCATCTTCTTGATAATTAGTGATGATGAGCCTTTTTTCATATGCCTTTTTACCATTTGAATTTCTTCTTTGAGGAAGTTATTTTCATTTCTTCTCCCCATGATTTGATGGGTTGGCTGTTTTTTCTTGTAATGTTCAACAAGTGTCCTATATGTCTTGGATATTAATCTTCTATCAGATGAGTACTTGGTGGATAGTCTTTCCTAATTTGGGGGATTTTTTGTATCTATGTCACCATTTCTTTTTGAGGTGTAGAAACTTCTGAATTTCATGAAACCCATTTGTATATCTTTGCCTCAACCTGGCTTTGTCAGTGGCGTTTCATCTTTGAAGATGCCTTTAGCTTCAATATAGTGGAGGTATTAACCTAAGTTTTCTTCAGTAGACTTTACTAATCCAAATATGATCTAGAAATCTTTAATCCATTTTGATCTGACATTTGTGCATGGCATTGAAATGTCTGCATTCATATTTTTCCAAGTAGTTGCTCAGTTTTCTCAGCACCACTTGTCGAAGAGACTTTCCTTGGTCCAGTTATTGGCTGTCCATTCCACTGTTTCTTTCATATCCTCTCCTATTTTATTGGAACGGTCCACTGATTCATGGACCTCATGGAACATCCTCAACATTTCCTCTCTAATTCTTTGCCAGAGACATTATATATGTTGAGACTTCAGGGTGCTTTTCTTCATCGTCATAGTGGGTGATGATGCACTTTTTACCATGATGCCGTGGTAGTCTGAAGCTGGATCCTTCTGGAGCACTGCCATCCTCTCACTGCCAGGTAGGACTCTAGGGAGGCTCAGTAGATGTTGATCTATCCTTTCCTCTTCAAGGATGTTACCTTCTCTTTGGTGCACCTGGTGGTTTGTGTGGGGCTTCAAACACTCATCCACAGGACATGTTCTTAGTCTTGAATTTACTGCTAATTTTAGATAGGAATGTTGCTGATTCTTGTGTTCACTGTTACTTTTGTGAGCTTGGGTGGCATGTTGCGTTGTTGATTGGCCCAATGTGGTTTGGGTAGCTAGTCCAAGATGCATATGGAAGGGAAGGGAAGATTAACTTGCAGTCACTTGGGTGGCTGCCAACTGGGAAGCCACACCATGGCTTACAGATTGTCTCAGGTCCAAATTCACAGGTTCAGTCTCTGCCAGTTTTTCCACTTCTGGAAAATATAGTTGTTTTCCCTTTTCACACAGGCACTTATATTAATCTGGATTGTGGTGTCCCCCCAAACCCAGCCCCCCACTGCCGCGATCTCACAATACTCAATGTTTGAGCTAATATTCCTGTTTCAGTGTGTAGAAATCACTCCTGCCACGGCTCAGAGCACCAAGCATATGTGGCTCAGGGACAGATCCCAGGTTGGCTATATTCAAGGCAAGCACTTTGCCCACTGTTTCTATGGCTGTCCAAGTGTTTTTTGTCTTTATTGTGAGAGTACATGATATGTTTTTTTTCCATCAAAATGTAGTTTTAATAGCTGAAGTTTATGTTATGTTCCTCCATTCAACTGCTAAAGAAAAAAATTGCTCTATCAAGGTGGAAGATGAAAAACTTGATAAGCAAGATATAATACAGGAAGAAAAAATGAAGAAAGGAAGGGAAAATAAACATCAGGGTAAATCTCAATTAGGTTTTTTTTTTCTTCAAAGACTTATCAAGGGATTTAGATGTTTTTCAGGAGGAATAGGTAGAATTTGAGGCAGACTGTCAGTTGACAGAAAATTGAAGCAATATAAAATTTCTTATTTCATCAGATTTTATCTACTGGGAAAGTGATGACGACAAGACCCAAACTGGAATTAGTAAAAACAAGAAATTTATCTTCACCAAGATAAAGGTATATTTGATTATTTGGTTTTTGATAATGTTGACATTTTTAACTCAGGCTGATTACGCAGTTTCTTTGTGTTGAGGCACTTTGGTCACAGATTGCGCTCTTGTGGTGTTTGTCATCTATAAAATTGGTTATGCTTAGTAAGGACCATCTAAATGGAATGTTAAGCTATTTCAAGTAAGTTCTAAGTATTTTAGCCAAAATACTCTACGAGCTCACAAATTTCAGTGAATGACTTTCTAAGTTCAGCTAAAACTTTGAAAGGAGAACAAACTTTTCTCCATAATCTTTGTGAAGAATAAAGTGATTATATCAATGTATATTTATATATACCTTATTAATTTATGAAACTTAGTAGATATTAAAAGAAATGAGAAAGCAACGTAGACTTAAACTTTAGTCCTGAATGATTTTACAAGTGTTTAGTTAAATCACATTATTTTCTTTGGAAACTTAGAATTTACCTGAAAAAAAATAACTTATTTTGCCCCTGAAATCTGGTTTGAAAAGCTTTGATTCCTTTTTTACCCACTTGCTTACATACTTGGTTGCAGTGTTTGTGGGGCTTATACACTGAGGGTCACAGGGTACTGTTGGGAACTGCATTTGTTAATAAAAAAGCTACATATATTTAAACACATCTTTCTGTAAACACATATGTACATAAATTAACAAACATAACATTTGGAAGGAAACCAAGTAGTAGGATTTATGAGTCCCTGTGTCTTATTCATATCCATCCTTTGAAAAAGTTGTTTCTATTTCACTGCTTTTTGGTTTTTCGTGGGGCCATATTCAGCAGTTTTCAGTGCTTACTTCTGGCTCAGTGCTCATTGATCACTTTTGGTGGGACTCCAGCGACTTTTTAGACTACCAGAAATTGAACACTGCTCTACCATGGAAGGAAAACACACCCTACTTTCTGCACTAATGTCGAGCCCACAGATTTTTTTGTATCCCTCAGATATTTTTTGTAGCGCATTTAATTTTCATTTGATTTGCTTATCGTTCCACTCCACCCCTCCAAACCCCTACCAAATTTTTTGTCTAGAACTGGAGAGATAGCTTAAAGACTTGGAGGACAGGCCTCTCTGGTAGAAGTTTAAGGATTCCATCTCCAGAGTGTTCTCCTCCCAGCCAGCACTATGGGTGTAGTCCTACAAGCTTCCTGTGAGATAGCACTAGCCCATCTACAGAAAGAGGTTCATACTCTCAAGCTGATAATCATCAAAGTGATCTGGTTCTTGAGCATGGTTGGATAGCACAGAAAGTTTCACTCATAAATATGATTGAGATAATAATATTCTCATGCCCCCAGGTCCTTGTTTTTCTTACCTCTTAATCTGAATATGGTTTTGACAAATATTTAATGTTTCTAATTTGATTTTATAAAATGGATATACTTCCTGTAAAACTATTGACATTGTGGGGGTTTATATCAATTATGAATTTTATAATATGCCTTCTCTATATTAATTTTAATAGTTTTATATTACTTTAATTGTTTTCATTGCATATACATTTTTCCACAAATTTGTGGGAAAATGCCTTTGAAAGCCACATGTTTATCAAAATATCACTGTGAATGTGAATATTTTCAAATATTTCTAAGTAATATAACAGTTTTAACATAATTTAGAAAGGTTTTTTGATTTTTTCAGTTGATGTTAGAGAAGACAGAAAAAGCAGAAGAATCTTCAAAAATTTTACTACTTGAGTATAATAATTGTATCACTGTATCACTGTCTTCCCGTTCATCATCGATTTGCTCGAGCAGGTCCCAGTAACATCTCCATATGTCCTGTCTCATACTAGTAGAGCCCAAGGGCATCTGCTTGCTCCAGGAACATAAAGAGCCTCAATCCATTCAGGAATGAGGTCTATAATTGTTACTGGTATTTGGCATATCTAATACAACATGGGTAGCTTGCCAGGCTCTGCTGTGCAGGTAGCTTACTCTTGTAGTCATCTCTAAGTCCAGCATTTATTGATGAACTGCGTAGCTACAAGCCGCGCGAGCCGGGCTGTGATAGGCTGGTCTGCTGGGTGGAGTTCTGACGAGAGAAGTCCAGATGTGGAAAATAGAGGCCCTCATGGAGTGGGGGTCGTCTGGCTTGTTGCGAGGCTCTGCTGGGGTGGCGGGCCAGGGCTATAACCCACCATCCCTCCTGGGCACCTCGTGAGTGGCTGGGCACAGGGAGAGCCAGTAGCACCTCTGCCCCATGTCTGTGATTCCCTACCCCGCCCGCCTCCATGGCAGGTTCTTTATTTCTTTCCCTTATTATAATTGTACGGTGATCAATTATTTTTAATAACCATTCTTCTGAGGAAAGTGTTATAGAAAATATAAGCACTGAAAATCCAGATAGACTCCTTTTGACAAGATACGGTAGGGATAGAATATGGCAGGTCTGGCCTATGTTTTTTTAAAGTATTTTATTATACCACCGTGAGATAAACAATTACAAAGATGTTCATATTTGGGTTTTGGTCCTACAGTGTTCCAGCACCCATCCCTCCACCAGTGCCCATCTCCCACCACTAATGTCTCTGATTCCCTACCCCCGCCCCAGCCTGCCTCCATGGCAGGTTCTTTATTTCTTTCCCTTTCTATCTTTCTCTTTCCTTCCCTTCCAGATTGTGGATTACAGTACATACATTAGAGGGTTGTCATGTGTATCTTTTTTCCTGTATTTAATGCTCAGTTCTAGGTTGGTATTAATATTTTCAACAATTGTTAGCACACTGTTCCATTCTCTGTCTTACCTAGCCTCTGACTCCCTTTTTATCTGATCACTATCCCTAACTTTCCATTAAGAATCCATCATGCATCTATTAGTCATAAATTTGTATTCATTCTTATAAAAACCTATTTATTTTTAATCTACTATCTTTTCTGTATAATGAGCCCTTTATGTACTTTTATTTTTAACATGCATTTATACTACTTTTAATTTGTTGTCCTGTATAAAACCTTTTCTTTTAGGGTCAAGGGATGAATAATTCTGTGTTGTGTATGGACTAAAACGGCATGACCTTATTTTCAGTTAAAATCACAAGCTTGGTTTAGATAATATTTATTATCAATATAAAAGTTTTTAATGCATCAGGGATTTCCCAGAAAAAGGAACATTAAACCTTTAGATACCAAACAATTTGATGTTATTCTTTGTTACATCCATATAGTTGTATACCACAGTGGCTACTTTATTTACATTACACAGGAGAGTGCCATTTAAGCCATAAGTACAACTTTGCATAATTCAACTTAGTTTAAACATCTTACTAAAGGAATAGTAATCAAATTTAGCTCCAGGACATACTGTGAACTAATACAAAAGCTCTATCTGCAGAGTTAAGATTATACCACAAATGTGGCTCCTATTTTATTATTTGATGAATGATATGTCACACAGTGTTATGTGATTCCATAATAAAAGATGCTATGTTAATGCCTTTGCTCAGAAGGACAAAGTTAATCTTGCCAAGAGGACTTGAACTCTCAAGTTCTGGACTTAAGTAAATTGTCTTGGGGTCTTTCTTTGAGTTCTTGGAATGGAAAAGAATAGATGTAAGCATCAAAATTAGTTCTCCCAAGTGCATTAGATTTCCAAAAGTGAGTCTTCTAGATATTGCATAAGTTATTTCAGATTTTATTTTAAAGCACATACAAAACTAGATGTATTTAACCAAAAAAATCAGAATTCCTATAAAATTCAAGGAAAAAATTACATTCATGAACAAATCAGTGCAGAAATTTAGCAGAAGTCATTGTGATGGTGTATATAACCCAACAAAAAAATTGTCATCAACTAATTAGCATTCTTCTTGACCTATCTCAAAACTTTCTAAGTGAAAAAAGCACAAAGGAACAATTCAAAATGAAAAATAACCAGAAGTCTAAAAATAGTTTAAATTATCAAATTATTATATAATTTTGAAAATTGAATCTGAGCAAAAAAGGTCTGAAAGTATTGTACTGCCCTGGAAGAGAAACTCCACCAGTAAGTGGTGTGTACCCCACTACATGCTATAAATGAGATAAATGGTGACTAATGAGTAAATAGTATAATCCTAGAAAGTTGAGGGCATCTTTAATATAACCTTAGTACTTAATTTTATCTTTAATGTTATATTTTATTGCTTTATAAGTGATATTAACCAAAAGAAATGTATAAAGATTCAATTTAGGATCTATTTTTTTCTTTTGGAAACAAAATTGTTTTTATTTACATAAATTTGCTAAGAGAAGTCTGAGAGGAAAGAGCAATACATTTTCAGGCAAGAACACAGACTTTTTTACAAACAGAAAGATAATATTTGGTCTTCTACAAGGATGGACCAGTAGTGCTTTAGTCAGTAATATCTTTCTATCCTGTAATACAAAGCAAAACATTACATTTTATAATACAATCTTCATATTTCAAAGTTTAAATTTGTATAAAACCTGGTGAATAAAATATGAAACGATCATCTGAAAGATTTGTTGAAATAGGGACTCTATAATGAAAAAATATGATTGACTAAAAAAGGCATTTAGAGTGAAAGTATTTAACAATGGCATTACTGTTGTGATACTATTAATAACAGACAATTGGGGCAGAGTTCATAATGACTTAATCTTTAGTCCATTAACTTTTATGAATTTAATAAAAATCTATTAAAATGAAAATATGCCATATTGAAATGACTGAGCTCAGATATGCTTATTTTTGATGAGTTTCTAGAATGCAGCCTGGTATAAATTTCTACCATCTAAGTGAACTGTGAAACAAAATGTTCTATTTACTATTACCCACATTCCTTTTTTTTCCAGTGTGTCTCTTTCAATTATTCATAGATGTCAATACACAGTATAATAAAATGAAGTATCATAGAAAATCCAAATTATTTTATTTGAATGTGGAGAAAATCCGCTATTGTTTATTAAGCCCTAATGCTGTAATTTCTGGAAGCTAAAACAGTAACTTATAAACAATTGTTTCTCTTCCATTCAAAAAAAAAACTTACATTTTGTTAATGTGAAAGTCAAAAGGCCTAACATAAACTTAAAATGATTTTTCAATACAAGTAGAAAATAATTCATATATTAGAATAGGTTATATAGATGAATATATCTCTCTGTATAGATCAAAACTGTTGTCTTACAAGACATAAGCAATTGGGTTAGCAGTAGTTATAGAAAAGGAATGACAAGCCTAGTACATTGCTGTCCATTTACATACATTAGCTAGTCTCAATTTTTGTGCTTTCACATAGAAATTTTAGATTTTTTTGATTTAAAGTTTTTACCATAATATTGTTTTCACTTATTCCATTCCAACATATTTACAGTTATTTCATCATTTGTTTCCAAATTTTATTTTGCAGTCTCTGTAGCATTCTCTCCAAGATGCACGTATTTGCTGAATGCTAGACTTTATGTAGAAATATAATTGAGCTTTTCAGGATAAAGTTTCAAAGAGCAGCTTAGTTTAGCCTGTTTCAATAAGATATTACATCTCACTAACAATTTAGTTTTTAGATTCAGATAACTCTGTTCATACAGAAGTGTATATATGTATTTTCTTTGGATCAGAAATGAAGTATGTAGATTAAGCGAAGGGTGTGGCTTATTTTATTTTGATTTTAGTCTCTGGACCATACCCAGGCTTACTACTGGCTCTGTGTGGTACCTGGGACTGACACCAGCCATCTTTGTGCAAGGCGCCCTACTTGCTGTACTATCTCACCAGCCTCATGTAAAGTTGTTGCTTATTTTAGTTAGGAAAAGATAGAAAATACTTTCTCTTTCAGCTTGAATTCTGGTTTTAAAACTTAAATATGTAAAGAAATGGCACAGATAATGTGCTAAGAAAGAATTCCTGCCTACCCTAATTAAGGTATTTGTGTTTTAGAATTATTTTAAATGTATTTAAGTGAAATATGTGTTATGTGTGTGTCTATACACACATTAAAGACAAAAAATTAATAGCAAACTATAGGATATAGATAAAAACAGGAGACTAAATATAAGGAATTAAGCCTGTAAGCATATAAGACTATACATAGTGATTAAAGATCTAGTTGGTGGATTGAACAAAAAGGGTTCTTTCTACATAATTGTATCAAATAATCTGTGAAGTGAAGTGAACAAGTCCCAAGAGATCCCATGTCTATTTTATAAAGACAAATGATCTCACTGACAAAAAACTGAAAGGGAAAATTAGGAAATTTTAACAACAAAATTAGAGAGCTGATTACTAGGTTTTTCTTCAGTATACAAGAACCACAACCATTGCTAACCCAATTATATTTCAATTTAAAATCCACATACTGTAAACTAGTTGCACTGAAACAAAATTATTAAAAGCCAAAATTAAGACTTAGACTTCTTCCCCTCTTTGAATTTATATATTTTTTCTATATGTAGCAATGTAAGTGTATGAGAAGTGCTAGATGGAAAGTTGGGAATTATCTAGTTAAGGACATTGAAAATGGTTACATGTAAATAATTCAAAATTTAAAAATGCTATAGTTTCATTTAAAGTTCACATAACCACTTCTATTATCAGAACATTTCCAAAAAGTTTTCAACTTTTAAGTGCTCACCAACTTGCAGGATTTTCTTTGCACCCTGTCCTGGCCTAATTTACCACATGCGTGCCCTTGAGTGAGTCCAGAGTCAGTGGTAAACCCAGAAGCAAAAAAAAAAAGGGAAATTAATTTTTTATGCCACAAATGTCCAAAAAATGATAACGCTAAAACCTAAGAACACTGCATTAAAACAAAATATTAGCATATAATAAGAGTAGATTTCCTATAGGTATTACTCTAATCATTTTAATTAAAAAACTTAAGTAGCACTCAAAACAAGTAAGAGTCAAAATGAATACTTGGATCCTTCTCCTCTTTGAACTTATATATTTTTACCATATGTAGCAATATAAGTATACAAGAAGTACAAGATAAAAATGTGGGAATTGGGGGCCAGAGCGATAGCCCAGTGGGTAGGGTGTTTGCCTTGCACGCAGCCGGCCCATGATGGCCCAGGTTAGATCCCCAGAATCCCATATGGTCCCCCGAGCACCGCCAGGAGTTATTCCTGAGTGCAGAGCCAGGAAAAAACCCTGAGCATTGCCGGGTGTGACCCAGAAAAGAAAAAAAAAAAGTGGGAATTTTCTAGCTAAAATATTGATAAATGGCTTTAAGTTAAGATCATTTAAAGTGTTATAAATTAAATCACAAAAGCACATTTCCAAAGCATATAGAAAAAATAATAAAATAAATTTGAGTACTAATGTCCATATAGCCAGATAGAATAGTGTTATTTATTTTGAACTAAAAACTGCATTTTTGGGGGGGTCAAACCTGGAAATGCTCAGGGGTTTCTCCTGGCTCTGCACTCAGGAATTACTCCTGGTGGTGCTCGGGGACCATATGGGATGCCTGGGATCGAACCCAGGCCAGCATGCCGGGCCGCATGCAAGGCAAATGCCTACCCGCTGGGCTATCGCCCGGCCCCAAGACTGAATTTTTGAATTTGGTATATGACAACTCTAACTCATTGTTTAATATTCTCTATTGATTTTACTAACAAGTCATGTTTTTAACCCACAAAAGATTATTTCTATAAGAATCAGTTCTTTTCTTATATAAAAAGTTATCTTGAAAAATAGCAGCATTACAAAATAGAGACCCATGATTATGTTAATTGTAATATTTATCTCTAAAATAATTTTAGCATCTTTCATAATTTAAATCTTTATACACTATACCTCATTTAACAGCCATTAACACATCTTCCATCCAAATCAAGTGTACCTACTAATAATGACTTAATTTTATTACTCATCAGATATGGTTTTACATTATCAGCAATCTTATCCTAAGCCTCTGCAGTTTAATGTGTAGAACTTCCACAGAATGTATTGCTCATCTCCTGATATATTATCCAGAGTTAAAATTTAACAGCAATCATATTGAGAATAGAGTAATTGCAAAATTTCCTTTGTAAGGCAAAATATAAAATTAAATGTTAATAAATCTAATTTCAAAGAGTAAATTAAGATTAATGTATAACATTTAAAAATACTTAAGTAGGAAATTCACTATGTAAATAAAATGCAGAACTTAATATATGTATAGTTCAAGATTTTATATAAAATACACAAATAACATAGCTTATTGTCAGAAATACTAATAGGGATAATTATATTAAGACAAATATAACAGCAAATTTTAAGTAGTATTATTAAGCTAGTATTTATTCAAAGGAAATCTTATATTGTGCCAAAATTCTGGGAAGCACATTTATAGGGTCGCATAAGGTTTATTTCATTTTAACTAATGCACCTGCCTGGATGCTGCTGACCTGGGTTCCATTCTCGTTATCCAATATCAAGTTCTCTGAGCATGGACAAGTATAAGTCCTCTGTGCAGAGCCAGGAGTAATCACTGAGCATCACTGGGAATGGTTCCAAAACAAAATATAATTAAATAAGGTCATTAATTAAAGTCTAGAATTTAGAGACAACAAATTTATTTCAGGCATTTTTATTTCATTAGATTTTCTTTAAGCTATTTACATTAGGTTGCTTACTATATACTATTTGTGGAAAATTGAGAAAATAAAACTGCTAGTATGTTGGAAATATCAGGAAACTTCATTTTATGTGGTTTTTTCCTCAGTTCAGTGATAAAATAGCATAGACTGTATAGATTTATTGAAAAATTATGTTACACTTTTTTGATATTTTACCATAGTAATAGATGAAATTCAAATTCTTAATTATATGTAGGAAAACTATAGATAGCATTTTTTGCATTTCATTCCTATTTATAAAATTTGCTTAAAAATCTCAGACACAGTTTTATAAAGTGGTAAATTTTTGCATATTATAAATTTATAGTCATTGTTGGGTAATGACCAGAGAAATCTTTCATTTATTATTTTCTAATCTGCCTTGCCTTGCATAATGTTGACCTGGATTCGATCTTCCACAATCCATATGGTCCACACCAAGCCAGGAGTAAGCTCTGAGAAAGATCAGCTGTGACCCCAAAATAAAAAAGAACAACAAAAGCATGAGTAGCCTTGCAATTTCCAGATCTTAAGAATACATTCAGTGATGTCAAATTAAGATTCCTTCATCTCTTTTTCTCCCTTTATGGTAGTTTCATTAGTATTTTTGATAAGTATCTTTTATTAATCATACTAAACA
Organism: Cryptotis parvus; assembly: GCA_021461705.1. Classification (NCBI taxonomy): domain Eukaryota; kingdom Metazoa; phylum Chordata; class Mammalia; order Eulipotyphla; family Soricidae; genus Cryptotis; species Cryptotis parvus. The sequence goes on along the minus strand of JAJIBD010021932.1, from coordinate 176,607 downwards.
AATCATGCCATATTAAAAATGTATGATGGAGAACAATGTATTGATTACTATATTTGGTATATATTTTTTTAAGTATTTTATTATACCACCGTGAGATATACAAATAAAAAGATATACAATTAAAAAGTTCATGTTTGGGTTTTGGTCATACAGTGTTTCAGCACCCGTCCCTCCACCAGTGCCCATCTCCCACCACCAACATCCCCGGTTCCCTCCCCCCTTCCCCAGCCCTGCTCCATGGCAGGTTCTTTATTTCTTTCCCTTTCTCTCTCTTTCTCTTTTCCTTCCCTTCCAGACTATGGATTACAGAACATACATTAAAAGGTTGTCATTTGTATCCTTTTGCCTCTATTTAATGCTCAGTTCTAGGTTGGCATTAGTACCCTCGACTATTGTTAGCCCCCTGTTCCATTTTCTGTCTTACCTAAACTCTGACTCCCACACGTTTGTGATAATCTCCACCTTTGACAAGACCTCCTGATATATGTTTCACTTGAAGGTATATTATTGTCAACTATTTTCTTCATGTTTTTATTTTTTGACTATTGAATAAATTAATTGAGTGTATTTGAAAAGGTTACTTACAATTGGATACAAATTAAAACTTATATACCAATCATTTTCCAATGAATTTTTTTTTTTTGCTTTTTGGGTCACACCCAGCTTGCTCAAGGGTTACTCCTGGATCTTCGCTGAGAAATTACTCCTGGCGGTACTCAGGGGGAAGATGGGATGTGGGAATCAAACCTGGGTGGCTGCATGCAAGACAAATGCCCTACCCGCTGTGCTATTGCTCAGGCCCTTCCAGTGAATTTCTAGAATTTATTTTTATTACAAATAAATTATATTTTTATATTTATGCATAGCATTTTATTTATATTTAAACACTATGTTTTCAGGTGGCATTCATGTTTTATCATTAATTATTACAGCAATTTATCTGTAAAACATCACTGTATCACTGTCTTCCCGTTCATCTTCGATTTGCTCGAGCGGGCACCAGTAACATCTCCATATGACCTGTCTCATGCAAGTAGAGCCCAAGGGAACCTGCTTGCTCCAGGAACATAAAGAGCCTCAAACCATTCCATCAGGTCATTTGAATGAGGTCTATAATTGTTACTGGTATTTGGCATATCAAATACTACACGGGTAGCTTGCCAGGCTCTGCCGTGCGGGTAGCATACTCTTGAGTCATCTCAAAATCCAGCATTTATTGATGAACCTCGTGGCTGCGATAGGCTGGGGATGGAGTTCTGACGAAGAGGAAGTCCGATGTAAAAATGGAGGTCCTCATGGAGTCGGGGGTCATCTGGCTTGTTGTGAGGCTCTGCTGGGATGAACCTGCTGCTAGAACCTGGATTCCTCCTGGACACCTCATGAGCAGCTGGGCACAGTGAGAGCCAGTAGCAGCTCTGCCCCATGTATGTCTGTAAAACATAGTTACTAGTTTTACTATACATAGGCCCTTGTTTTATGTAGCAATTTTTAGAGTAAAGCTATGAAGTGAAATTTTTGAGAATTAAAAGAAATGTAATTCAATTTTTTGTTATATATTTTTAGTATGTGAGATTTTTTCTCTAGATAAATACTTTAAATAATGTGTTTCTATTTTTTATTTTTATCGATTTATTCTCTTTCTAAACAAGTTTCCTGGTCTTCTATACTTTAGAATCTCAGTTGTGCATACATAAGCTTCTAGATCAATCAACACTGCAATTTCAGTTTACTTATGCATATAGATTGGTTCACTGTAATCCCTTTAAGTTTTATTTCATGTATTTGTTAGTTATAAATAGAAACTATTTTTAGTTTTTTATACCTATGGTTTATTTGATTACTTTGAGGAATTATATAAATGGGTGCACTTAATTATAATATGTTTTCTTTAATCATTATTTCCAGTTTATCTATTATGTGGTCAGACTTTATCTCTTTAAAAAAAACTTTCTCCTGTGTTAAAGTTTTCTCCTGTGTTAAAGTTTTAGTGAGGGCCACACTGGACTATATTTGGGTCTTACTCCTGACTCAGATATTACTACTGATATGCCTAAATGAACAATATGTGGTTCCAGGTACTAAATCAGGGTCCAACATATGCAAGGCAAGACCCTTACAAACTATACTATTTCTCTGGCTCAAAATCACTTTAGGTATGCTTTAACAATAATGCATAAGCATTGTATTTATTCTGTGATTGAATTTATGGATTATGTTCACAGTATCTCTACAATTTAGAGCTTTGTGTATGGGTAAAATTAAATTTGTTGATTACCAGTTGGCTCATTCATGCCCTGTGCCTGGAGGTTTTAGATTTCCCTTTGCTACTTACAATGGAGCAACACGTGGAGCAGCTTTCCAATATACAAATAAAGAGAAGAGAGGGATATTAAGGAAACTATTCCATTCACAATTGTGCCACAGAAAATCAAATACCTAGAAATCAGCTTAACCAAGTGTGTAAAGGAATATACAAAGAAAACTACAAGACTCTGCAGCAAGAAATATAAGAGGACACGAGGGAATGGAAACACATTCCCTGCTCATGGATGGTGAGAATCAACATTATCAAAATGGCAATACTACCTAGAGCTTTGTACAGATTCAATGTGGTCCCTATAAGGATACCCATGACATTCTTAAAAGAAATTGATCAAACACTCCTGAAATTCATATGGAATAATAAACCCACATGGATAGCTAAAGCAATCCTTGGAAAAAAGAATGTGGGAGGCATCAACTTTTCCAACTTCAAACTCTACTGCAAAGCAGTAGTAATCAAAACATCATGGTATTGGAATAAAAACAGACCTGTGAACCTATGGAATAGACTTGAGTATCCTAACACCCAACCTCAAACACATGATCATTTAATCTTTGATAAAGATGCAAAGAGTCCAACATGGAGCAAGGAAACCTCTTCAACAAGTGGTGCTGGGAAAACTGGGCAGCAACATGTAAAAAAAATGAATTTGGACCTTAACACCATGCACAAAAATCAGATCAAAATGGATTAAAGATCTCAATATCATGCCTGAATCCAATAAGTATGTTGAGCAAAATATAGGTAAAACCCTCCACGATGTTGAAACTAAAGATGTTTCATCTTCACAGGTGAAACACCACTAATGAAGCAACTAGAAGAAAAGATAAACATATGGCACTACATGAAACTAAAAAGCTACTTCACCTCAAAAGAAACAGTGACCACGATTCAAAGACAGTCCACAAAATGGGAAAGAATATTCACCCAATACCCATCTGATATGGCGTTAATATACAGGATATATCAGGCACTGGTAGAACTTTATAAGAAGAAAACAATCAACCCCATCCAAAAAAATGGGGCAAAGAATGAACAGAAACATTGACAAGGAAGAAATTCGAATAGCCAAGGTCACATGAGAAAATGCTTATCATCACAAATCATTAGAGAGATGCAAATCAAAACAATGAGAATATCACACCGCAGAGACTGGCACATATCCAAAAGAGCAAGAACAGCAAGTACTGGTGTTAATGCAGGGTTACGGGGACTCCTTTGTTGGTAGTATTGTCAACTGGTACAGTCTTTTTAGAAAACAATATAGACATTCCTCCAAAGACTAAAACTTGAGCTACTATTTAATCCTGCCATACCACTCCTAGGAATATACCCTGGAAAGCCAAAAGCCAAAATCAAACAGTGGAAACACAATCATTACTATTAATTTCATAGCAGAACTAGTCACAATATACAGAATCTGGAAACAACCAGAGTGCCCAAGAACTGATGACTAAAGAAACTTTGGTACATCTACAGAATGGAATACTATGCCGATGATAGGAAAAATAAAGTTATGAAGTGTTATATATATATATATCATAACTTCATTTTTCCTGTCATCTGCATAGTATTCATATATATGATATATATGATATATATGATATATATGATATATATATGATATATATGATATCTGTACATATATATATATATATCACTGTCTTCCGTAGATAATCGATTGCTCGAGCAGGCACCAGTAACATCTCAATATGTCCTGTCATATGCGAGATAGCCCAAGGGCATCTGTCAAATCCAGGAACCTAAAGAGCCTCAAACCATTCCATCAAGTCATGGGAATGAAGTCTAAAATAGTCACTGGTATTTGGAATGTCAAATACAAAATGTAAAGCTTGCCAGGCTCTAATGTGCAGGCTCTTGTAGTCATCTCAAAAGTAGAGTATTTATGGATGAACTGTGCAGCCACAAAAAGGCCGAGGAGCCAGGCTGTGATCAGCTCTTCTGCTGGGTGGAGTTCTGAGGAGAGGGAGTCTGGATGTGGAATTTGGTGGCCCTCATGGTGTGCGGGGTTGCTAGGGCTTCTTGCGAGGCTCTGTAAGGTTGGAGAGTCAGGCATGGAACCCACCATCCCTCGCAGATGCCTCGTGATCAGCTGGGCACAGGGAAAGCCATAGCAGCTCTGCCCCGTGTGTGTGAGGCTCTGGATCGGCTTGACTGGGCTGTCCTTGAAAAAGACAAACTGCAGGGCAGGTCACTGATGAGCTGGGCTGTAATCAGCTCTTCTGCTGGGTAGAGCTCTGAGGAGAGGAGAGTCCAGATGTGGAAAATGGTGGCCTTCATGGTATGGAGGTTCCTCTGGCTTCTTGTGAGGTGCTGCTGAGTTTGCGTTACAGGGTTAGATCCGCCAACCCTCCAGGATGCCAAGTGCTCAGTTGGGCACAGGGAACCAGTAGCAGCTCTGCCCCATGAGTGTGAGTCTCTGGATCGGCATACCTGTCTGGCCTTGAGAAAGACTGCTGCAGGGTGGTTCCCTGATGAGCCGGGCTGTGATAGCCTCTTCTGCTGGGTTGAACTCTAAGGAGAGGGGAGACTGGATGTGAAAATGGCAGCCCTCATGGTGTGGGGGGTTCCTTTGGATCCTTTGGATCCTTGCGAGGCTTTGCTGCAGTAGCGGGTCAGGACTAGTATCCGTTATCTCATCCAGACACTCTATGATCTGCTGGGCTCAGGGAGAGCCAGTAGCAGCTCTGCCCCATGTGTGTGAGTCTCTAGATTGGCATACCTGTTTGGCATTGAAAAAGAATGCTGCACGGTGGGTCACTGACAAGCTGGGCTGTGATGAGCTCTTCTGCTGGGTGGAGCTCTGAGGAGAGGGGATTCTGGATGTGGAAAATGGCAGTGGTGGCCCTCATGGTGTGGGGTTCCTCTGGCTTCTTGGGAGGTTCTGCTGGGGTGGTGGGCCAGGGCTAGAATCGACCATTCCCAGGATGCCTTGTAATCAGCAGGGCACAGGGAGACCCAGTAGCAGCCTGCCCAGGTGTGTGAATCTCTAGATTGGCATACCTGTCTGGCCTAGAAAAGACTGCTGCAGGGCCGCTCACTGATGAGCCGGATGTGATGAGCTCTTCTGCTGGGTGGAGCTCTGAGGAGAGGGGAGTCCTGATGTGGAAAAGGCAACCCTCATGGATTGGGGTTCCTCTTGCTTTTTTGCAAGGCTCTGCTGGGGTGGCAGACCAGGACTTGAATCCACCATCTCTCACGGACACCTAGTGCTCAGCTGGGCACAGGGAGCTCCAGTAGCAGCTCTGCCCCGTGTGTGTGAGTCTCTAGATCGGCACACCTGGGCTGTCCTTGAAAAAAGACTGCTGCAAGGCAGGTCGCTGATAAGCCGGGCTGTGATCAGCTCTCCTGCGGGGTGGAGCTCTGGTAGAGGATAGTCCAGTTGTGTAAAATAGTGGCCCTCATGGTGTGGGGTTCCTATGGCTTCTTGCAAGGCTCTGCTCGGTGGTGGACCAGAGATAGAACCTGCCACCCATCCCGGATGCCTAATGATCAGCTGGGAACAGGAAGAGCAAGTAGCAGGCTGCCCTGTGTGTGTCTCGGGATTGGCATCTGTTTGGCCTTGAAAAAGACTGCTACAGGGCGGGTCACTGATATGCTGGTCTGTGATCAGCTCTTTTGCTGGGTGGAGCTCTGAGAGGAGGGAGTCAGGATGTGGAAAATGGCAGCCCTCAGGGTTTGGGGGTTCCTATGGCTTCTCGCGAGGCTCTGCTCAGTTGGTGGGCCAGAGCTAGAACCTGCCTTCCCTCCCAGATGCCTTGTGATCAGCTGGGCACAGGGATAACTAGTAGCAGCTCTGCCCTGTGTGTGTGTGTGAGTTTCTGGATCGACATACCTTTCTGGCCTTGAAAAAAAGACTGCTGCAGGGGGGGGGGTCACTGAGAGCCTGGCTGTGATGAGTTCTTCTGCTGGGTGGAGCTCTGAGGAGAAGGGAGTCGGATGTGAAAAAGGTAGCCCCCATAGTGTGGAGGTTCCTCTGGCTTCTTGCAGTCTCTGCTTGGTGGCGGCCAGGGCTCGAACCTGCCATCCCTCCTGGAAGCCTCATGATCAGCTGAACACAGGGAGAGCAAGTATCAGCTCTACTCTGTGTATGTGAGTCTCTGGATCATCATACCTAGGTAGCCTTGAAAAAGACTGCTGCAGGGTGGGTCACTGATGAACCTGGCAGTGAGAGTTCCTCTACTGGGTGTAGCTCTGAGGAGAGGGAGTCTAGAAGTGGAAAACGGTGATCCTCAGGGTGTGGAGGTTCTTCCGGCTTCATGTGAGGCTCAGTTGCGTTGTTGGGCCAGGGAGAGAATACCCCATTCCTCCCAGACGCCTCATGATCAGCTGGTAGAGGGAGAGCCAGTAGCAGCTCTGCCACTATGTATAAGTCTCTGGATCAGCATACCTGAGCTGGCCTCGAAAAAAGACTGCGGCAGGGGGTCACTGATGAGCTGGGCTGTGATCAGTTCTTCTGCTGGGTGGAGCTCTGAGGAGAGGGAGTCCTAACGTGGAAAATGGCTGCTCACATTGTATAGGGGTTCATCTGGCTTCTTGTTAGTCTCTGTTGGGGTGGCGGGTCAGGGCTAGTATAGACCATTCCTCCCGAATGCCTTGTGAACAGTTGGCCACAGGGAGAGTCAGTAGCAGATAGATCTGCCCATGTCTGTGAGCCTCTGGATTAGCATACCTGGCTGGCCTTGAAAATGACTGCTGTAGGGTATGTCACTGAGTGCTGGGCTGTGATGAGCTCTTCTGCAGGGGAGCTCTGAGGAGAGGGGAGTCTGGATGTGGAAAATGGCAGCCTTCATGGTGTTGGGGTTCTCTTGCTTCTAGAGAGGCTCTGCTGGGATGGCGGGACAGGGCTAGAATCTGCCACTTCTTCAGGACACCTCATGCTCAGCTGGGTACAGGGAGAGCCAGTAGCAGCTCTGCCTCATGTGAGTGAGTCTCTTGATCAGCATAACTGGGCTGGCCTTGATAAAGCCTGCTGCAGGACATGTCACTGATGAGCCAGGCTGTGATCAGCTCTTCTGCTGGGTGGAGCTCTGAGGAGAGGAGAGGCCGGATGTGGAAAATGGCAGCCCTCATGGTGTGGGAGTTCCTTTGGCTTCTTGCGAGGCTCTGCTCAGTTGGCTGGCCAGGGCTAGAACCCGCCATCCCTCCCGGAGGCCTCGTGATGAGCAGGCACAGGGAGAGCCAGTAGCAGCTCTGCCCTGTGTGTGTGAGTCTCTGGATCAGCATACCTGTTTGGCCTTGAAAAAGACTGCTGCATGGTGGGTCACTGACAGGCCGAGCTGTGATCAGCTCTTCTGCTGGGTGGACTCTGAGGAGGGGGAGTCGGGTGTGGAAAATGGCGGCTCTCATGATGTGAGGGTTCCTCTGGACTCTTGCTATGTTCTGCTGGGTGGCAGGCCAGGGCTAGCATAGGCCATTCCTCTAGGATGCTTTGTGATGAGCTGGGCACAGGGAGAGTCAGTAGCAGCCTACCGCGTGGATGTGAGTCTCTGGATGGGCATACCTGTTTGGCCTTGAAAAAGACTCCTGCAGGGTGGGTCACTGATGGTCTGTGCTGTGATCACCTCTTTGCTGGTGGGAGCTCTGAGAAGAGGGAGTCGATGTGGAAAATGGTGGCCCTCATGGTGTGGGGGGGGTTCCTCTGGCTTCTTGCAAGGCTCTGCTTCTTGCAGGCCTGGGCTAGAATCCACCATTCCTCCAAGATGCTTCGTGATCAGCTAGGTTCAGGGATTGCCAATAGCAGCTCTACCCTGTATGTTAGTCTCTGGATGAGAATACCTGGGCTGGCCTTGAAAAAGACTGCTGCAGGGTACATCACAGAGGAGCCAGGCTGTGATCAGCTCTTCAGCTATTTGGAACTCTGAGGAGAGGGAGTCCGAATGTGGAAAATGGTGGCCCTCATAATTGGCGGTTCCTCTGGCTTCTTGAGAGGCTCTGCTCAGTTGGTGGGCCAGGTCTAGAACACACCATGTCTTCAGGAAGGTTCGTGATGAGCTGGGCACAGGGGAGAGCCTGAAGGAGCTCTGCCACATGTGTGTAAGTCTCTGGATCACCATAACTGTCTGGCCTTGAAAAAGACTGATGCAGTGCGGGTCACTGATGAGCCAGGCTGTAATCAGCTCTTCTGCTGGGTAGCTTTCTGAGGAGAGTCCAGATGTGGAAAATCATCTGGACTCATGGTATGGAGGTTTCTCTGGCTTCTTGCAAGGCTCTGCTGGGTGGCGGGCCAGGGCTAGATCCGCCATCCCTCCCAGATGCCTAATGATTAGCTGGGCACAGGGAGAGCCAATAGCAGATCTGCCCTGTGTGTGTGAGTTTCTGGAATAGCATACCTGTCTGTCCTTGAAAAAAGACTGCTGCAGGGTGGTTCACTGAAGAGCTGGGCTGTGATCAGCTCTTCTGCTGGGTGGAGCTCTGATGAGAGGGAGTCGGAATGTGGAAAATGACAGCCCTCATGGTGTGGGGGTTCCTATGGCTTCTTGCGAGGCTCTGCTCAGTTGGCAGGCCATAGCTAGAACCAGCCAACCATTCCGGACCCTGCATGATCAGCTTGGGACAGGGAGAGCCTGTAGCAGTTCTGCCCTATGTATGTGTCTCTGGATCAGCATTTGTTTGCCTTGAAAAAAAGACTGCTGCAGGGCAGGTCACTGATGTGCTGGGCTGTGATCGTACTTCTGCTGGGTGGAGCTCTGAGGAAGGGGAGTCTGGATATGGAAAATGCGGACCTGATAGTGTAGGGGGTTTCTCTGGCTCCTTGCAAAGCTCTGCTGCGGTAGAGGGCCAGGGTTAGAATCCACCATCCCATCCGGGCACCCCGTGATCAGCTGAGCACCTGCAGAGCCAGTAGCAGCTCTGGCCCATGTGTGTCAGTCTCTGGATCTGCATACCTGTCTGGCCTTGAAAAGGACTGCTTCAGGGTGGGTCACTGAGAGCCTGGCTATGACGAGCTCTTCTGCTGGATAGAGCTCTGAGGAGAGGGGAGTCCAGATGTGGAAAAGGTGGCCCCCATAGTGTAGAGGTTCGTCTGGCTTCTGCGAGGCTCTGCTTGGGAGGCAGCCAAGGCTAGAATTGCCATCCCTCCTGGACACCTCGTGATCGGCTGAGCACAGGGAGAACCAGTGGCAGCTCTAACCCGTGTGTGTGAGTCTCTGGTTCCACATACCTGGTCTTGCCTTGAGAAAGACTGCTGCAGAGCATGTCACTGATGAGCCGAGGAGTGATCAGCTCCTCTGCTGTGTCGAGCTCTGAGAACAGGGGAGTCTGGATGTAGAAAATGGTGACCGTCAGGGTTTGGAGGGTCCTCTGGCTTCTTGTGAGGCTAAGCTGGGGTGGCGGGCCAGGGTGAGAATACTCCATTCCACCCGACACCTTGTGATAGCTGGGTACAGGGAGAGCCAGTAGCAGCTCTGCCCCTGTTTGAGTCTCTGGATCAGCACACCTGGGCTGGCCTTGAAAAAAGACTGCTGCAGGGTGTGCCAGGCTGTGATCAGCTCTTCTTCTAGGTAGAGCTCTGAGGAGAGGGAATCCAGATGTGGAAAATGGTGGCTCTCATGGTTGGCATTTCTTGTGTGGCTCTGCTTGGATGGCAGGCCAGGGCTAGAACCCACCAACCATACTGGATGCCTCATGATGAAGCTGGGCACAGGGAGAGCCAGTAGCATTTCTGCCTCCTGTGTATGAGTCTCTGGATCAGCATACCAGGGCTTGCCTTGAAAATGACTGCTACAGGGTGGGTTGCTGATGAGCCTGGCTGTGATCAACTCTTCTGCTAGGGTGGAGCTCTGAGGAGATGGAATTCGGATGTGGAAAATGGCCGCCCTCAGGGATGTGGTTCCTCTGGCTTCTTGTAAGGCTCTACTGGTGTGGCTGGCCAGGACTAGAACACGCCATCCTCCCAGAACACTCGTGATCAGCTGGTCACTGGAATGACCACTAGCAGCTCTTCCCCTTTTGAGTGAGTTCTTGGATTGGAATACCTATATGGCCTTGAAAAAGACTGCTGCATGATGGTCACTTGATAAAGACTGCCTCAGGATGTGTCACTGATGAGCTGGGCTGAGAACTCTTTTGCTGGGTGGAGCTCTGAGGAGAAGGGTGGCTGGATGTGGAAAATGGCCCTCATGGTGTGGGAGTTCCTCTGGCTTCATGTGAAGCTCTGCTCATTTGCCTGGCCAGGGATAGAACCAGCCATCCCTCCCAGACACCTTGTGATGAGCTGGGCACAGGGAGAGCCTGTAGCAGCCTGCTCATGTGTGTGAGCCTCTGGATCAGCATACCTGTTTAGCCTTGAAAAGGACTGCTGCAGGGCATGTCACTGATGATCTGTGCTGTGATCAGCTCTTCTTCTGGGTGGATCTCTGAGGAGAGGGAGTCTGGAGGTGGAAAATCATGGCCCTCATGGTATGGGGGGGTTTTCTGGCTTCTTGCGAGGCTCTACTGGGGTGTCAGGCCATGGCTAGAATCCGCTATACCTCCCAGATAGATACCTTGTGATCAGCTGGGCACAGGAAGAATCAGGAGCAGCTCTGCCCAGTGTGTGTGAATCTCTGGATGAGCATACCTGTCTGGCCTAGAAAAAGACTGCAGCAGGGTTGGTCAATGATGAGACTGGCTGTGATCAGCTCCACTGCTTGGTGGATCTCTGAGGAGAGGGAGTCTGGATGTGGAAAATGGTGACACTCATGGTGTAGAGGTTCCCCTTGCTTTTTGTGAGGCTCATCTGGAATGGTGGCCCAGGGTAAGAATACCCCATTCCTCCCAGATGCCTTGTGATTAGCTGGGTTCAGGGAGAGCCTGTAGCAGCTCTGCCCCTGTTAATGAGTCTCTGGATCAGCATATCTGGGCTGACCTTGAAAAAAGACTGCAACAGGGCTGTGATCAACTCTTCTGCTAGTTGGAGCTCTGAGGAGAGGGAAAACGGATGTGGAAAATGGTGGCCCTCAAGGTTGGGGGGTTCCTATGGCTTCTTGCAGGCTCTGCTTGGTTGGCGGGCCAGGTCTAGAACATGCCATCCCTTCCAGCTGCCTCGTGATCAGCTGGGCACATGGAGAACCAGTAGCAGCTCTGCTCCATGTGTGTGAGTCTCTGGATCAGCATACCTGGGCTGGCCTTGAAAAAAGACTCTTGCAGGGTGGGAACTGATAAGCCAGGCTGTTATCAGCTCTTCTGCTGGGTGGAATTCTGAGGAGAGGGGAGTCCAGATGTGGAAATGGCGACCCTCATGGTGTTGTGATTCCTCTGGTTTCTTGAGAGGCTCTTTTGGGGAAGCGGGCCAGGTCTAGAATCCGCCATTCTACCCGATTAGCTTGTGATCAGCTGGGCACAGGGAGACCAGTAGTAGCCTCGTTATCAGGTATGCACAGGGAGAGCCAGTAGGAGCTCTGCCCCGTGTGTGTGAGTGTCTGGATAAGCATACCTCCCCTGGCCTTGAAAAAAGACTGATGCAGGGGCGGGTCACTAGAGCCTGGCTGTGATGAACTCTTCTGCTGGGTGGAGCTCTGAGGAGAGTGGATCCCGGATGTGGAAAAGGTGGCCACCATAGTGTGGAGGTTCCTCTGGCTTCTTGCAAGGCTCTGCTTGGTTGGCGGCCAGGGTTAGAACCCACATTCTGTCCCAGATGCCTTGTGATCAGCTGAACATAGGGAGAGCAAATAGCAGCTCTACCCCAATGTGTGTGAGTCTCTGGATCCACATACCTGGGATTGCATTGTAAAAGACTGCTGCAGGGTGTGTCACTAATGAGACTGGATGTGATCAGCTCCTCTGCTGGGTGGATCTCTGAGGAGAGGGGAGTCCAGATGTGGAAAATGGTGACCCTCAGGGTGCGGAGGTTTCCATGACTTCTTGTGAGGCTCAGATGAAGTGGCGGCCCAGGGTGAGAATATCCCATTCCTCCCAGAGGCCTCATGATCAGCTGGATACAGGGAGAGCCTGTGGCAGCTCTGCCCCTGTGTAAGTCTCTGGATCAGCATACCTGGGCTAGCCTTGAAAAAGACTGCTACAGAGTGCTTCACTGAAAAGCTGGGCTGTGATCAACTCTTCTTCTTGGTGGAGCTCTGAGGAGAGGGATTCTGGATGTGGAAAATGGCGGACCGCATGGTGTGGGGGGTTCCAATGGCTTCTTGCGAGGCTCTGCAAGGTTGGCGGCCAGGAGTAGAACCCGCCATTCATACTGGATGCCTCGTGATGATCTGGGCACAGTGAGTGCCAGTAGCATTTCTGCCCCATGTGTGTTAGTCTATTGATCAGCATACCTGGGTGACCTTGAAAACCACTGCTGCAGGGCAGGTCATTGATGAGCCAGGCTGTGATCAGCTCTTCTGCTAGGTAGAGCTCTGAGGAGAGGAGAGTCATATGTGGAAAATGGTGGTCCTCTTGGTTGGGAGTTCCTCTGGTTTCTTGCGAGGTTCTGCTGAGTTGGCGGGCCAGGGCTGTGATCAGTTCTTCTACCTGATGGAGCTCTGAGGACAGGTGAGTCCGGATTTGGAAAATGGCAGCCCTCATGATATGGGATTTCCTCTGCTTCTTCCGAGGCTCTGCTCAGTTGTCAGGCCAGGACTTGAACCTGCCTTCCCTCCAGGACTCGCCGTGGATCAGCTCAGCACAGGGAGAACCAGTAGCAGCTCTGTTCCATGTGTGTGAGTCTCTGATTCAGCATACCTGGGCTGCCTTGAAAAGACTCCTGCAGGGCAGGTCACTGATGAGCAGAGCTGTGACCAGCTCTGCCCAGTGTGTGAGTCTCTGGATTGGCATATCTTGGCTGACCTCGAAAAAGAATGCTGCAGGGCAGGTCACTGATGAGTCGAGCTGTGATCAGTCTTCTGCTGGGTGGAGCTCCAAGGATGGGGATTCCGTATGTGGAAAATAGCAGCCTTCATAATGTGGGGGTTCCTCTGGCTTCTTGGCGTGGCTCTGCTTGGGTGGTGGGCCAGGGCTTGAACATGACATCCCTCCCGGAATCCTTGTGATCAGCTGCGCATAGGGAGAAAAAATATATGTATAGGACCAGAGCGATAGCACAGATGGTAGGGTGTTTGCCTTGCACGTGGCCAATCCCATTTTGATCCCTGGCCTCCATATGGTCCCCCAAGCACGGCCAGGAGTAATTCCTAAGTGAAGAGCCAGGAGTAACTCCTGAGCATTTGCCAGATGTGACCCAAAAAAAAAAAAAAAAACAAACAGAGAGATAAAGAGATAGAGAGATAGAAAGATAAAGAGAGATACTGTAACTATTTACAAGTAAAAGATTCCCCCAAAGTGGCTGCTCTACTTGCTTAGGATCTAACCTCACCAGTGACAGCAACAATTATCACGCTAAGTCTATCATTTATATTTGGGTTGACATTTTTTTTCTGTTTGTGTTTTGGGTCACACCCAGCTATGCTCAGGGGTTACTCCTGGTTCTGCACTCAGGAATTACTGCTGGCGGTGCTGGGGGACCATGGGGATACCTGGGATATAACCTGGGTAAGTTGCATGCAAGATGACCCCCATTCCATGAGGGCCCGCCATTTTCCAAATCCGGACTCCCCTCTCATCAGAACTCCACCCAGCAGAAGAGTTTTTTCTTATCGCAGCCTGGCCCATCAAGACCCACCCTGCAGCAGTCTTTTTTCAAGTTCAACCCAGGTATGCTGATCCAGAGACTCACAGACATGGGGCAGAGTTGCTACCTGATCTCCCTGTGCCCAACCACTCACGAGGCACTTGGGCAAGATGGCGGGTTCTAGCCCTGGCCCGCCACCCCGAAAAGACCCTTGCAAGAAACCAGATGATCCCCCACTCCATGAGGGCTTCCATTTTCCACATTCGGACATTCATCTCTTCAGAACTCCACCCAGCAGAAGAGCCTATTGCGGCCACACAGTTCATCAATAAATGCTGGAGATCAGAGGTGATTACTAGAGAATGCCACCTGTACGGCAGAGCCTGGCAAGCTACCTGGCAAGCTGTGTCATATTTGATATGCCAAATACCAGTAACAATTATAGACCTCATTCCCATGACCTGATAGAATGGTTTGAGGCTCTTTATGTTCCTGGAGCAGGCAAATGCCCTTGGACTCTACTAGCATGAGATAGATCATATGGTGATAAGTTACTGGTGCCTGTTCAAGCAAAACAATGATGAACAGGAAGACAGTGATACAGTGAACTATTTACAAGTAAAAGAAAAATAGACAAAGAAAGTAAACTTCTTTAAGACTGTATAGTTAAAAGAAAAAACACTAAAGAATAAGTAAAATTGGGTGGGAAACCATTGTATTAAATTTAAGCAAAGCAGGATAAAGTGGTGTTTGGAAATGATGAGCTTTAAAATCAAGAATTTCAAGCCTAAATTCATAGAAACACCAGTCCACCCCCTCAATGAAAGCTCTGGGTTACCCGTTGGAGGAGAGTGGATAGTCTCCATCCTGCCAAAAGCCTCAGAATCTGTGCAGCCACCGCATTACAGCAGCCAGTCTAAGGGCTCAGCTAGACCTCTTTACTAAATCTCTCTGAAGAAACATGATACTGCAAAATTTCAATTACTGAAAACTGCACCATTTCACCCACAGGTTAGTCAAGAGTCCTGAAGAATGGCAGTCAGCCCAGTAGGACCTGAAATGACTCCGCCCTTGTCCTGTGAATTTACAGTTAAGAAGCTGAACTCATGCCTCCACTCCCCCACAGGTGTGTGTGTGATTCTTGCGTCTCCGCGGACCCCAAGCTGCCCCAGGGAAGAGCGGAAACTCCATCAACGGGAACCAAGGCAAAGTGCCTTGGTTCCAGCCGGGACCGACCCTAGCGCGCTGAGCTTCCGGGAACCGCCTCCACTCCCCCACAGGTGTGTGTGTGTGATTCTTGCGTCTCCGCGGACCCCAAGCTGCCCCAGGGAAGAGCGGAAACTCCATCAACGGGAACCAAGGCAAAGTGCCTTGGTTCCAGCCCGGACCAACCCTAGCGCGCTGAGCTCCCGGGGAACCGCCTCCACTCCCCCACAGGTGTGTGTGTGATTCTTGCGTCTCCGCGGACCCCAAGCTGCCCCAGGGAAGAGCGGAAACTCCATCAACGGGAACCAAGGCAAAGTGCCTTGGTTCCAGCCCGGACCGACCCTTGCGCCCCGAGCTGCTGGGAACATCCCAAAACTCAAAACCGTGCGGAGGCTAGCGCGACCCTCTCACTACCTACCTTGCATGAAGTACCAGTGAACCTTGGTTCCTACATCCTTGCCACCCACCCAAACTCTGCAAACAGACCAGACACCTACTAACTGCACTATCTAGTCACCCAAGAACTCACAGTTACAACCTACAATAGTCATAATGGTAAAGCAACGCAAAATTCCATCAAGCTCTGTGAGTGAAGTCACTGGGCCAGATGAGTCTAGCAATACCAATGAGTTGCATAACCTATCTGAAAAAGAATTTCGGAAAGAACTGTTAAGGATTCAAAAGGAATTCAAAGAAGCAATGGAATGCAAAATCAATAAAATACAAGAGGACATGATAGAAGAAGTGAGGAAAATGCAAAGGGAAATGACAGATATTAAAAATGAGGTAAATGAAATAAAAAACACGGTGGAAGGCCATCATAGCAGAATAATAGCTACTGAAGAAAGAATTAGTGATCTCGAAGACGAGTTCCAAAGATTCTCTACACAACACCAGAAGATAGAAAAAAAGGCTCACAATTACCGAACAGACAACAAGAGATAATAGGGATGAAGCCAGAAGAAACAACATACGGATCATTGGGGTCCCAGAAGGGCAAGAAGAAAACCCTGATGAAGAAGAAACTGTCAAAGCCATCATTGCTGAAAAGTTCCCGGAACTAAAGAATGCTTGCCTCAAGATCCAAGAGGCCCGTAGGATACCAGCTAAAAGAAACCCCAACAAGAATACTCCAAGACACATCTTAATAAAAATGACAAAAACTATAGATAGGGATAGAATACTGAAAGCAGCAAGATCAAAGAAGGAAATCACATACAAAGGAACATCTCTAAGATTTACAGCAGACTTCTCTGATGAAACACTCCGAGCCCGAAAACAATGGTGGGATATTGCGAAAAGGCTCAATGAACTGCAGGCTTCACCAAGAATTCTTTATCCGGCCAGGCTCACATTCAGATATGAAGGAAAGATACACAACTTCATGGATAAGCAACAACTCAGGAACTTCATGGACTCAAAACCAACTTTAAAAGAAGGACTGAAGGGCCTACTCTAATGCGACCAAACCCATAAGCACAACAAACACAAAAAGAAAGATGGCACAAAATCCAATGACAATAATCTCTCTCAATGTCAATGGTCTAAATGCACCAATTAAGAGACACAGAGTGACAAAATGGATTAAAAAATTGAACCCAACATTCTGCTGTCTACAAGAAACGCATCTGAATAAGCAGAACAAACACAGACTCAGAGTCAAAGGTTGGAAGACCATTCTCCATGCAAACAACTCCTCCAAAAAGGCTGGTGTGGCCATATTAGTATCAGATAATATAGACTTCAGGCTGAAAAAGGTTAGAAGGGACAACGAAGGCCACTTCTTATTAATTAAGGGTATGTACACCAGGAAGAAATTACACTACTAAACATATATGCACCCAACGAGGGGTCAGCAAAATACATAAAACAACTGCTAAGAGACCTCAAAGAAGACATTAACAGTAGCACAATAATAGTTGGAGACTTCAACACTGCTCTATCAACGATGGATAGATCAACAAGACTGAAACTCACCAAGGAAATATTGGACCTGAAGGAAGAAATGGAAGAAAGAGAGCTAGTGGATATATACAGGGCTTTTCATGCCAAAAAAGCTGAGTACACATTTTTCTCTAGTGCACATGGAACATTCTCCAAGATAGACCACATGCTGAGCCACAAAGCATACCTCAATAAAATTAAAAAGATAGAAATTGTGTCAGCTATCTTTTCAGACCATGATGCACTGAAAATGGAAGTTAACCGTACACAGAAACAGGGAGTCAAACCAAACACCTGGAAACTGAACAGCTCACTGCTGAACAACAAATGGGTCATAGAAGAAATCAAACAGGAAATCCAAAGATTTCTGGAAACAAATGAAAATGAAGATACCAATTATAAGAACTTGTGGGACACGGCAAAAGCCGTGTTAAGAGGGAAGTTTATAGCTCTGCAAGCATTCATCAGGAAACAAGAAAGGGCCCACATAAATAACCTGACTACACAGCTGAAGACATTAGAAAAAGACCAACAAAAGGAGCCCAACCCAGGCAGAAAAAAGGAAATAATAAAACTTAGAGAGGAAATCAATGAGTTGGAAACCAAAAAAGACAATCCAAAAGATTAATGAAACCAAGAGCTGGTTTTTTGAAAAAATAAACAAGATTGACAAACCATTGGCAAGACTTGTAAGGACAGGGAAAGAGAAAACCCAAATAAACAGAATCAGAAATAAAAAAGGGTGACATCACAACAGAAACCACAGAAATCCAAAAGATCATCAGAGATTACTTTGAGAGCCTGTATGCCGTGAAACATGAGAATCTAGAAGAAATGGATCAATTCCTGAAGTCCTATAACCTCCCACGGCTGAAACAAGAAGACCTCCAATACCTGAATAAACCCATCACCATCGAGGAAATAGAAACAGTAATTAAAAAGTCTGCCCAAACACAAAAGCCCAGGTCCAGACGGATTCCCTAGTGAACTCTACCAAACCTTTAAGGAGGACCTACTGCCAGTCCTTTTCAAGCTCTTCCAGGAAATAGAAGAAACAGAAACACTCCCAAACAGCTTCTACGAGGCACATATCACCCTGATACCCAAAGCAGGGAGAGACAACACAAAAGAAAGAAAACTACAGACCAATCTCCCTGATGAACACGGATGCTAAGATCTTCAACAAAATACTAGCAAACAGAATCCAAAGACTCATCAAGAAGATTATACATCATGACCAAGTAGGATTCATCCCGGGAATGCAAGGATGGTTCAACATTCGCAAGTCAATCAACATAATACATCATATCAATAAAAGAAAAAATAAAAACCATATGATCCTTTCAATAGACGCAGAAAAAGCATTTGACAAGATCCAGCACCCGTTCATGATTAAAACGCTCCAGAAAATGGGAATTGAAGGGACTTTCCTCAAGATAGTTACAGCCATCTACCAAAAGCCCACAGCAAGCATCATTCTAAATGGGGAAAAGTTGAAAGCCTTCCCCCTGAGATCAGGGACAAGACAAGGTTGCCCCCTCTCACCTCTTTTATTCAATATAGTACTGGAAGTACTTGCCATAGCAATCAGAGAAGAAAAGGACATCAAGGGCATCCAGATAGGCAAGGAAGAAGTCAAGCTATCATTATTTGCAGATGACATGATATTATACCTAGAGAACCCTAAACTCTCTACCAAAAAACTCCTAGAAACAATAGACGCATATAGTAGAGTGGCAGGATACAAAATCAACACCCAAAAGTCAGTGGCTTTCCTATATACAAATAACGAAAGAGAAGAAAAGGATATTAAGGAAACTATTCCATTCACAATTGTGCCACAGAAAATCAAATACCTAGGAATCAACTTACCCAAGTATGTAAAGGACCTGTACAAAGAAAACTACAAGACACTGCTCCAAGAGATAAAAGAGGACACAAGGAAATGGAAACACGTTCCCTGTTCATGGATGGGGAGAATCAACATTGTCAAAATGGTAATACTCCCTAGAGCTCTGTACAGATTCAATGCAGTCCCTATGAGGATACCGATGACATTCTTCAAAGAAATTGACCAAACGCTCCTGAAATTTGTATGGAACAATAAACCCCCAAGGATAGCTAAAGCAATCCTCGGGAAAAAAGAAGATGGGAGGCATCACCTTTCCCAACTTCAAACTGTACTACAAGGCAGTAGTAATTAAAACAGCATGGTATTGGAATAAAAACAGACCTGTGGACCTATGGAATAGAATTGAGTATCCTGACACCCAACCTCAAACACATGATCATTTAATCTTTGATAAAGGTGCAATGAGTCTAAAATGGAGTAAGGAAAGCCTCTTCAACAAGTGGTGTTGGGAAAACTGGGCAGCAACATGTAAAAAAATGAATTTGGACCTGTGTCTAACACCATGCACAAAAATCAGATCAAAATGGATTAAAGATCTCAATATCAGACTTGAATCCATAAAGTACATTGAAGAAAATATAGGAAAAACCCTCCACGACATTGAAGCTAAAGGCATCTTCAAAGGTGAAACATCACTAACAAAGCAACTAGAAGAAAAGATAAACATATGGGACTACATGAAACTAAAAAGCTTCTGCACCTCAAAAGAAACAGTGACTAAGATACAAAAGCAGTCCACAGAATGGGAAAGAATATTCACCCAATACCCATCTGATAAGGGGTTAATATCCAGGATATATCAGGCACTGGTAGAACTTTACAAGAAGAAAACAAACAACCCCATCAAAAAATGGGGAGAAGAAATGAACAGAAACTTCAGCAAGGAAGAAATTCGAATGGCCAAAAAACATATGAAAAAATGCTCATCATCACTAATCATCAGAGAGATGCAAATCAAAACAACAATGAGATACCACTTTACACCACAGAGACTGGCACATATTCAAAAGAGCAAGAACAACAAGTGCTGGCGTGGATGTGGGGAAAAGGGGACACTCATCCATTGTTGGTGGGAATGCCGGCTGGTACAGCCTTTCTGGAAAACAATATGGACTTTCCTCCAAAGACTAGAAATTGAACTCCCATTTGACCCAGCCATACCACTCCTGGGAATCTACTCTGGGAAACCAAAAATACGCGGCGGAAACACCATCCCTACTTTTATGTTCATAGCAGCATTATTCACAATAGCCAGAATCTGGAAGCAACCAGAGTGCCCGAAAATCGATGACTGGATAAAGAAGCTTTGGTACATCTACACAATGGAATACTATGCAGCTGTTAGGAAAAATGAAGTTATAAAATTTGCCTATAAATGGATGGACATGGAGAAGATTATGTTGAGCGAAATTAGCCAGAAGGAGAGAGACAGATACAGAATGACTGCATTTATTTGCATGGCATAAATATATATGTACATATTATGATACCAATATCCAAGGTCAAGTGAAGCATATATCGGGAGGTCTTGTCAAAGGTGGAAATTATCACAAACGTGTGGGAGTCAGAGTTTAGGAAAGACAGAAAATGGAACAGGGTGCTAATAATAGTCGAGGGTACTAATGCCAACCTAGAACTGAGCATGAAATAGAGGCAAAAGGATTCACATGACAACCTTTTAATGTATGTTCTGTAATCCATAGTCTGGAGGGGAAGGAAAAGAGAAAGAGAGAGAAAGGCAAAGAAATAAAGAACCTGCCATGGAGCAGGGCTGGGGAAGGGGGAGGGAACCGGGGATGTTGGTGGTGGGAGATGGGCACTGGTGGAGGGACGGGTGCTGAAACACTGTATGACCAAAACCCAAACATGAACTTTTTAATTGTATATCTTTTTATTTGTATATCTCACGGTGGTATAATAAAATACTTAAAAAAAAAAAAAGAAGCTGAACTCAGAACTGCTCCAGTTTGCCTCCAGGTGAGGCAGGAGACACCAAAGTTCATGAGCCGAATGGCTTGGCTACATAGGAAAGAAATTGCTATAGCCTGAAAAGCTCCACCCTTGGGCCCATGGTTCTCTGAACTCCCATGAACGAAGTTATTCTCAGAACTGTGGAGTCTTGCCAGCAGGTCAAGTGGAATTTCCCCAAAGTGTTCCAGCTAGACCAGCTAGGCACTTGAAAGTCTCCCACTAGAGTCTTGCAGGCATTACTTGAGTCCAGTAAACTCATAACTAGGAATCTTTACTCAGAACTGTGCCATTTCATCCTGTACCAGGCAAAGCCCTTTAAATGGGCCAGTCTGAGCAGCCAGGAGCACCTTTTAGCACTTTCGGCTTCAGTTAGGAGCCCCAAAGTGTGTCAGCTAGCTGAGAGAGGCCCCAGATGGCGCCTGGAAGGATACTCACCAAGCACCTGAAATTCATAGAAACATCAATCAGTATATCTGTAAACCCTGGGGCACCCTGCGGGAGGTGGGCAGGTCGAGTACAAGCCTGGGAGTCATACCTACAACACACCACTGTAGTAACTCTGATGCCTCAATGACTGCATTTTGAATACTCTTGTCAGAGACACCAAATAATTTCAGGTATCCTGATGCCAGGCTAAGAACTCTGGTGTCTTCTCGGGACCAAGGAGGCAGCCTCTTTGCTATACTTCCAGAATCTCAGATAGCCACGCCCATCTCCCATATTCACTGCCATGTTACTCATTGGCCCAGACTGTAAATCCTGAAGTCTCTGGTCACATGGCAGTATATATGGTCACATGACATGTCCTATTTTTTCAATACTGAAATTCCAGTAAGAGTGTAGCAAATTATATGGGAAAGAA
Source organism: Cryptotis parvus (assembly GCA_021461705.1). Taxonomy (NCBI): domain Eukaryota; kingdom Metazoa; phylum Chordata; class Mammalia; order Eulipotyphla; family Soricidae; genus Cryptotis; species Cryptotis parvus. The sequence continues at coordinate 154,823 of JAJIBD010021932.1, read as the reverse complement.
ACATTGAAGCCTACTAATGTCAACAAATAAGATAATAAGGCAGACTGCTATGGGGAAGACTTAAGGAGTGATTGGGACAATGGAAGAAAGAAGGTGACCATGCTGTTAGGTTTGGTTTTCAATGCTGAGTGCCTATGACGAATCATAAACAACTTTGTGAGTCATGGTTTTCAAATAAAGTGGAAATGAAAACTGCAAAATCGTACTTCAAAAGATAACAAGAAAATTAAAACACATCGCTTCTAGTGAATTGGGAAGATAAGTATTGTCAAAATGAAAATACTTCCCTAAGTATTGTACAGATTCAGTCAAGTCCCTAGATGGATACCCATGACACCATGACATTTCAAAGAAATATATCAATCACTCTGACATTTAGATGAAATGATAACAGATTCTCCCATACCCCCCCATGAATAGCTAAAATGATACACTGGAGAAAGAAAATGGGAGGTATCACTTTCCCAAACTTTAAACCATATAGTAAAGCAATAGAAAAAAAAAGCATGCTACTAGAATGAAGACAAATGCTCAGACTAATGGAATGGAATAGAGAATGCAGAGATAGACCCTCAGGTAGGTATATAATCAGTTAATCTTTAATAACAGAGTAAAAAATTGTGGAAAAACAAAAGCCTCTTCAATAAATGGTGTTGCTGGTCCACACAAACACACAAAGTGATCTTAGACCTCTTTCGAATTCCATTCACAAAAGTGAAAAAAAAAAGTTTAAAGCCGTAGGCATCAGACCAGAATCCATAAAATATAGGAAAAACTGCCCATGTCTTTGAAGCTAGTGGCATATTTATGGATGAAATTATCCTGACCAGGAAAGTAGAAACAGAAATAAACAAATGGTACTAAATTGTACTAAGGTGCTTTTGCAACTAAAAAAGAAATTATGAACAGAATACAAAGACAGCTTTCTTATTGGGAGAAATTATTTGCACACCACTCATCTGGCAAAGGGTTAATATCTAATACATAGAATTGATAGGGACAAGAGATACAATACAGTGGGAAAGGAGTTGTCTTGCATATAGCCATCGTGGGTTCGATCCCTGGCAGGCATTCCATATGGTCTCCTGAGAACCACCAGAGGTAATTCCTGAGTACAGAGCCAAGAGAAAGCCTTGAGCATCACCAGATGTGACCCAAAAAAAACAAGGAAAAGAATGCACTCATAGTATTCTACAAGAAAACAACATCCAATGTTATACAAAAAGTGGGGAAAAAAAGATGAACAGGAACTTCTTCAAAGAAACAAATGCCAAAAAATGTGGAAAAGTGCTCTGTGTCATTAACTGCATGGAAATGACATCCAAACAATAAAAAAAACCTCACACCACAAAGACTGGAACTCATCAAGAATAATAACCAATGTTGGTGAAGATGAGAGGAAAAGAAAACCCTCATTCACTGCTGTTAAATATATAGACTGGCCCAGACATTTGGAAGACAAATCTCAGCAAACCAGGAACTGAGTATATGACCTAGCACTATTACTGGGCATATACTCCAAGTGGCCAAAAGGACAAATCAGAAAAGTCAGATGTACTGCTATGTTTATTGCAGCACGATTTACTATAGCCAAAATGTGAAAACAACCAAAGTGCCTATGAACAGATGAAACGCTATGGTACATATCCACAATGGAAAACTACAATGCCTTAAGACAAGATAGTGGGTTTAAATTTTTTTTATATTTTGTCTCAATGTGGCTGAGTCTAAAAAGGATTACGTTGAGTCACTCATCTAGAGGAAGATAAACAGGTGCAGAATAATCTCACTCCTATATAGGGTATAAAGATATCTCATAGAGGAATATAAAATGGCCACTGACAATAGAAGCAAAGAGAAGATAACTGGTCTTCAGTAGGAATTTCAGTTATAGCTCCAGGAAAATGATGGTTTATATGTGTTTGCCAGAAGCCATGTTCCAGAATACTATAGTAATTGGAGAAAACTTTTTGACATTTTCCTAATCATTTTTATTCCTAAGTAGAAACTGTGGTGAATGAGCCATGGTTCCACTGTGACAGAGTTCAGGCTGTAGAATGTTGTATTTCTTGTTACAGTTTACACCAAGGGCCCCGTAGTGAAGAACAATGCCCTCTGTTTATACCGTACTAGCAGATTCTGTTTTGGGTCCTAGAAATTGCTTTGGCCACTAGGACATTAGGAGTTTGGACAAGTAGAAGCTTTATACAGTGAACATTGTCGTATCTTGCTCCTGCAACTTTTTCCACCTTTCTGGGCAAACATACTTAAAATATAATTCCAACCACATTTCACATATGCATGGATTGGTGTTTTAGAGTCCTTGGCCTCTGCGCTGCTGAGGAACATGGTTGCTTGCATAAACTCAGGCAAGCATAACACAGGATACTGACAAACACTTGAGAAATGGTTGGTGTTGTAGGCCACCATATCTTAGGTTGATTAGTTATGTCACAATAAAGTATTACTTGTATTTACAAAGTTTTTTGGGAGAACACAGATGATTTGTTTACAAGAAAAGGTATTTAATTTTAAAGATTCAAATATTATATAAATGAATATGGGAGAATGACATGTCATCTTCTTTACCAATATTAGAACTTCTGTTTCCTACTATAGCATGAGATTTATAAAACTGTTACTCATATAAATTTATAAGTCATTCCATTTATATAATTGTTCACTCATTGATTGAAATTTCAGCTAATGTGAATACATTTATTATTCATTGGATACCATCAGTCATTTAATGTATGAGTCACTGTGAAAGTGAGTATATAAAAGACATAGCATCCCTGTCCTTTAGTCTTACCTTTCATTAAAGAAGAGGACCGGAACAATAGTACAGCTGGTAGAACCTTCATTTTACAAGTGCCCATCTGGGTTCAATCCCTGGCATCCCATATGGTCTCCATACCACCACCAAGAGTGATTCGTGAGTGCAAAGCCAGGAGTAACCCCGGAGCACAGCTGCCCTAAAAGCAAAAATAAATTTTATATATATATATATATATATATATATATATAATATTTATATTTCACTGCCTGTCTACATATATATATATATATATTCAGCATCATATTATAAATATACCACGGCCTGTCTATATTTATACTATAAGGCTAAATGGAATGAGGAAATTCAAAAAATTCTCTAGGGAACAGATATCCAGATACAGGTTTCTAGGAAAAGTGATATATCAGTTAAATGTGTTTTCATGGTCTAACACAATGACCATTTACATAAGCCAGATTATTATAAAATGACATTTTAAGTAGGAAGATTTTACCTGGATTTTAGGTCAGGTTACTACACAGAATAATTCCAGTTTGAATAGTCACTGCAGTTCCAGGTGGATATAAATATATTTCTTCCTATTTGTACTCCTTGGCTCTGTCTCATGCACCTTTGTTTAAATCATGTTACTCGGTATATATTTATAAAATTGTGATCACTAATTTTAAATATATCTTAAACTTTTATGAACCAATCTAAATTCATAACCATATACAAGATATTAATAAAACTCAATAGATAACCAATTTCAAAAACATTCCATTGAGATGCAGCCCCTCATTTAAAAAGAAAAACAGCTGTGTTTTATCAAAGAATATTTTAGGCAGTATAATTTAATAACTTAGAGAAATACTGATTACACCTTTGTCATTTGCAAAGAAAATAACAGAATATAAATGACTAGAGATTTTCCATTAAATTTTATATATTTGTAACTTTTATATATTTGTAATATCTACTTGAATCTTTATGTGTATATCCAAATAAATGCTTTTTATACCCAGAGATGAGTGCAATCATTTCCACTTCTATGTTCAGTCAGCACTATAGTAAGAATCTGAAAACAATCTGAGTGCTTGAGAACAGTCAACTGGATAATCAACACAATGGAATACTATGCAGCCACCTGGAAAAAAGTAATGAAATCTCTCTATAAATGTATGGATATGGAAAGTATCATGTTGCATAAAATGAGTTAAAATTAGTCCAAAAACAAATTTTTTTCTTTTTGGTTCACATCTGGTATGCTCAGGGGTTACTGCTTGCTCTGCACTCAGGAATTACTCCTGTCAATGCTTCGGGGACCATATGGGATGCCAGGGAGCAAATCCGAGTTGGCTGTGTGCAAGGCAAATGCCCTCCCCCTGTGCTATCGCTGCGGCCCCAAACACATATTTTCATTTTTGAAAATATTAAAAAAAACAGTGTCCCATGGGCCAATATAGACACTCACCCTTAAGCTTCCTGCATCAGTTCCCTTTGGGTAGCAGTGGTTGTTTTGGCAGTTGTGTGGGATCCATCACACCCAGCTGTGCTCTGGGTTTGCTCCTGGCTCTGTGCTCCGAGATTACTCCTGGCAGACTCAGGATAATATATTGTGCCAGCGTTCAAACTGTGATTGGCTGTGTTAAGGCATGCACCTTATGAGATGAACTATTTGGGGTGCATCTGGATCTATTTTTGATACCAAACTTTAGGTGAACACTTTTTACACACAACTTGTATACAAGTTTTCATGCAAGTATGCACCAGAAGTGGGATACCAGAATTGATCTCCCTGACTCCAAATTATCTGACACTGTAAACAGAGTCTTTCAAAGAAGTTACCTATAATTGGAAAAGCTTAGCAAGATCCTTGCCCATACATTTGAAGGAATACAAGTGCAATGAAAATGAAACAAGGACCATTCTTTTATGTTTTGCAAAAACTCTGGGTTCTTTAAGACTTTTTTATAATACCTTTGGAACAGTGATGGCATATGCAGTCATTAACTTGAATGTCTTAATTTTGTAAATGCAGGAATAAGAGATTTGGGGAGAGTGAATTAAAACTGGATAACTCTACTCACGGCACTATATACATATTTGTTGGGATTTATTATTTTGTTTGCTTAAGATATCTAGTAAATATGGCTTTTGAGTTTTCTAGCCTCAAGTCGTTCTGCTGCCCAATTTTTTCAAGGCACCATCATTTTACAAACCAGTTAGAAAAACTATTGCCATAGAGTTAAATGAAAATCAGAGTAAAACAAATTAACTGTTAGGATATTTTTGTTTGTTTGTTTGTCTTTTTTTTTTTTTTGCTTCACTAGGAGCAAGCAAAGGGTAATTGTGTTGAAGCTGTTTAAAATATGCACATCAAAAATTATGTTGAATATTGAATTGTCTCATCTGCTTTCTAATTTTCTACAAGATGCTTTTAATATTTTGAGATTTATATTAAACCACAGGGGTCTGAAAGATTTCAGAAACTCTTGCATATGCATCAGAAATAATTAATTTAGTACAGGAAAATAATAATTTAGATGATAGTTGTTATAAATTTTTGCTAGTTTTCCTTTGACTCCTGGTTTCTGTTTTAGCTCAGAAAAAAAAATCAAATTACTCTTTCTGAAGTAGTTGTCACATTCTAGTCTTTTCTTTAGCTTCTTGTCATAAGTTAGGTAACTTCAGTCACCATCAACTTATCTGCTTTTAATGACAGCAGGTTAGTAATTTGGGATCAAGTTTTCTCCCTACTAAAACAGACCACAAGAACACTAAAATCATAATGATTTGGATTATTTCTATACTACTTACACTGGCTTTATTGTTTGTAATGTAAATGTCTCGTACTAATAGAACTATAGGGAGCTACTTAAACTAATTTGATTTTAAAACAAAACCATGTTGTCAATAAACCTGTCATTAATACCACATTGCAAACAGAAGTGTAAACGTAAATAAAGATTCTAAATGATATATTTAGATGTGTGCTTTATTTTAAATCAGATTTTCCCTTTCCATAAAGTGCTTTCTATAAACCTACTACATTATTTATGATAGATTTTTATATCATTTAAAAATAAAGTATACATGTGTATGTATTTACTGTGATTAACTGTATAACTCCATCAAGATAAAATAAGTTAAATGGTTAAGAAAAAAAAGATAATGATAAAAGAGGTTCTTTGGTTTGTTTAATATATTCTGCAACATTCCCAAGGTGACCAGATAACCCTTCCATCCTTTAACAAACATTTTGTATGTTGAATGAGAGTTCATGCAAATAAAATAACGTTAATGAAGCATGTTAGAGAAACATTTCTCTATGTTCTCTCTGTAATATGAGGTACAATCAGAAATACTGTACCTTACTACTTAAAAGCATCTGATATGTGTCAATAAAATAAAATTATTAAAACTGGCAGCCAGTCCAGAGTTTCCACTATTTGCTTGAATGTGGGCAAACCCAATTCCAGCCTTGGCATTACATGGGGCCTCCAAAACATGAATAGGTATTTACATAGATAAATAAATAAGTAAGTAAGTATATAAATAAGTAAATAAATAAATAAATAACCCAGGAGCCACAAAAAGAAGTCTTTTAGAATGTGATGAAAAATCTATCCATGCTTGAGTTTCTATTTGAAATGATGGTCCATATCAAATCAACTGTATACTGTAAAAATTTTAATGTTTAAGTAAAGCTAGTGAAACAATAGTGTTTAAGAATAGTTAAATGTTTTTAATAATATTTAAGTATTCTCAAATATATATTGAGAATATTTTATATTTAAATATTTAAATATTCTTAAATATATCTTGAGAAAATTTTATATTCTCAAAATATATTTAAGAATATTTTGTATGGAGTCCAAAATAATTTTTCAATAAGCTATTGGTTACTGTGGCATAAAATTATCTTTATATAGTATAAATCTTTTCATATCATATAAATTGTACAAGAGTATCCCACCCATACGACAGAGCCTGGCAAGCTACCTGTGTTGTATTTGATATGCCAAATACCAGTAACAATTATAGACCTCATTCCCATGACCTGATAGAATGGTTTGAGGCTCTTTATGTTCCTGGAGCTAGCAGATGCCCTTGGGCTACACTAGCATGTGACAGGACATATGGAGATGCTACTGGTGCCTGCTCGAGCAAACCAATGATCAACGGGAAGACAAGTGATACAAGTGTCATAGGTTATATAAGCAAGATATATAAAAATAAGAGATGAGTCACTAAAGTGAAATTGTCTTAGGATTTCTCTTTCATAACTAGTTATATGTCCTTCTAGACACTTGTATTTATCTATGATATCAATATGTACAGCTACACTCAGTACACATTTCTTTCTGATTTTACCTACACAAAGGCATACCTACAACCAATTGGCTGGCTGAGATTTCTTTTAAAAAATGGGATATTGGAATTTCACTTGTGGTTACAATACATATGAGACAATATAGTCTTCAAAACAGTCAGGTTATCAAAGTTAACAAGTCATATTTATGTGAAAATTCTTATCCCTAATCCTTTCTTTTTATTTATTTAGGCAGCAAAACAAGCTTAAGTAAGAAAGCCATTTGAATTATAAAGAGACAATGAGGTTGGAAATGTTTTCAATGAAATTAAATTATCTGCAACTTCCCAGGTGATGAACAGTGGCAATCAAATACTGTAAAATTATTTTTATCTAGAGGTAATGGATGTTGGATGTTAAAAACTAATAAGGCATAAGTAGTAGCTAAACAAGCTGAAGCAACCGGGAGGCACAAAACACAATTTGAAAGTAGAGATTAGTTGTTAAATTAGACATAGATATAACAGTAATATTAAACAGCTTCAGAGAGCAACTAGGCCTGGCCAAGTTGAATGTGTAAAGATTTAAAGTCTTTTAAAGAACTGTGATAAGGAATTCCAGTTGCATTTTTTTATAGGTAGTATGCTAGATTTGGGTTTGGGTTTGGATTGAAGGTTCCTCGGATGTTGAGACAGGGACTATAAAAACTAATCCATAATCTGGAGGGGAAGGAAAAGAGAAAGAGAGAGAAACGGAAAGAAATAAAGAACCTGCCATGGAGCAGGGCTGGGGGAGGGGAGAGGGAACCGGGGACGTTGGTGGTGGGAGATGGGCACTCGTGGCGGGATGGGTGCTGGAACACTGTATGACCAAGACCCAAATATGAACTTTTTAATTGTATATCTTTTTAATCGTAAAAATAAAAAATTAAAAAAAAGAATCTATGGTCAGAGGGAGACCACTTATAAAATATAGTGATCTTTTAAGTAAATGTAAAAGTATATTTTTCATTTACTAATAAAAACTTTTACTTTTCTATCCACACCTCACACACTGCAAAAATATTGACATCTTTATTCAGGTGGTTTCACAAGTGTGCATTTAAAGGAAATAACTTACTTGAGCCTAAGAAAATAGTTAAGCAAAACAAAGTCTTAAATTTGTAACTTCAGTAACATGCATCTCAACTATTAACTTAACTCTAACCAAGAATTTAAAGTCTTTTTTTCTCTTTACATGAATTTTGTTTTCCGCTTACTATCAATCAGAATTCTGAAAATCATATTGCCCAGCATAAAATGAATGGCAGTTTCTTTTACCACTGCTCCCTTTCTTGAACAGAATTACTATTAAAAAATGGAATGGAAGAAATTCAGATATCTCAAGAACATAAAGTATGATCCACCTATTGCTTATGGGAGGTAGAAGCAAGTTCACATAGCTTGTGAATTTGATTTAAGTAATGCATTTATGGAAGTAGATATCCAAGTACTCATAATTTAAACTGTAACTTTGAGTCAGTCTAAATGTGTTCTACCTCCTTCTCAATATGCAACATCTTCCCACTTACATGACTCTGGTATAGTTTATTATAATATTTCATTTGATTTATAACTTATTCCCAACCTTAATATTAGAGAGAACCTTTAAACAGCATCAATGTTCTAAATAGAAGTTTCTTGCAAACATACACACATACGTATACTTAATATAAAGCAGATCTTCCTTCAACTACTTTCATAGCACCCTGTTGATTTGGATCATTAATCACAGTTAAATAGTAAATTAAATTAACTATGTAAATATTGGTTCACTGATTGACTTCCTAACTAAATGTGATTTTTTAGGTCATAAGCGGGCTCTGCTTCAGCCATTTCTCTGTCCCAAACACCGAAAAATATGCTGAATAGACATAGATTAGATAGAAATATAGATATAGAGGACTAACTTAATAATGACAACAATAATTCTGTAATACTTGCTGTCAAAAAACTTTTATGTAAACTTTTCTCATGTATTCAACAGAATTATTAAAGTTATGTCTCCTTTAATTTCTCTGACAGATTTAAAATTCACTGAGAGTTTAAAAGTCATTTATGAACAAAAATGTAATACTTAAATTTTACTAGAATTGCAACTATTCAAGGGTTAGTATTATGCTTGGTATTAAGATGAGTTTTGAAATGTTATTCTAGACCTTAGTTATATTTTGTATATAATTACAAGTGTTACCCCAAACTCATAAAGTTTAACAGAAATCATAATAATACTACTACATAAAAATACTATTTTTCATGTATTTAAACATGAAAAATAATAATAAACATGACAATTTACAAATGATAAAAATATTATATCAGGTATTAAACATATTAATAAATGAAAATAAAAGTACTTCACGTATCAAAATGTTCCACAATGTTTGCTCACTATAATCATACATAATTTGTAATGATTACACTTTTAAAAATACTGCACATATTATTGTGATGATTATTCATTTAAAAATAGCACACATATTATGTTCCAATTATCAAATCAAAAACTTTAAACATTTGCTTGATTTGTATATTATAAAGCACAAAAGTAGCATAGGGTATGAGAATATTTGAAAAGGTTTATAGTTTTATCTGAAAGTCTGATTCTCGGAATGAGAAAGATAAAGAATGAAGTTAATGCACATTTCAGAGTACACGTAGCTAAGATTTCACATCAATTTGATTTAAATCATAGTTCTGTTTGCAAATTGATAATACAGGATATTTCATTATATAGCAGAAATATATTTTACTCACTTTCTGCTTTCAAAAATACTGCGAATATGAGAATAACCACAATACTCCCCTGGAAATCATTGATGTACCCAGAACATAGCAGCGATTGTACCTGTCTGGTTCTTTTACTTTTTCCTATACAAGTAATAATACATGTCCTCTCCAAATAAGTTGTGCAGCTAAAGGTCTTTTTCTATTAATTAAAAAACACTTTTGTGTTTAAAATAAACAAAATTGTTCTTTCAACCTTCTTGCCCCTTCACAAAGAAAAAGAAAAATAATATTTAAAACTTTGGGTTATTCTGCAATATGGCAATTTACAGTATGTAACCAAGTGTTGCAACAGAAATAAAGCAATGGAATAACAAATCACAAGACACCCTCAGGACAGAAGGTAGAGAGAAATGTTAAATTAATGAGCCTATAAAACTGCTGCAAATGAAACGTGTAAATACATTGATCTTTTTTTTTAACCTAATGGTTTCCTTATGATTTTTACATCACAGAAAAAACCTGTTCTATTTGCACCAGCACAGCTTCTTAGTAAACACTGTTCTTTCTTATCTGCTCGATGCCTTCTCCCTAGGCTATGGCAGATTTTTCATTTAGCTAAAAGCTCGGTAAGAGGTCTACGAGAATGATAATCCTACCACGGGCCGCAGCTGGCATTTTCATGGGGTAGATGATTAGTAGAACGTTTTCTATTCGACCTGGAGAAATTCTCTCAGTGGGAAGTTAACATCCGCTTACTGTCTTCACCAGAACACACTCATCAGTTCCCCCATCTGACACCCAAGAGCAGAAGAGGCTGCTTGAATAATGGATAGGATAGGAGAATATCTGGCTTTTTAAAATAGTATCTCTGGTGAGTTACAAGCCAATTCATTGGCTTTATCTCTGGCTTTTAACACTTGTCCTTATGCTATCAAATTATTTAGACAACTAAAGGTTTGTGCTCTCCCAGGAAACTTTCATTAATACATCTTCAAAATGTGTTCCTTTAGTGACACTTATCTTTTGAGGATGATCTAGAAAGCTCCATTTGGATAAATGAAATCAAGCTACCTGAATCCAAGGAAATTGTTTTCTCAAACAAGACTTCTCCATTCCAAAAGACTCAACGACCCCAGCTCCGAAGTAGTTAATAGTTATATGTCTGCAACATATAAATCCAGAAAAGTCTTATGTGGGATTTTTATAGTCAGAGGATTTTGTATAAGCTTAAAGGAAAATGTTGAAATCACCTAATTTAGCCTTATATCTTTTTATTTTTCTTTTCAGTTTAGTTTTATTTGATTCCCCTATGATGGTCTGTTTTCGGACCTGATGCTTCGATTGCATAATAAAGCGGGGGAGGAAAGAACATTTGTCCTTGTGTAAATCTACCTAAAGAAGTTTTCTCATCTGTTTTGAGAGACGTAACCCTATGCCAGTCTACTTGACCCAGAAACATTCTCCACTGAAGCTACTCAATAGAAATATGAAACCTGCTATCATACGGGTACAGTGGCAAACCTAATGACTTCAGCATCTGCACCCCAAGAAATAGCAAATCATACTTTGTACACTTCACCTTCATTTTATAATCCAGCCCTTTGTATGCAGTAATGAGGTATGTGCTATAAGGAAGATTCTTTAATAGGATTTAATGCACCTGTGAGCAAAGGCATTTTAGCCTTTTATCCCCAGCAGCACTGTAACTGAAAGCCTTTAATACTGATGTGATGGAATATAAATGCAGAAATATTATAATAACCAGAACTTTTCGAAAAGTTTACAGTCTTTCTGTGACAGATTATTTAACTGTGAGTCAAAATTATGCCTTGAGAGGGGTGTAAATAAGGGCATATGGAAATTTTGTGGGGGACCAACCAGTGCTTGTAAATGTTTGTAACATAGAGCCTGTGCTGGAATCAGCTACACTTTATTGGACTTCTTGGGCAGGGAGCTTAGATTCCTTTATTTTTTCACGAAATGTTGCAGGAAGAATGCCTTGGGAAATGACCCTGTTTCTGTTAACATCTTGCACCAAGTGGACATACTCTTAAAAACGAAATGAATTTTAAATTTGGGTATATATTTTCCAGCTAAACAACTTGTCTATGTATCAGATGCCAAACTTGGATTCCACAGGCTTACTAAGATATCTTCTGACACTTTTTTCAAATAATAGGCCTTTCTTTTTGAAAGTCTCCTATTAAAATTACAGATGCTTAATTCAGCACTCCAGTTTCATACATTTTCTGGGAATAGACTATTCTCTGGAATCTCTCTTCCATGAACTAAAGTATATTACTGAAGCATTACTACTGAAATGACTCCCATTTTCCATGTACTGAAGTTTTTCTAATTGTCTCATTATTTAAAAATAAACCTATAATAATTGGAACCTCTGTTTACTTATATAACAGAGATTTGGCTCTTTAAGACCAAAAATGGCAACTGTTTCCAGCTTAATGTGCATTGTGAGAAAATTTGATTCTAAACATCAAATAACTGGGAGTCAGCGCATATCCATCACCTGCCAGAGGGGAGGGTAGCACTCTCCCACGCTGGAGATACTGGAGGTCAAATCTGGAGTCCTGTGTGGTTTAGAATCAGAATAGCTCTGCAGGTTTTTGAGTAGTTCTAGATCAATATGTCCAATACAAGGTACATAGGTCACTTGTCAGCAGCAGGAGTCTCTGGAGAAGAGGGAAATCAGGACTCAGAAATGAACATTCCTGCATCCACTATGGCCTGCAATCAGAGAGATCTATATTTCCTTCCCACAGACAAAATTTCTTTGAACTCACATGTGCAAAACAGCAAGGAATAAGATTATTTTTGATACACGTTCATGTTTTTTTTCTAGTGATAACCGTAACTTTTTTAAAGCAACAGATGAATAAATATGCTTTGCATTACATTCAGATTATTTAACTCTAAGTGACTCATTTAATTATCAATCCACAAATGATACTCCTGACCCTGACCCCAGGGTCAGGCGGAAAGAAAGAGATGGGATGTCATAGTCCTTGCTGCAAGCAGCTTAGAGGCCAAGAAACGGGACTCTAAAATGTAATTGACTAGCAACACAACATTGACCCATTGCATTTTCTGTTTTTTGTAGAGTATAGAGATCTTTAAAGCAGTCTGATAATTTCACGAGTTCTTTCAAGAGAATTGTTTAGACTGTGGGTCTATTGATAAAGGGTCATAGGGCTCTGGAATCTCCATAAACATTATTGATCTAAAGGACAACATCATGTAACTTTTCCTTTCCATGTTGTGATATATATTTGCAGATGTATGATATATATGCAGATATACTTGCAAAGTACTTTTGAAATATATTTTAATATATCATAGATTTATATTATTATCGATTTGCTTGAGCGGGCACCAGTAATGTTCCCATTTGTTGGGAATGAGGTCCATTATTGTTACTGTTTTGGGCATATTGAATACACCATGGGTAGCTTGCCAGGCTCTGCCAAGGCTCTGGGTTCATCCCAGTCTCTTTTTTCACCTATGCATGGCAGGGAAATTAAACTAAAGCTTTACTAAGAATTCAGAATAGTTACCAAAAATGTCATGCATATATACAGCCCATTGCATTTCAGATTAATAGCATTTATGAATTTTTATAAGAATCCCTTATGTGTATCTAAAACATAGGCAAAATACAATAACAGTCATGTTGGGTTATTTGGAACTTGGAATATGCAAAGCATTTTTTAAAATTGCATATGTTGATGTAGAAATGAGCAGTTATTTTTATCTTTATAAGCAAGTACAACTTGGGCAAACAGTAGGCAAGGATGAAGGGAATGCTCGATTGCACATAGCCATTGTATAAGTGTAACCATGCATGTGTTACATTTGCTACACATTAGCATTACAGAAATGGAATCTATAAGGTGAACTAAAATCAACAGTAAATATATTGCATGGTCATGTGGCTTTAAATGTTTCTTTTCATAGAAATCAAACACCCCTAAAATATTGTTTTGCTACACACACACACACACAAATATATATATATTTAAAGACAGGAAAATTATATCCACTGGTTACACTTGAATTATTTTCACTGAATTTGGAGAAATTTCATTCTAGTTGATATTGAGATTTAGTGAAATAGCATACACAAGAGTACAAAGGAGAATTCTTCTGAACTTAATTAATGAATGACTGCTCATTTCCTTCCTTCCCTCCTTCCTTCCTTTCTTGGTATAAAAATACGAACATTATTTAACAAAAGGAAAAGTTTGAGTGAAACAAGAAACATAATGACATTTCTGTTATGACACTATGCTTACCAAGAATAAATGGAAATGTGTTCGATATCACTGGTTTCTTTTGAAAATTGGTGCGCCTAAATTATGAACCTTCAGAAGTTACTGACTCCGATCCTCTGAGATCTAATCCTTAGAGAAAATTGTTTTATTTATTTCAATTAAACCCATATGTAAGCATAACACCTGCATCATCTGAACAATGGAAGGATACAGAATAAATGCAAAATCCCTCATATACTCTCCAGAACCATTCTACTTCTGCTACCTCCTTGAGAAAGGTACCCATCATATACCAGATCAGCATAAACCACTGTTAAGTATGCAAAGGAGTATAACACCTTTGAGAGCAATAAAAATAACAACTACTTTAATCACTCATCATGAGCATATAAACAGACTTCTAAGAAAATTGATTTTTTTTAAAGACAGAAATGATGAAAATCTTGTCACTAAGTGATAAATGAGCTAATATGAAACACTTTTGGGAACTGATCCACTACACTCCAGTTATTTAAAGAAGTAAAAAACTGGGACCAGAGGGATAGTACAGGAGGTAAATTACTGGCCTTGCACTCAGCGTACAGACAGCAACCCCAGTTCACAGTTTTGAAGAACATCTGGTCCCTCAGCACAAAGTCAGATATAGCCGCTGATTACCACAGGGTATGGCCCAACCCTGTTTAGATTTTAGGTAAAATCTAAACAGTAGAATCTAAAATGAGAAAGCAGAAGGCAGAGAGAATTACTGTTATCAAAAAGAAAATACATGAATTGAAGGAGAAAAAAAACTTGGGTAGCCAATATTTTGTGCTAAGGGATTTAAAATAATTTATGAAACAGTTATTCTTAAAATAAACCTGAAGAAGTTTCTTCAGGCAAGCAAAGCAGCATTACCCATTAAGTTGGATCTATTGATTTTAAGTAGGTCAAAGGAGAAAGTGATACAAATAACACAATGTATGTTCACAGCCTTAGTGGAATCTAACTTTGAGATATGAGTTAAAATGCGGTAAATGGTTGCAAATCTATTTGTTGTACATTTACAAGTTAACCATAGCTCTAGCTAAATGTTCATTTTTTAAGGTAATTCCAAAAAGTCAGGTTTTTATGTGGCATAGATCAATTTACAGCTCATAGGAGAATGTGAATTGTATAAAACACAATGATTGCATTTCCTAAAATACCAAGATAGGATTATATTAAAATCTATTTTGTTTTGGGTCACACCTGGTGATGGTTAAAGCTTTTCCTGGTTCTGAATCCAGGGATCAAGCCTGGTAGGGCTCTAGAGACTGATGTGGTGCCTCAGAAAGAGCCCAGCGCCCCCACCCCCGTGCAAGGAAAGTGCTTCACCTCTTCAGCCCTGTTGAGACTTCTTGATTAAATGTATAACAATGAAAAATGTATAACAATGCAATATATCCCAATGAAATAAAGGAATACATTATAGTCATCGGTGATTAAGCGTAATATAATCAAAAATAAAATGTATTTTTAGACGTACTATCCTTTATTAGGAAATATTTAAATAGCAGACACACTTTTATAGCTATGTTTCTCATGCAATACCAAAAATTTCAATGTTTTTCAATTGTTAAAATTAGTAGAAGTTCTTAAAGGAAAATTACTCTAATATTTAAGAATTACTGTTTTCTTAAATGGCATAATATTTAAAGAGTGTATTGTAAAATAAAATTCCTAAAGTTTAAGTACGAACATCAAAAAAGTTATTTTTACTTTATATTAATTAGTGAGATCTGGTTTAAAAATTATTATACTGCGCCTATATATTGAATACACTTCATATTTTCTTAAACTCTTTCACACTGCACTGCATTAAACGTTAAATAAATAAAACTTCAAATTTTATAGTAATTTAGCATTCATTGCATAGGATATACACTTTGGGTTCAGATACATACATACACATAAAACCATAATTGATAAGAATCTAAGCTATGAAATATTTTTATAAATTTCAATTTGTTCATAAACTTCTATAAATATTCCTGGTTGGCACATAAAGTTACACCTGGTTTTAGTGTATGTGCTTATCAAGACACAGAATGATACAGAACATGGTTCCTGTATTGGAGTATATATATTCTTATGAATCTCAAGTGATATTTCATCTACTAATAAAGCAATAAGTGTTTTTTTTTCAGCATTGGAAACCAAAAAAAGTGATATTTTCAAGAACTCTGTTGGTAAATCTTTGATCATGGTAAAAATATAGATGTGAGTAACACCCTAAAAATCTTGACTGCTCTCTCGACATACTCAATAGGAACTTTTCCCAAGAAAAAACAAAATAAATGCACATCAGATTTTGCAAAGAATATAGAACAGGTAAGTATAGTAGACATTAATTTTTTGGAAAGTTTATATGCCTGAATTATAATCAAGACAGAGTTATCAAGCTCACAATTGCACATGATGATACTCAGACTTTCCTGATTGGCACACCCATACATTTATTGTTTTTCCACTGATTTCCAATGTTGTTTTTCATTTTGACCATATACAAAATACTTGGCTTAATCTTGGCTCTGCATTCAGGGATCATTGTCCTTGGAGCTTTGAGGACCAATATGTTGCATCATGGGTAAGAGTTGAACTGGGTCAACTGGGTGCAAACCATATACATGCTCTACCAAATATACCCTCTCTCCAGTCAAGTCCTTCCAGATTTTTAATTGTAAAGGGAAGTTACTTCTTAATCGCCACTGCCTTACAGAGAGGTGTAAGGAAGATTGTGTGTAAGTTCCAATGCAGGACAGGTGCCTCCAATCCAGACCATGAATTTTTCTTGGTTACCATTAAAAAAGAACATATTGTAGCGTGTAAGAAATTTGCCTTGCATTCAAACAACCGGGCTAGATCCTCAGCACCCTATAAGGTCCGCTGCATCCAAGATAGGAGTGATCCCTAAGCACAGAATCAGGGTTTGCCATCCATACCAAAAACAAAACCCCAAAACAAACCCAAAAAATCCACTATATTGCATGTCAAATTTCTTTTGAATGGTGTTTTTTTTATCCACCCAAATTATTTTACTGACAGAAAAAATTTTAAACTTAGTTTCTCAATGGGCTCAACTAATCAGTCTATTTGACCACAGCCCTAGGAAATATTGCACATAAATAACTCCAGTTTTATCTGCTTAATCATGTTGGTGCCATAAGCACCACAAGGAATGATTCCTGAGTACAGAGTCAGTAATAAGCCTTGAGACCACTGTACTTGAGTCCCCAAACCCAAGAAATAAGTATATGAAACTGTTTCAGCTTATTCTACTTGTCATTGTAGTAGCATACTTATTAAATACAACATTTCAATACTAAACTTTTCCATAATGAATACAAATAAACTGTGTAAATATGGCACCCAATTAAAATAAAAGACAGGATCTACAAAGTTAAAGTAAGGAGCAAATATAGGAATCCTGATAATTATGCATTATACAGACAGTTTCTTGAAAGCATTGAAGATCTTATGTTGCCTCTCTGACACTAACTCAGGAGCAGAAAATGGGATATAAAGTTTAGAGTCAAACCAAGGAAAGAAACTTTATAGATTATTCCAATATAAACTTGGGACCCACAGTGTCACACTTAGATGAGAAGATTAAAGAACAGAAAATCTAACATTGATAAAAGGGTCAAAACAATATTGCCTAACTCAAATCTCACTGCAATGTGGTGAAACAGTATTCCCTTGAAATTCATTATTATAAAATGTCCCTCATACAGCATTGTTTCTAAATTTAAGGTTTATTATCCAGTAAATAATTTAAAATGATATTGAGTTAGTGATAGCTCTAGAGAATGGCATCATAAAAATATAGGTAGTAGGTGAAATAACTCAAGTTTCAACATAGGTGACAAACACCAAGAAACATATTAGTAAATAACCACAAAACAAACAAGATTCATATCATTCAGACTTAAACTAAGATTCACCAACAAAAGGTAGGATGACATTGATTGGAAAGTATATTAAAATCAGATATAGATTACAAATATATTTATATAAAAATATATATATTGAAGCTTGTAATTTTGCAGGATTTAGACATAGCAAAAGTAATTTTTAAATTCCTTTACTAAAACACACTATGATTACTGTAGATTACTCAAAGAACACACTAGATGTGCAATCCAGAGAAAAATAGCATGAAAATTTTCGTGAATGTAAGAGAGACAAAGAGTCAAAAATATGAAAGAAAAAGAAAAAAGTTCTTCTATTGAAATAATAAGAGAACAAAAAGGAAGTATCAGCTAGGAGGAAGTGCAGTATCTTAAGAAAATAATATTAACTTCTTAGAAATAATAATATGCATTTATTCATAATACACATAAAATCCAAACAATGTAAATAAACTCATAACTAATTATTATCAAATAGACATATAAATACAAAAACATCACTACTAGTATTTTAAAGATAGACATGTCAGAGTTGGAGAAACAACGCAAGAATTCTTTGCATTTAGGAATCCTTGTTAAAGACCCGGGTCTACATAGGTTTCTGAGCAGTACTAGGACTTACTGTAAGTACTGCTCAGAGAGTAGTCCTTGAGAAGTACAAGGTGTGGTCAAAAAATATAAAAGAAAAAGTAGTAGCCTGAAAAATTAAAATGACAAATTGTTGACTTGTAATTGTGATGGAAAAACAAAACTATGAAAAATAAAATGTGAGCGAGGGAAAGAAAGAGCAAGACAGAGAGCAAGAGAGAGAGAGAGAGGTGCCTGCCATAGAGGTAGGAAGGTGGGGGCAGGATGGAAACTAGGGACATTGATGGTGGGAAATGGTGATGGAAGATTGCATGATGAAGTGTGAATCATGAAAAACTTTGTAATCTTATTGTGATTCAATTACAAATAAAGTAAGTGTCTGATAAAAATATAGAAAAATACAGAAATTGTTTTCTGTATGGCAGGTTCTACCCCTGACCTGCCACCCCAGCAGAGCCTCACAACAAGCCAGACCACCCTCCCCTACTCCATGGGGCCTGCCATTTTCCACATCCGGACTTCCCTCTCGTCACAACTCCACCCAGCAGACCAGACTATCACAACCTGGATAATACACAGCCACCCTGCAGCAGTTTTTTGTTTTCAATCCGGCCCAGCTATGCTGAACCAGAGACTCTCAGACATGGGGAAGAGCTGCTCGTGAGGCTCTCGGGAGGCATGGTGGGTTCTAGCCCTGGCCTGCCACCCCAGCAGAGCCTCACAACAAGCAAGACCACCCTCCCCTACTCCATGGGGCCAGCCATTTTACACATACGGACTTCCCTCTCATCAAAACTCCACCCAGCAGACCAGACTATCACAGCCTGGTTCATGCAGTCGCATGGTTCATCAATAAATGCTTTATTTAGAGGTGACTACAAGTGTATGCCATCCGCACGGCAAGCCTGGCAAGCTGCTCGTGTCGTATTTGATATGCCAAATACCAGTAACATTTATATTAGGTCATTTCCGTGACCTAATATAATGGTTTGAGGCTCTTTATGTTCCTGGAGCAAGTGGATGCCTTTGGGTTCTACTAGCATGAGATAGGACATATGGAGATATTACTGGTGCCCGCTCTAGCAAATAGATGATTAATGGGAAGATAGTGATAGTGATAGTGACAGAAATTGTTAAGCACTAGAAAAATTTCAATAAAGTAAATTTAAAAAGATAAATGCCAGGAAAAAGAAAAACATCCAGATAAAATAAGGGATGGTCTTTTTGGTAACTGAATAAATTTGAATAGATTTTGATTCTTTTAAATAATAACCTGATTAATGATAAAATAAAGATATCGATAAGTTATGGAAAATAATATTACATTTTTGGAGCTAGATTACCAAGGTATTCTCAATTTGTTATACTATTCAATTAGAGTTATTAAAATGATTAGTTTTATGAATCATCTTGATGGGATCAAAAGTTGACAGCCATCTGCTTATATATTACCCTGAATATTTCTTAATGAAACTAAAACTGAATTAGTAGGATTAATAAACACTGTTATATTTTTATATGTAGATCTCAGTTAATCTCCTGAATAAAACCAACATCTGTATATTATTCTAGTCTCCATCTTCCTTCATGCTACCCCACCCCTGCTTGGTAATTTAATTTATGTAATACAAAACCAAAAGTTTGTCAGCATTTCGATTGACTAAATTTTAAACTTGGTTAAGTAAGCCTGTCAAATAACTAATAACAGAATCCATACAATTTCTAAACAAAATTGATGAGGGGTCGGAGTGATAGCACAGGGGATAGGGCATTTGACTTGCACCAGCAGACCCGAGTTCGATCCCCAGCATCCCATAAGGTCTCCCGAGTACCGCCAGGAGTGATTCCTGAGTGAAGAGTCAGGAGTAACCCCTGAGCATTGCTGGGTATGACCCAAAAATTCAAAAAATAAAAAAATATTGAATTAATAAGACTCCCAAAAGGGGGTGGGGATGTGGAAGGAAGAAGTATGGGTAAATAGAAGCACTAAAAATGGACGAACAAAAGTTATGTAGCAATATAGTGTAACTCAACTCAATTGTTAATTTGGAAATAACTGAAATATCTAGCTACTGACTGCCCCTCGAGGTGCTGCAGGTATAGCAGAGGTACCCGGCTGCTTTGGCAGGTGGCAGACAGGAGACAGGCTTTTCTATACCCAGGACTTTCCCCTGGATGAGTTGATGGTCTGACATAGAAAAAAGACTGGGCCCCCTTGGGTGAACCCAGAGCCATGGCAGAGCCAGGAGAGCTACCCCTGGTGTATTTGATATGCCATAAACAGTAACAATAATGGACTTCATTTCTAACAAATGAGACGTTACTGGTGCCCGCTCGAGCAAATCCATGTACAATGGGAAGACAAGTGATACAATTGATTTAGCTACTGGGTTCTTGGGTCAGCCAGTAAGAAGAGTTTACTAACCATCAGATATCTTAGCTATTATGGCTTACTGCCTCTATTAGAATGGGAAGGAATGGGAGTGAAGATAGACGGTTGGCAACCTCCGCTTCACTGATGACATCATTCTAATAACCCCAAATATTAGCCAAGCAGCACAAATGCTGGCTGACTTTGACCGAGAATGTGGAAAGATAGGTCTACAGCTGAAACTCAACAAAACTGTGTTTATGAGAAATGAACTAGTTCCAGAGGCCCCATTCACTCTCAATGGAACAAACATCTCTGAATGCAGCAGTTATGTGTACCTAGGTCGAGAAGTCAACATGATGAACGACCTAAAACCTGAGCTGCACAGGAGGAAGAGAGTGGCATGGAATGCCTTCAAAAGCATCGAAGAAATGGCAAAAAGACAAAGAACCTCCAATTCCAGGCACATCTCTTTGACTCCATCATTCTCTGCATTACCATATGCCTCAGAGACCTGGGCCCTATGAAATCAGGATGAGAATTCTATTCGTTTCTCCCAAAGAGGAATTGAAAGAGGTGTGCTTGGAATATCACACCTCACTCAAATGAGAGAAGGAATAACGCGATGTCAAGTGATCAAGTGAAGCCCAGGATGTGAAAGCCCAGCAGCTCCTTGAGCAGCTCCCGTTCAATAGGAGCTTTCCTACAGCAACAGGTCCAGCAGGAGCTCAGTAGCATCTTCTTTTATTATTCAGTAGTTTTGTTTTTGGGTCACACCCAGCAAGGGGTGACCAGGATTTACTTCTGGCTCTTCACTCAGGAATTACTTCAGGCAATGCTCAGCGGACCATATATGGTATGCTAGGGACTGAACCCTGGTTGGCCTTATGCAAAGCAAAAGCCCCTGTTCTTTTTTATAATTATCATTTAAACACCATGAATTACAGAGTTGTTCACGATGCAGTTGTATCAGATATTCAGTGTCTGAGCACCAGTCCCACCACCAATGTGTTTTTACTGCCATCAAGGTTCCCAGTTTCCCATGAGCTCCCAACACTGCTCCCTTGGCAGGCATTATTTACTTTACTTTTTTTTGCTTTTTTGGGGGCGGTCACACCCGGTGGCGCTCAGGACTTACTCCTGGCTCTGCACTCAGGAATTACTCCTGGTGGTGCTCAGGGGACCATATGGGATGCCGGGATAGAACCCCGGGCGGCACAGGCCGGCCACGTGCAAGGCAAATGCCCTACATGCTGGGCTATTGCTCCGGCCGCCCTACTTTACTTTTTATTAGCAGTAAGTAGCTTCTTGCATTCACCTCTTATAGCAGCTTCTCAGAGAAAGCCACTCCTCTTGCTTGATTACTTACAAAATGACCAACTTTCCTACATCATAACCAATCCGATTTCCCACAAAGCAACAAATAAGATTAGTTCAACACTACTCAGATTGTATATAGAGAAACCCACATCCCTTATTCCCTCCCTAACAAAACAATGTCAAATAAGATGAGCATTCCATTTATAAAAAGGAGTTCATCATACTGAAAACATAAAAATAAATGATTGTAGTTAAAGAACTAGTAGATGTAGATCATAAATCACTAAGAAGGGGCTTGAGTGATAGTACCAAGTAGGTAAAATGCTTGTACACAGCTGGATTCAAAACCTGGCACCCCATATTGTCCCCTGGGCACTCTCAAAATGATCCCTAAATTCAGAGTATTCCCTGAGTAGCCCTGTCATGCCCCAGTTCCCCAAAAGGGATATTTCTAAGGAAATTGGAGAAGTGACAAGCAACATCAGACAATGTAAACCTAATGTAAAAACTATTGTTAGAAATTTAAGAGGTTGAAGATCATACATGGGTTAAGATGCTTTCTGTATAGTATTTAAACTCTGGTTGGGTTCCCAGTACTTCTATACTCTTCCAAGCAACTCAAAAGATGGACCCATAGAATGTGTCCCTCATACAAACAAGACAGATACTTAGAAAGATTTATTTAAGGAAGTAAAAAATGATTCTTAGATTAAAAATAAAATTAGAAATTGTATACATGATCTTCTGATTACTGCTCTACTTACCCAAGGGCTCCTGATGACATCACTAGGCCTACACTAAAATGGAAGGCAGAACCCCTCCCTACTGGGTGGGTCCCAGCTGTCTCCACCTCTGACCTGAGCTGTAATAAGTGTCCGTACCACAAGTCAGGAAAGATCTACTCAAATTACAAACTGCTCATAGTTATGTTTCCAGCCATTCTGGAGGAAAGAAGGAAAAGAGAACAACCTTCAATCTCATCCCTCATCATCTTCCAGGGGTTTAACTAAAAAAGACTCACCCCAACACAGCAGGAACACTAGAAAAAATCAATGGGTAAACATAATGAAACTCAGCAAGTAAAATGAGTGAAAAACAGTATCAGTGAAGTCATAAACCATATCAGCAGCTCAGTACAGGGGCCACAGCAATAGAACGATGGGTAGGACATTTGCCTTGCACGCAGCCGACCCCGGGTTCAATCCCCGGCATCCCATATGCTCCCACGAGCACCGCCAGGAGTAATTCCTGAGTGCAGAGCCAGGAGTAACCCCTAAGCATCGCCAGGTGAGACCCAAAAAAGTGAAAAAAAAAGGCTCAGTATATTCTCAGTGCCTTTAGTGACTACATGATACATATGGTCAGTGAGAACAAAAGAATGATAGCACA
Organism: Cryptotis parvus; assembly: GCA_021461705.1. Lineage (NCBI taxonomy): Eukaryota > Metazoa > Chordata > Mammalia > Eulipotyphla > Soricidae > Cryptotis > Cryptotis parvus. Next base: position 131,078 of record JAJIBD010021932.1, on the reverse strand, counting down.
GTGAGTCAGCAAAATGTGAGTTGAAATTTAAAAAATCTGCAATCACAAATGACAGAAATAAACAGCATGGTAAATAATATAAGACTCAACAGAAGCCTGCAATGCAGAAAAACAGAAGCTGATCAAAAGAACAAGGAGTTCCAAGATGTGGAAGAAACTGGAGAAAGTTGGAAAGAGTAGAAGTTGTAAAATAGTTGACAAAGAAATAAGCAACACACCAGAGAGTTAAGGGATGAGTTCGAGAATAACATAAAAATCATTGGAGTGGCCAAAGAGCAGGAAGCTATATATGATGAAAAAACAAGTTACAGAAATTATAGACTAGAATATCCCAGAGTTGAAGATTACAGGCACTGCAATCTATGCAGTCTCAACAACAATAAACCCAATAAGAAAAACTCCAAAATACATTCTACTCAAAACGAAAATATTTAAAGATAGAGACAGAGCATTAAAAGCAGCAAGATCAGAAAAGGAACACTGAGGAAGACATTCAGAAGAAATCACATAAAGATCTACGAAGTGAGACTTTGTGATCCTGAAGCATATAAAGCTATATGAAATTAAGACTTGGTCATGATAATCCTATCGAGAGATTATTATAAGATCCAAAGGTATTACAGAGCTTCCTGGACAGGCAATGATTTGGGGAATTCATGGCCTTGAAACCAGTTTTGTAAGAAACATTAAGAGAGCTCCTTTAGGTCTTGTCAATAGGTGTAATCTACCACAACCTTGTGGGAGTCAGAGGTTAGCTAAGACAGAGAAGGAAAAAGTGTGCTAATAATCGTCAAAAATGATAATATCAGCCTAGAACTGAGCATTGAATATAGTCAAAGGGATCACTTGATCACTTGACATCCCATTATTCATCGATTTGCTCTAGCGGGCACAGTAACATTTCCATTTGACCCTATCATGTGCCAGTGTAGCCCAATGGCATCTGGTTGCTTCAGGAATACGAAGAGCCTCAAACTGTTTATTCAGAGTCTTGACAAAGAAGTCTGATCATCTTGTAGGTGGGCAGCCACATGATCTTTTGATATTCCATGGGATCCAGTTGATAATGGCTCTAGTCCAGCGGTCGTCTCCAAGTCGTTTTACATGTCCAGCTCATCTGATTTTCGATGCCTTGGCAAATGAGACAGCGTCCCCTGACTCTGGAACAGCGACGGAGGTCGGAGCTCCGATTCCTTCTTTCTCTTGAGTGAGTTGTGATACTCCAAGCATAGCTCTTTCAAAGGGATACACACGATAAACTCTAAACGTTTGTACTGCAATCCACAATGTGTAAGAGAGGGAAAAGAGGGTGAGAGAGAGAGAGAAAAGAGAAAAGAACCTGCCATAGAGGCAGGGTGGGGGGGGGGGGGAGGGAATTGAGAACATTGGCGGTGGGAAATGGGCACTGGTGGAGGGATTGTTGCTGGAACACTGTATGATCAAAACCCAAACATGAGCATCATTGTAATTGTATATCTCATGGTGGTATAATAAAATGTTTTAAAAAGCGAGCTCCTTTAAAAAGAAAGGATCAATTTCACAGCATGAGTCCTTGAGCGTGGCACTCACTAATGATGCATATAGTTGTCCTTTACTAAGTTTTAAAAGGTTAAAATTGTAGAGCAATTAATAATTACAAATGAACTTCTATTGATTTATCTTCTGATAATTCTATCTGCACCACTTTAAGTTCCATTGGGGTAAGAAGTATGAAATAAATGTGTTATATGCCTGCCAGGCAGGTAGGCTGGCTATGGGAATAAAAATGGTGGCATTGGTGGAGGGAAGGGGGTGTTAGTGGTAGAATCAATGCGAGAACACTGTAAGCCTGAACAACTCTATTATGTTTAAAAATATAATAATAAATTATATACATATGACATAAATGTAGACTTTAGTTATATGAATATATATGAATAACAAAGTATAACTTTTAAATTTTAGTGAATATTGATGAAATAAATGATGAATGTTGCTGCATTATTTACCATTATTCTTGAATAACTGCACAGATTATCCAAAATAAGCAAAAAATACAGGATAATTAATGGAACTGTGTTATAAATATGCATCTTAAAGTTGTCAGAAATAAAATGGGATACTCAACCATTCAATGATACATAAAATACATTCTATTCGATATCCAAACACAACATTTAGAAAGAGCAAACCTATTCTACTTCTATAAATTTACTGTGATTGTCACAGAGAATATATAATCTAGTAGCATTAAAACAAATTAAAAAGTCAAAAGACAAAAATAAACATTGTTTTAAAACAGTGTTCATGTTAACAAAAGTAAAAAATATATTCATGAAGGAAATAATTATTTAAAATAATACATTAGAAATTTAGTTTAATAACATTTACAAAACTATTATTTAAAGTTGTAAAATCAACTAAACAGATACCAAAATACATTCTGTAAAATATTTAATGTGTAAAAATGTATAAAAAATTATTGTGTAAAAGTTTACCTTTATAGTTAAAGCAATCCTTGAGAAAAGATGGTGGCAGCACTTTTCCCAATTTCAAATTCTACTTCAGAGCATCAGTAATATAATGACCTTCTGATTAACGGAATAGAATGGAAAAACCAGAGGCATATCATCAAATGTATGATCAGTTCATTTTTGATGTAAAGAGCAAAAGTGGGACAAGGAAAGTCTCTATAATGAGTCATGTTGGGAAAACTAGTTAATCATGTAAAGAAAAATGAACTTAGCCCCTTTCCTGATGCCATTCACAAAAATCTATTCAAAAAGGGTTAAAGACCTTGGTATCAGACCTGAAACCATAAGGTACAAATAGGAAAACATAGCTGAGTTTTCCATGGCATGGAAACTAGAGATGTCTTTTAAAAAAGAGATGAAATGCCATTGACCAACAAGTGAAAACAAACATAAACAGTTAAAGTCTAAATTAAGAAGCTTTTGCACCTCATAGGACATGAAGCCAGAATAGAGAGTCCATCCACTGATTGGAAACTATTACCACCACTCATCTGATATAGGATCTGATATAGGCTTACAGGTACACCCGGCAGAGCAGAAACCATCTTTCCCCGTTGAACCCCCTGCACTCCATGGACCACGAGAGCAACTTCCGACCCGAGTCCACCATCCCGATGGAACCTCGGAGGAGGCCAGAGAAACCCCACACCTTGCTGGCAGCGATCTGTGTCACAATCCACACTCTGCAGCTGGTAAGATCTCCCCCCAGCATATTAATCCAGTCTCCAGCCCACAGATTAATCCAGTCTCCAGCCCAGCTTGTCAGAAACCCAGCCTACAAGGACCCGCCCTGCAGAGACCCGCCCTTCAGAGGAGAGTATTTCAAACCCAGGAATGCTTGAGCCTAAGACACAGGTACACCCGGCAGAGCAGAAACCAGCTTTCCCGTTGAACCCCCTGCACTCCATGGACCACGAGAGCAACTTCCGACCCGAGTCCACCATCCCGATGGAACCTCGGAGGAGGCCAGAGAAACCCCCCACACCTTGCTGGCAGCGATCTGTGTCACAATCCACACTCTGCAGCTGGTAAGATCTCCCCCAGCATATTAATCCAGTCTCCAGCCCACAGATTAATCCAGTCTCCAGCCCAGCTTGTCAGAAACCCAGCCTACAAGGACCCGCCCTGCAGAGACCCGCCCTTCAGAGGAGAGTATTTCAAACCCAGGAATGCTTGAGCCTAAGACACAGGTACACCCGGCAGAGCAGAAACCAGCTTTCCCGTTGAACCCCCCTGCACTCCATGGACCATGAGAGCAACTTCCGACCGAGTCCACCATCCCGATGGAATCTCGGAGGAGGCCAGAGAAACCCCCACATCTTGCTGGCAGCGATCTGTGTCACAATCCACACTCTGCAGCTGGTAAGATCTCCCCCAGCATATTAATCCAGTCTCCAGCCCACAGATTAATCCAGTCTCCAGCCCAGCTTGTCAGAAACCCAGCCTACAAGGACCCACCCTGCAGAGACCCGCCCTTCAGAGGAGAGTATTTCAAACCCAGGAATGCTTGAGCCTAAGACACAGGTACACCCGGCAGAGCAGAAACCAGCTTTCCCGTTGCGCGGCGGCCAAACTACCACAAATATTCTACCCACCTCTCTGAGAGAGCCCCACAAAGCAATGAGAATATAGTGCCCGCATGGCAGAGCCTGGCAAGCTGTCCGATGCGTGTTCGATATGCCAAATCCAGTAACAAAAATGTTCATTTTCCTGACCCCGAAAGAGCCCTTAATACGGCAGCAGTAAGAAAGGCAAACAAGCAGTGCCTGATAAAATTTCACGGCTGTCCTAGGCTGCCAAAACGAAGAAGGACTAAAATGACTGTCTGTACTTTCAATGCACGTACACTGGCAACGGAAGCATATATTGAGGATCTGATGCTGCAAGCAAGAAAGATCAAATACGACATCATTGGTCTGACTGAGACGAGGAGGCGTCAGTCGCATCATGCTGTATTTGACACTGGAGAAGAATTGTTCCTTGGAACATGTGATGAAAGAGGCGTCGGTGGCGTTGGTGTCCTTGTCAACACGGACATGGCTGTCAACATTGATTCATTTGAATGCCTAACAAACCGAATAGGACGATTACACTTGAGGAGATGTGGCCCACTGCCAGCAATTTCTATCTTCATTGTCTATGCACCAACATCCACATACAAAGAAGATGAAATTGAGAAATTCTACATGGAATTGGAGGAGTTCTATAAAAAGATCACACCTTCTACAAGATCATAGTCGGTGATTTTAATGCCAAGGTAGGACCTAGAAGATCGGCTGAAGAACTCCACATCGGGACCCATGGCCTAGAATGGAACGAACAGGGTGAGAGACTATCTGAGTTCATCATGTCCACCAAGACTATTCATGGGAACTCACAGTTTCAGAAGGCTGAAGTGAAACGTTGGACATGAGAATCTCCTGGCGGACAGTTCCACAATGAAATTGACCACATCATCTTCAATCGACGGTTTTGTCTGACCGATGTTGCTGTCGTCCCCAAATTCCAGACAGGATCGGACCACCGTCTCCTTCGTGCAAAATTCTACTTCCTGCAACGGGGAGAAAAGGCTGCAAAGTTTAAGAAGAGAACTCCCAGAACGACCACCAACTGGGAACTCTTTAGCACCATTGCGGCAACATGGGAAGATACCATCATTGATGACATCGATGAAGAATACAACTGACTGGTTCAGCACCTCCATGATTGTGCGAAGAATGCCGAGAGAGAGAAAGACACAAAAGGACGCTTGTCTTCAGAAACTCTTGAGCTCATTCGCCAACGTGGCAAGGCACGAGCCTCAGGAGGCCAAATGCTAACGTCCAAGCTTGCTAAACAGTGCAGAGAAGCGATAAAAGCAGACCTCAAAGACAGAAGAGCAGAAATACTGGAAGATGCAGCAGAAGCCGGGAAAAGTATTCGCACTGCCCGCCTGTCCTTCGCCAACTATAAGACCAAGATGACTGCCCTCCGACGCCCTGATGGATCTATCACATCTTCCAGAAAGGCAATGGAGAAGATTATCCAGGACTTCTACTCAAATCTCTTTGATAGCCACATCCACCTGCCCACATACAAAATTCCACAGGATGGATACGTCATTCCCAACGTTCTCCCTTCTGAAATAAGACATGCCATCTCATCGGTAAAGAAGGGAACAGCACCAGGCCCAGACAAAGTCAGACCCGAACATCTGAAGAATCTGCCGTCGGTGCTCATCAATACACTAGCTCGGCTCTTCACACGCTACCTGTCCGAATGCAAGGTGCCCTCCCAATGGAAAACCAGCAGGACAGTTCTACTGTTCAAGAAGGGAGACATTCATGACATCGGCAACTATCGCCCCATCTGCCTGTTGTCTGTCATCTACAAGCTGTTTACACGAGTTATCCTGAACAGGATTAGCAGAACACTAGATGAAGGTCAACCATGCGAGCAAGCAGGTTTCCGGAAAGGATTCAGCACAATCGACCATATCCACACAGTAACTAAGCTCATTGAGGTTTGTAGGGAGTACAAGATGCCTCTCTGTCTCACGTTCATTGATTTACAGAAAGCCTTTGATTCTGTGGAAACTGAAGCAGTCATCGAAGCCCTAGTCAAACAGGGTGTTCAAACCCAATACATCAAGATCCTTCGTGAGCTGTATTACGGATTCACCACCAGGATCTCACCATTCTACAAAGAAGTGATCATTGATGTCAAAAGAGGGGTTCAACAGGGTGATACCATCTCACCAAAACTCTTCAGTGCCACCCTCGAGAACATCATGAGACAATTAGAATGGGAAGGAATGGGAGTGAAGATAGATGGTCGCCAACTACACCACATCCGCTTCGCTGATGACATCGTTCTAATAACACCAAACATTAGCCAAGCGGCACAAATGCTGGCTGACTTTAACCGAGAATGTGGAAAGGTAGGTCTACAGCTGAATCTGAAGAAAACTATGTTCATGAGAAATGAACTAGTTCCAGAGTCCCCATTCTCTCTCAATGGAACTAACATCTCTGAATGCAGCAGTACCTAGGTCGAGAAGTCAACATGATGAATGACCTAAAACCTGAGCTGCGCAGGAGGAAGAGAGCGGCATGGAATGCCTTCAAAGGCATTGAAGAAATAGCTAAAAGGACAAAGAACCTCCGGCTCCGGGCACATCTCTTCGACTCCACCGTTCTCCCTGCATTAACATAAGCCTCAGAGACCTGGGCCCTACGAAAGCAGGATGAGAATGCTATTCGGGTCTCCCAGAGAGGCATCGAAAGAGCTATGCTTGGAATATATCGTCTCACTCAAGTGAGAGAAGGAATCCGGAGTTCTGACCTCCGTCGCTATTCCAGAATCCGGGATGCTGTCTCGTTTGCCAAGGCATCGAAAATCAGATGGGCTGGACATGTAATGCGATTTGGAGACAACCACTGGACTAGAGCCGTCACCGACTGGATCCCACGGGATGTCAAAAGATCACGTGGCCGCCCACCTACAAGATGGTCAGACTTCCTTGTTAAGACCCTGAAGGAACGGTTTGAGGCTCTTCATATTCCTGAATCAACCAGATGCCATTGGGCTACATTGGCACGTGATAGGGTCCAATGGAAATGTTACTGGCGCCCGCTCGAGCAAATCGATGAGTAACGGGATTCAAGTGATCAAGTGATCAAGTGATTGAAAATACATAAAGCACAGGTAAAACTTTACAAGAATAAAACATCCAGTTCCATAAAAAAAGATGGGGGAGAAGAGATGAATGAAAATTCCTAAAAGAAACCCAAATAGTCAAAAGGCATATGACGAAATGTTCTATATCACTAATCATCATGAAAGAGCAAATCAAAACAGTAGTGAGATACTACCACACACCAGAGATTGGCACTAATCACAAAGAACAACAATAATCAGTATTGGCACCAATGTAGGGGAAAATAGTATCCTTTTTAAGCTGGTGGGAATGTTGATGGGTCCAGCGTTTTGGGGAAAACAATATGGCCATTTCCCAAAAAGAGGAGGAAGAGAGCTTCCATACAACCTGTGATACCGGTCCTGGGAATACATGATAAAGTCTCAAAAAATACAGTGCAAGAGGCTGGAGCGATAGAGTCCAGCAGGTAAGGCGTTTGACTTGTATGTACACGGCCGGCCAGTGCCGGCCTGGATTGGATCCCCAGCATCCAAAAAAAAAAAAATACAGTGCAAGAAAGCCATTGCACTCCTATGTTCATTGCAGCATTACTTCCAATAGCCAGATTCTGGAAATAACCCAAGTGTCCAAGAGAAGATGAGTGGATAAAGAAATTATGGTGGGGCCGGAGCGATAGCCCAGCGGGTAGGGCGTTTGCCTTGCACGTGACCGGCTCATGCCGGCCAGGGTTCGATCCCTGGCATCCCATATGGTCCCCCGAGCACCGCCAGGACTAATTCCTGAGTGCAGAGCCAGGAGTAACCCCTGAGCATTGCCGGGTGTGACCCAAAAAAAGAAAAAATAAAAAAAAACGAAAAAAAAAAGAAATTATGGTAAATGTATGAAATGGAATACTATGCACATGTTACAAAGAAATGAAATCATGATATTGGTTTATGACTGGATGGACAAGGGGAGTATCATGCTGAGTGAAATGAGTGAACGGGGGAGGACAGATACAACATGACCAAACTCATTTGAGGAATGTAAAAAAAAAGCATAATATGAAGATATTACCCAAAGACAATATAAACAAGTGCTAGAATTGATTAATAGTACAATGATTGTGATAAGGGGGTAAGAGGAATGCAGTTAGGACAGAGAAGGGACCACCTTGACAACAATAGTAGAAAATCATCATTCTTGTCAGCAACTGAGTGTTGAAAGAAGTAAAGTCATATGTGTGATGCCCTTTCAGTAACAGTATTCCAAACCACAGTTTCTAAAGGGTAGAGGGGGAATGTCTGTCACAGTGGCAAGCTGGTGAGTCAGGATAGAAACTGAGGACACTGGTTGTGGGAAATGTACACTGGTGTATAGATGGGTGTTAGAACATTGTATGATTAGATGTCAACTTCATAACTGTGCATCTCATGGTAATGCAATAAAGAAATCAAATTTTAAGTGTTTACTTTTAAAAAGGGTGGGTCAGTGGAGATGGAGCTGGGGTCCCTACCCCTCACCTCTCTCCCATCCAGGAGGTCCAGTGGACCTGCCCACTAACTGCCCCCGGGCTGTCAACCATGAACCAGAGAAACAGATACATGGGACAGAGCTGTTATTGGCTCTCCCCACTGCGAAGTAAATGCAAAAATCTGAGAGCACCGGCACAGCAGAGAATGGCAACCTTCATGTGTTGTATTTGATATGCCCAAAACAGTAACAAGTAATACAAGTGACTTTTAAGAAGATGAAACTTTCAATGAATAAAAGAAAACTCAATTCCTTCAGGAATTTAAAAATAAGCATGAATTTTTGTGCATGGTGTTAGACACAGGTCCAAATTCATTTTTTTACATGTTGCTGCCCAGTTTTCCCAGCACCACTTGTTGAAGAGGCTTTCCTTACCCATCAGATCAAAATGGATTAAAGATCTCAATATCAGACTTGAATCCATAAAGTACATTGAAGAAAATATAGGAAAAACCCTCGACAACATTGAAGCTAAAGGCAACTTTAAAGGTGAAACATCACTAACAAAGCAACTAGAAGAAAAGATAAACATATGGGACTACATGAAACTAAAAAGCTTCTGCACCTCAAAAGAAACAGTGACTAAGATACAAAAGCAGTCCACAAGTACTTGCCATAGAAATCAGAGAAGAAAAGGACATCAAGGGCATCCAGATAGGCAAGGAAGAAGTCAAGCTATCATTATTTGCAGATGACATGATATTATACCTAGAGAACCCTAAACTCCCTACCAAAAAACTCCTAGAAACAATAGACACATATAGTAGAGTGGCAGGATACAAAATCAATACGCAAAAGTCGGTGGCTTTCCTATATACAAATAACGAAAGAGAAGAAAGGGATATTAAAGAAACAATTCCATTCACAATTGTGCCACAGAAAATCAAATACCTAGGAATCAACTTACGAAGTGTGTAAAGGACCTGTACAAAGAAAACTACAAGACACTGCTCCAAGAGATAAAAGAGGACACAAGGAAATGGAGACATATTCCCTGCTCATGGATGGGGAGAATCAACATTGTCAAAATGGTAATACTCCCTAGAGCTCTGTACAGATTCAATGCAGTCCCTATAAGGATACCAATGACATTCTTCAAAGAAATTGACCAAACACTCCTGAAATTTGTATGGAACAATAAACCCCCAAGGATAGCTAAAGCAATCCTCGGGAAAAAGAAGATGGGAGGCATCACCTTTCCCAACTTCAAACTGTACTACAAGGCAGTAGTAATTAAAACAGCATGGTATTGGAATAAAAACAGACCTGTGGACCTATGAAATAGAACTGAGTATCCTGACACCCAACCTCAAACATATGCTCATTTAATCTTTGATAAAGGTGCAACGAGTCTAAAATGGAGTAAGGAAAGCCTCTTCAATAAGTGGTGTTGGGAAAACTGGGCAGCGACATGTAAAAAATGAATTTGGACCTGTGTCTAACACCATGCACAAAAAATCAGATCAAAGTGGATTAAAGATCTCAATACCAGACTTGAGTCCATAAAGTACATTGAAGAAAATATAGGAAAAACCCTCCATGACATTGAAGCTAAAGGAATCTTCAAAGATGAAACATCACTAACAAAGCAACTAGAAGAAAAGATAAACATATGGGACTACATGAAACTAAAAAGCTTCTGCACCTCAAAAGAAACAGTAACTAAGATACAAAAGCAGTCCACAGAATGGGAAAGAATATTCACCCAAAACCCATCTGATAAGGGGTTAATATCCAGGATATATCAGGCACTGGTAGAACTTTACAAGAAGAAAACAAACAACCCCATCAAAAAATGGGGAGAAGAAATGAACAGAAACTTCAGCAAGGAAGAAATTTGAATGGCCAAAAATCATATGAAAAAATGCTCATCATCACTAATCATCAGAGAGATGCAAATCAAAACAACAATGAGATACCACTTTATACCACAGAGACTGGCACATATTCAAAAGAGCAAGAACAACAAGTGCTGGCGTGGATGTGGGGAAATGGGGACACTCATCCATTGTTGGTGGGAATGCCGGCTGGTACAGCCTTTCTGGAAAACAATATGGACATTCCTCCAAAGACTAGAAATTGAACTGCCATTTGACCCAGCCATACCACTCCTGGGAATCTACTCTGGGAAGCCAAAAATACACAGCAGAAACACCATCCCTACTTTTATGTTCATAGCAGCATTATTCACAAAAACCAGAATCTGGAAGCAACCAGAGTGCCCGAAAATCGATGACTGGATAAAAAGCTCTGGTACATCTACACAATGGAATACTATGCAGCTGATAGGAAAAATGAAGTTATAAAATTTGCCTACAAATGGATGGACATTGAGAAGATTATGTTGAGCGAAATTAGCCAGAAAGAGAGAGACAGATACAAAATGACTGCATTTATCTGCATAACATAAATATATAGGTACATATTATGATACCAATATCCAAGGTCAAGTGAAACATATATCAGGAGGTCTTGTCAAAGGTGGAAATTATCACAAACGTGTGGGAGTCAGAGGCTAGGTAAGACAGAAAATGGAACAGTATGCTAACAATTGTCTAGGGTACTAATGCCAACCTAGAAGTGAGCATTAAATAGAGGCAAAAAGATACACATGACAACCCTTTAATGTATGTTCTGTAATCCATAGTCTGGAGGGGAAGGAAAAGAGAAAGAGAGAGAAATGGAAAGAAATAAAGAACCTGCCATGGAGGAGGGCTGGGGGAGGGGGAGGGAACTGGGGACGTTGGTGGTGGGAGATGGGCACTGGTGGCGGGATGGGTGCTGCAACACTGTATGACCAAAACCCAAATATGAACTTTTTAATTGTATATCTTTATCACTGTCTTCCCATTCATCATCAATTTGCTCGAGCGGGCCCCAGTAATATCTCCATATGTCCTGTCTCATGCTAGTAGAGCCCAAGGCATCTGCTTGCTCCAGGAACATAAAGAGCCTCAATCTATTCCGGAATGAGGTCTATAATTGTACTGGTATTTGGCATGTATATCAAATACAACACAGGTAGCTTGCCAGGCTCTGCCGTGCAGGTAGCATACTCTTGTAGGCATCTCTAAGTCCAGCATTTATTGATGAACTGCACGGCCGCGAGCTGGGTGCTGATAGGCTGGTCTGCTGGGTGGAGGTCTGACGAGATAGAAGTTCGGATGTGGAAAATGGAGGCCCTCATGGAGTGGGGGGGTCGTCTGGCTTGTTGCGAGGCTCTGCTGGGATGGTGGGCCAGGGCTATAACCACCATCCCTCCTGGGTGCCTCGTGAGTGGCTGGTCACAGGGAGAGCCAGTAGCAGCTCTGCCCCCATGTCTGCGAAGTTTCTGGACCAGCATACCTGAGCCGGATTTAAGAAAGACTGCTGCAGGGTGGAATTCGATGAGCAGGGCGCTGATAGGCTGGTCTGCTGGGTGGAGGTCTGACGAGAGAGAAGTCCGGATGTGGAAAATGGAGGTCCTCATGGAGTGGGGGGTCGTCTGGCTTGTTGCGAGGCTCTGCTGGGATGGTGGGCCAGGGCTAGAACCCACCATCCCTCCCAGGCGCCTCGTGAGCAGCTGGTCACAGGGAGAGCCAGTAGCAGCTCTGCCCCATGTCTGTGAGTCTCTCTTTGTAATCTTTCAATATCTTTGTAATTGTAAAAATAAAAAAAAAATTTAAAAAAAGAAAAAAAAAGAAAAATAAATAAGCATGAAAATCTCAAAATTTGAAATAATAAAATAATCTCAGATGTTAAATCAAATACCTATGACATAAAATGTATTCAGTAATAGAAAGTGCTTCTTCCAAAGGAATTAAATGTCAATCCTTATCATCTATATTGGTAGATAAAATAATCACTTGTGTCACTTGTATCACTTATCTTCCCATTGTTCATCAATTTACTTCAGTGGGCACCAGTAGCAGTCAGAGGAAGTCCCCACACACAGAGAACACCTCCCGGGGGCGAAGCCAACCCAAGCACTGGACTTGGAGAGAGACACTTTGGAGTCCCAGGTCAGAGAAAATGTAGTCAGAGATAAAATAATAGAAGGGAAAAATAATATCCATCATAGATTTTAAAGTTACAAGAAACACAACAGTTTATTTGATAAAAAATAACAATCTGCATTGTTAGAGTATCATCAATTAAGTGTTAAGGGAAGTCCTCCTAACACATGCTCAGGAGTTCCAGGAGCTCTGCCCAGGAATTTCTGGTAAACTAGCAGGTGTTTGGAATTACATATGGCACAGGCCTCCAGGGACACACCTTGTGGTGCTCAGGGGACTATGTGATACTGAAGATGAAACCTGTTGGCTACACATAAGGCAAGTGCCCTCTCCCACATACTGTCTCAGCAGCTCCTGTGAAGCACAATTTGAACAATGATAAGAGTCATATTCAAGGAACTGGCAAGCATTTACTCATTTTATCCCATACTCAAAAGATCATTGTGAGGTGCAGTGGGGGCTTTCAACATATCAAGAGCTACTTTGCTGACTTTTCTTGAAGCTCTACCCTGTCGGGAACTCCCCCAGGGTCCCCGACAGTGCCAGGAAGCGAGTTCCCGCCTACCTCCGAAGCCGGCGGGGAATGAATGAAGACTCAGGAATCCGATGCAGTTTTAAAAGGCTTTACTTATCACAGGTTCAGGCATACAAGTCAGCAATAGGAGAAACCCTGTGCTTAGGATTCCTGGCTAGAACCCCAGACACGTGTAGGCCAAGATGGCAGCCACCACGTGTTAAGGTCCTGTGAAAAGTAGAAAAAGACAAGACTCCCAAGAAGGGTGCGAGCTCACAAAGAGAGAGCCCAAAAAGAGAGAGTGAGAGAGGAAGCAGGCTAGTTTTATACCCCTGCAACTCAGACCTCCCTCCCACTATTATGGAAAGCAGGGAGGGTCAAATCCCCTCAGGTAATTTCTCCCAGCACCTCACCTAGGCCCTTTTATATGCTAATGTCTTGAGCCAAGATCTGCCTGGAAAAGCCTTTATAGGGTAGATAAGGGGGTTTCCGAGGTGGCTTGTCTCTGTACCAAAGTCTAATACTAGTACCAGTTAAATATTTCTCCAAGCCTTCACAAGTCTCGTCTACTTCACGGTAGTTTTGTATTTTAGTTGCCTTTGAGTTATCAGGGAGCCATGCTTGCTTGCTTGGAGGCAAACAGCATTTCTCTCTGGTCTAATTATTTAGAGATCCAACGTGGCCAGGCAAATATGCTGGTAAGATCTAGCTAGTCCCACGGTGATTGTGGTAGCATGGGAGAATATTTATACCAGCCAGTACAGAATACATGGTCAGATAAACTGCCACATTTAGACTACCCCCTTATCTACGAAGTGATTTGCAGGTGGCAATTCAGAGCAGATGCAGAGGTTCTTAGAGGAGTCCTGCAACAATCCTCCTCTCCATTTTGTCTCAATTTTACTTGCTTGTACTTATTCCCTCTCGTTTTCTATATTTCACCACTGGATAGGTCATAGGATTATCTTCTCACTCCATTCTACACAAGTATAGGATTGTGTTAGAATTATGTGCATTATCAAACATTATTAATGGTATTGCAGATCACAGAAACACAATCAATAAAATAGTTACAAAATTTAAAGAAAGGATTTATGCTTTTCTGTTTCTTTGGAAATAAGGAAAACAGCAGGAAAATGAATGAAATGTGTTATATCTATGTAATGAAGTACTGTGGAGCAGTCATAACAAATTAGCTGCAGTTTCAAGCACAAACATACAAAGGTAAAACCAATGCATGATGAATGTGTGACTTGTAAAAAGATAGATACAGTATCTTTTCATTTATACAAACCTCCAAAGTAGACAACACTAATCAATATTTTTAGTCACAAGTTTTGTTAGAAAATAATATTTAAAACAAGTAAATGATTGAAAAATAAACAACAGCGCCTATTTTACTGGAGTTATAATGAAACTATGAATGTAAGGAAAAATAAATCATTTAAAGAACTGATATTTATTCCTTTGGCTAGTGTTAATTTTGCTGTGTTTTTAAGATGCACAAAAATGTTTTTATACAATTATCCTATACCCTCTTTAAATTCTGAACTGCCACGCCAGGACATAACTGAAAGTACTAGAGGATATGTCTTAAAGGGCCTCAAGTTTATTACAGGTAACCATGTGACCACTTCTACTCAGTCCCCATGGGTATATCTCTTGTGGCCCCCCACACTAATAAGCCAAAGTGTGTCGGGAGCCACTGGGGTCCCCAACAGTACCGGAAGCTTGTTCCATTCTGCTCGAAACCGGCTGGGAATGGATGAAAACTCAGGAATCCAGCACAAGTTTTAAAATGCTTTACTTATCACAGGTTCAGGCATACAAATCAGCAAAAGAAAAAAAAACCCTGTGCTTAGGATTCCTGGTTAGAACCCCAGCCATGTGTAGGCCAAGATGGCGGCCACCACGTGTTAAGGCCCTGTAGAGAGAAGACAAAGACAAGACTCCCAAGAAGATTGCGAGCCCCAAGAGAGAGCCCCAAAAAGAGAGAGCACAAGAGAGGAAGCAGACTAGTTTTATCCCCCTGCAACTCAGACCTCCCACTTTTATGGGAATCAGGCAGGGTCAAATGCCCTCAGGTAATTTCTCCCAGCACCTCACCTAGGCCCTTTTAGATGCTAATATCTTGAGCCAAGATCTGCCTGAAAATGCCTTTATAGGGTAGAGAAGGGGGTTTCTGAGATGGCATGCCTCTGTACCAAAGACTATACTAATGCTAGTTAAATATTTCTCCAAGCCTTCACAAGAGTCTTGTCTACTTCACGGTAGTTTTGTATTTTAGTTGCCTTTGAGTTATCAGGGGAGCCATGCTTGCTTGCTTGGAGGCAAACAGCATTTCTTTCTGGTCTAATTACTTAGAGATCCAACGTGGCCAGGCACATATGCTGGTAAGATCTAGCTAGTCCCACGATGATTGTGGTAGCATGAGAGAATATACCAGCCAGTACAGAATACATGGTCAGATAAATTGCCACATTTAAACTACCCCCTATCTATGAAGTGATCTGCAGGAGGCTATCCAGGGCAGATGCAGAGGCTATTAGGTGTCGTGCAACACAAGTGCACTGCATTTTCAAGCCTGTCCACTGAATCATCAGTCCTATGTAACTGGACCAATTATCTCCGGGAGCTTTGCCCAGGTCCCCTGAGCAATACTTGAAGACTAAAAATGATCACAAACAAAAAACCTAAAAGGCATTTTGAACAGCTTTTTTGAGAATATCTTCTATGATGAACTTGTGTTTCATCTATATCCTGGCAGATCTGAAGGGCTGGGAATTTCATTCCCATAGAATTATCCCTTTAGCAATGCCAAAGTGTGATGGCTAAAATTTCTTTCTAGCTTCTCAAGTCAGGTAATTTTAAGGTATTTCTATACATAACTGTCTCTCTCTCTTTAGTAAGCCAGTATCAAGCCCGGCACCTCTTTTCTTATATTTTTATCACTAGGTTTTAAAGACACCATTCATGAAATACAATAACTACACAAAGACACTCTTCAAGGCCTTTGAGCAGTCTCTTCTCACTCTGAATTCTAAAAGGGAGCTTGAAAAATCCTACAAGTCTAGAGTTCACAATGATTTGTCTGCTTTCATGTGAACTCTTAGAAAGCTTGAGGTTTTGTGCAGAAATCCGACTGTACTTTTGCAATAAGCAGTGTATGCGAAGAGCAAGTCAAGAGGTCCCATCAAAACTACAGCAGAGGTTTAGGGAGAGAAGAGTCAGAGGACTGAGTTCAAATCCCAGTCCACATGTCTCACTTAGCACTCCTGTGAATTGTAGCTCTGGAAGCCTCTGATTTGCCTCAGAACCACAGGGACCAAGTGTACCATATCCTTGGGCCCTAGTATTGAACCAGCTAGGTTGTTGGCGAGGTGTTGTTAGGAGAACCCTCTACGCTTCCCTGAGAACTACTTGGAGGGAGGCAGCATAGTTGGGCACAGATAGACAAGGAGAGAGAGAACCTCCTCGTGTCCAGTTAACTATGACTGCAGCCCTCTGAAAATGTCAATGGGATACCAGTTGAAACCCGAGCAGTTGATCTTGGACAACCACAGAATCCTGAAGGTATTTGGCTTCACCAATAAAGATAATAATAGCAGTATGAAAAGAGTCAAATCAGTAAAATAAATCATTCATATTATTTTTCATACACAGATGGCCACGCACACAATATCATATGGAATGAAGATCTTTTGATTAGGAATGGAGCTTGTTGAGTTAAAAATATCTAATAATTACAATGTAGGATAATGACTGCCATCTACTGCACACAGGGTATAAATTGTAGATATTTTTATTTTAATCTATATGATTTACGATACTAAACATATGACTAAAAAACAAAAAGTCTTATATTCTCAATCTTATTCAAGATCAATGTTTGCTCCAGCAAATATAATGCCTGGGGAGGGCCCACTTCCTGTTTCAGGGAAAGCCAGGAATCCCAAATACATTTATAAGTTGTCTCTTCATGACAAAATCATCTTTCAAAGGTTAACTTTCCAAATACCATCACTTTCTGAGATTTCCTTTCAAGGAATGGATTCTGGAATGAATTCCTATCTATAAAGAACGTCAAAAGTTTCATCATACAGAAGAATGAAGTGTTCTAGAAACATGACAAAAGAGAAAAAAATAAATGAGGTTTAGAAAAAAATATCTTGATAGTTTAAATTTTGGTTAGGAGTGGGACCTCCCAAGCAGTGTTATAGGTCCCCAAAACAATCCTAGTAATACTGAAATAAACATGGGCTCGTCTGTTAAATACTAGAGCTTGATGATGCTTATACTCTTGATGCCAGCAGCCTTTGTGCCTCCAGTGCTATATTTGAGTTAACCCATAGGACAGTATGATCAATTAATCTGGGAGCCCAAGAAAGTACATTATGCACATTTATTTTCAATATTAGCTCTTTGGTCTCAAGATTTTATTCTATTTCTATTTATTTAATTATTTATTTTTTTTCTTCTTTGGGTCACACCAGGCAATGCTCAGGGGTTTCTCCTGGCTCTGCACTCAGGAATTACTCCTGGCGGTGCTCAGGGGACCATATGTGATGCCAGGCATTGAACCCATGCCGGCACAGGCCTGCCATGTGCAAGGCAAACGCCCTACCCACTGGGCTATCGCTCTGGGCCTGGTCTCAAGATTTTACTTTTACTTTTATTAGTTTTGAACTGTATACGTGAAGTCAAGTTTTTGTTCTATGGATAAACTTAAAATTTATCTTTTATCTTTGTAAATGGGTTCCATATACATTTTACAAAAAATATAAAATTCAATAGAATTCTGTCTCTTTAATTCTAAGGTTAAAAACAAAGGTTATTGTTTCATATGCTAATTCTTATTGTCTTTAAATTTATAATATATCACAAAAGACACACCCAACAGTGTCTATGAGGGCAATATAGAACATATTTACTTTCTTATTTTATTAGATTAATTATCTAAACTGTTTTAGAGTTTGTAAATCATTTGCAATAGCAACTTCTAATAAATGTACTTATTTAAAATAATTCTGTGAAACATTTTCATCCACCTTAATATACCATTAGATATTGCCTTGAAACTCTATATAAATTCTAAGTCCATTTAAAAACATTTTTATATAACATTATTTGAAACTTGGATATGTTTAAATTATAGGAGAAAATCAGCATAGTTTTCTTTTCCTGGGAAGTGGAGCAGTTAATATTCAACATGAAATGTCTAATCTTTAAATACATTATAATCTAAGTGCTTAGGATAATTTTTGCTTTAATACCTTAAGAGGCTGCAAAGCCTGAAGGATGGGATTATTAAGATGGAATTTTAATGTCAAAATTATCAGTGAAGGGAACATATTGCTAGTGTTCATAAAATTGTATTCAATTTCTGTATGATTTGTTCAAATAAGAGATGAGAATATATTTGATTATAGCTAGTAAGTAACCCAAAATTTGATCAGATGACTTTAGGTCATTGCTACATAAGGGCTGTCAACCTCAGAGATTAGACTATTTAAGAACTGAATTTACACTAATACATAAATTTACCTGCAGAGCTATGCATAGAAATGTAGTTCTAAGGTAATTAAAAAGTTAGAATATTTTGTAGCTAAAGCAACGAATAAATATAACATGAATAAAAAGAAATGAATGTAACCAATGACAGTTTTTTATTAAAAATGCAAATGTGTAGAAAACATTTCTCAGTTTTTATTTTTTAAAGCTTTGGGATACCTCAAAACTAATGTCTGCAAAACAAATTTCTGAACTAAGATACTATTTTATTTAGCAGAGCAGAGCTTTATTGGTGTTCAGAATATATGGCATAGAATTTACTGTTGAAAACCACTAATATAAAAAGAACAAGATAGCATTTAACTGTACTATTTTAGGTCATTGTTTTAAAGCAAATACATACTTTGCAGTATTTTTATAATTGCACTTGTCAGTTTCTTAAGGATTATCCCTGTAGCAATAGAAACTTTTTCTTCTACATTATCAAAAACCTAAATAATATGCTCATACATAATCATTTACAAGTATTAATAGAAACTATAATAAGCAATCAATAGTCATTCAAACTTACAATTAAAATTTTTTATTCTACTGAAGTGGGGACATAGAATCATGTTTTATGTTTGGCCTTAAGATACAAAAAGCTCAGTAGGTAACTTTCTTAGAACAATGCACATTTGTAATTTATGAATGTTCTTTTACATTCTTGTGATATAAATATACAGTTACATTTTCCCTTTTCCCCAGTGCTACATAATTATAACTTGTAATATGTAAATATTTATGAATTCACAGGATGTTCGCTAGGAGAGAAGAATGTTATACTTGCAGATTTGTCTAGTATTTGCAGATCTTATTATTAGGCTTTATGTTGTATTGCAAAATGTAAAAATACATTGTTATAAATCTGACTTGTCTAGAAAACATACCATCTGGTGATTCTATTGAGATTTGAGGATTATTTCAATATAATTTATTGGTAGAAATAGACATTACAACATCATTAAAATTTTCACTTCCTTCACTTGCATACAAGTAAAAGAAGGACATTGAACCCTGTATTCTAGATGGAAAATGTAGATTGCACATTAATAGTATAAACTTGTAGAACTTGTGTCACCTTTGAGATCATCTAGGCAGAAACACCCATTAGTAGATAGGCAGTGATTTCTAAAATTCATGTTAAAAGAGTCTATCAAAAGATACCAATCAGCTCAGGGAGATTGAACCGTTGGCCAACTGAGAATCAGCGTGACAGGATGGCATGCATGATATATATTTGCTTCCCCTGATTGAGTATAAGTGGTGATCACTAGAAACTGATCAAAAATAAAGATATCAGTACTTAGAACCACCCAGCTACTAAAAATATTCTTAATATCTGTACATGTTCAAAATCTGAATCTCCTTCATCCTAGCACATTCCTCATGTGAAGCATGAAATTCTATACTCAAAGATTAATAGCCTTTGCCCCGTAAAATACATCTCTTTATGGGTTGAAAGTCATTAATTGTACCAGTTCTCACAACATCTCTATAGTCTATTCAAATACTTCTTAAAATATTGCTTCCAAAACTGAGTCATATAGATTACATCTTATCTGTGTAGATTAAAAACTATTGCTGCTCTTTATCAAAACATAAAACTTCTAGTTAAATATCCTTATTATCTGGTCAGAGGGTTTCTATCCTCATGGAACATTTTGCATTTGAGTCTGATTTCAGTATCTTAATTTTTTTTGTAAAGTTATCTTCTGTTCCAAATACCAAATTTTTATGAATTTCTTCCTTTGCTACTAGTGACAGCCATGTTTTCATGATTGTTCATTATTAATCAAGAGCCTCACTGAGCATTTTATATTAATTTTAAATCATCATTGCTCTAGTTTTATCTACATAACCTCCAAAATAACAAAGAAACATGAAATTATGTACACTAAAGATGTGACAGCATGATATTATGCCCATTTTTATTTATTTTGCTTGCTTGGAACCATTAATATGTTTTGCATTTTTTTTCTTTTGCCATTATATTAGATTCTATCAGGAGGCAGAGGGCACATTCTCAAATAGCCTCAGATGTTGAAGATTTACTTTATCTGTATTTAAAGAAAGTGTTAAATTGAACATTGAAGAGTTACAAGCAAGCTGTTAGGGAAAAAAAATTAAAGGAAAATCTCATGCACACATTTGATAGCTCTAGTGCCTCAATAATGGCGTTCAATTCTGTAGGGCCACATTTTATCATTTTTTTGTGAAGTTTCCTTTCCTCCTCACAATAGGAAGAGATATACTGATGATTCAAAATTTTTCTCTCAATCTGTAATCATTAATGCTAAAATATAAAATAAACAAATACTTATTCTCTGCCTAAAATCTTCTAATCCAATTGCATATCCTAGTAATCCAATTGCATATCCTGGTTTTCTTTTTTTTTTTTGCATAATGGTGATGCTTAATAAGCACCTTTTAGTTAGTCTCCTTTCAATTCTCCAACAATTCTAATACTGGCATCCTTTAAGTCTCAAATTGCTTTGAAAATCAATTTGAGTAAAACCAACAATAATAAAAAACAACAAACCAATTTTCAGCATTAGAGAGATAAAAGCACCAAAGTGATTAACACCAGGTGAACACTTATGAAACTCCATTCATTTAAACTAAAAAGTTAGTACAAAGACTAAGTGCTAGCTTACTGTCTATTTCTTTGTATCTTGACTATGTCCTGTGTATGCTAGTAGCAGTGATTCTTCCTGTGTATCTTACATTCATATTCCAAAGTTTAGTAAGTAATTGTTAACTCTTTGCTGTTCTGGTGAATCCAAAAAATCTCAGATTTCCCAAATGCTTTGTATGCATAGAAATGTAAAATGTGGGGGATTCAGATCAATAGTCTAGCAGGTAGGGCATTTGCCTTGCACACTACCCAGGTTCAATCCCCGGCATCTAATCGCGGGACTCCTAGCATGGTCCCCTGAGCACCACCAGGAATAATTCCTGAGTGCAGAGCTAGATGTAACCCTTGAGCATCACCGGGTGTGACCCAAAAAGTGAAAAAAAAATAAAACCACCTAAAAATGTAAAATGTGCATGCCATATCTCTGACAATTCGGTCTAACAAACATCAAGAAAATAAATCACATTTATACGGTGGAGAAAAAGCCTTGACAATGTAAAATTTTAACAACATAAACGGTAAAAAAGTTGAGGTATAGTTTTATGGAGTCAAATTTATTCTCATAATTATTAAATCTGGAATCCTCAAATACCTCTAAGTGAAAAAAAAAAACATTTACCCACTTTTCTCTTTTGTTTTAGCTCCCTTTTTTAATGATTTTTCTAAATATTATGGAAATTTTCTAAAATTTTTATTTGTTTTGGGCCACACTTGCCAGTACTTTAGGTAGGCTTACTCCTGACCCTGTATTCAGGGATCACTCCTGGTAGAGCGCGTGATGATGTGGTGCCAGGAATTAAATCCTGGTCAACGCATGTCAAGGTAAGTGCCTTGCATGCTATACTATATCTCTTCCCCAATTCTCTAATTTTTATGAGTTACTGTTGATGGTGTCCTCACAGGACATGTCCAGGAAATGCTCCTGGGTTATGCTATGTTGATAATCAAACTCAGGATTTAAACATGAATGGCATGTGCTCTACCACACTCTCCCCACCTCCACATATCTCGGCAATGCTCTCAGAATCAGTCTTTGTCTCTCTAGTGACTATCAGTTTTTTTTGTGAGATACTTTTATATCATCATCCTTTATTCCTGGGCTTTATACTTCACCTGACACTGAATTCTTCAAAGATAATTTAAATATTACTCTCAGTCCCTAGTCTGTGAATCACTATTAAAACCAAAATTACTGGGGCCGGAGCGATGGCCCAGTGGGTAAGGCATTTGCCTTGTATGTGGCTGGCCCATGCCAGCCTGGATTCGATCCCTGGCATCCCATATGGTCCCCTGAGCACTACCAGGAGTAATTCCTGAGTGTAGAGCCAGGAGAAACCCCTGAGCATTGCCAGGTATGACCCAAAAAAGCAAAAAAAAAAAAATACTTTTTACAATGAGACTTACAGACATGGGGCAGAGCTGCTACTGGCTCTCCCTGTGCTGAGCTGCTCATGAGGCACCCAGGAGGCGGAGGGATGGCGGGTTCTAGCCCTGGCCCACCACTCCAATAGAGACTTGCAACAAGCCAGACGACCCCCCCACTCCATGAGGGCCGCCATTTTCCACATCGGACTTCCTTCTAGTCAGAACTCCACCCAGCAGAAGAGCCTATCACAGCACGGTTAATCAATAAATGCTGTATTTAGAGGTGACTACAAGAGTTTGCCACCCACACGGCAAGTCTGGCAAGTTACCCATGTCATATTTGATATGCCAAATACCAGTAATAATTATAGACCTCATTCCCATGACCAAATATAATGGTTTGAGGTTCTTTATGTTCCTGGAGCAAGCAGATGCCCTTGGGCTCTCCTAGCATGAGACAGGACATATGGAGATGTTAGTGGTGCTCGCTCGAGCAAATCAATGATGAATGGGAAGAAGTGATACAGTGATAGCTATATTAGTAAAAAAGAATTAAAAGTCTAGGGTCATTCACTGTGTTAAATTTTAAAAGATACTCCCAGATTTCCCAATAGAATGCATTACTTTATTTGCCTAGTATGATGCATTGATGATGGATACTTTTGTCCTACCCTTAAAAATATAAGTTAAATAAGTTATTTTTCTTAATAGAAGACATAAGTTATACCAAGCATGTGATATAGTTATAACTATCAATGTCCCATACTCACTATAATATCTCTGGCCCCTGTTCATAAAAATGTAAGGTTCTTACAATATATTTAGAATGTTCACATGCATCTGAACATATCATTATTTCAAATTCAGATATCTCTTTAGTTGCAGTCCTTACAAGGAGATAATAAAATTAGTAACACCTTTTACTAATAAAAATGAGTTTCATTTATGAAACCTAAGTAATTCTAAGTGACCTTATATCAATTTTTATTTAGATTTTATGAATATCTCCTATTTATTATTTGATTTTAGTTGTCATTGGTATCTAATTTATGTTTCTAGGAAGATGTGAGCACTGATACCCAATGAAATAAAGTGGTTTGCCTAAAATGACATTTTAGATGGTGGCAATATGGGATTTTAATAAAATATAATACTATTCCCATTTGATCTTGTTCTTCCTCAAAAGATATGAACTCTTTCTCTCTAACACCTTTCATGTCCCTGCAAAATGTCTTCCCTCACTAAAATCTACTAATTAATTCTATTGAATTAAGACTTTTACCATCCAAGAGTCCTCCATTCAAAATCCAAATACCCTTAGAGATTTAATAATCAAGCTGTTAGGTAATTAAACCTTAGTAAGAATGAGCTTATCAGATTGCTTTTCATCAACCACTAAGTGAGAAGCAATGGAGCACAAAGTAGGAGATATGGGATGTGAAGAGAGTCAAACTATGCACAATTCGGAAGGAGACTGAAAGAGAACACAGATGTAGAATAACATTATGGGTGCATGATGGAAAGAATGGGCATACCTAGCAAAGCTAGGGTTTAGATAACAGGAGAGAATAAATTATTTCATGTTGATAATATAATTGATCTTGACTATAGACAATAGCTAAAATAATTATGTGACTGATATTTTGCCTCTCTATTTCTTGTGTCTTACCCAGGAAAATGCGCTCTACCTCTGTAGATCATAATGGTAAAATTATGTTTTGAAGCATAATTTTTATTGAACATAAAAATTATGTCATAAACTTTCAGATTTCCACTTAAAATTAAAAAAAACACCCCTGTTTCTCTAACCATCTGTGCTCTTCGCCCGGCATGTTTCATTCACTCAACTCTTAGCTTATCCCTCACTTTGACCAACCCAGACTATTCTATGATTTCTTTCTATAAATTAATAAATCTCTTTAATGTCCTCTGTCTTTTATTTGTATCTGATTCTTAAAAATTATCTTTTCCTTTGGGTGGTCTATCTCAATTTCTGAAACTTGTGGTCACATAGCAGATATTATTACATATTTAATAAATGAACTAACTGTGAAAATTCAAAAATATACACGGTTATGTAATAAATATTTTCTTTTTTGTAATCAGGTTGAATATATGCCTGAATTTTTATCTATTTTTATTTGCTATGGTTCTGGTTATTTTTTCATAGTTTTTTTTTAAAAGCAACATATTTGGAACAAACAGCAAACTCATACATAAATGAAAACCAAACAAAAATAGTTCTTTAAAACTTAACCCTTCTCCGGTAAAGAAACACAATTTCTCTTCTCAGATGGTTATAAGTTAAAAACTAACTTATATTAGCAGTGTGCGAATAAATATCTTTTGTATATCACTCAAATCAGTTTAATAGTTATCAGTTCATAAAAAATGGAGAAATAGACCAGACCAGATTTTTATAGTCCAAAAAGGGAATCAATTTACTGATTACATTTATAAAATTATCATCATCTAATAATTTAAAAATATTTAGATACTTTTTACTTGCATACTGTAGACACATCATTTTCATATGGGCTGTTCAGAGGTTAGACCTCTAAATTAAGTTTCAAATACTTTTGTGAATCCTTTTCATCATAAATTATAATAATGTTCATTGTACACATGCTACATAGTGCATAATATAACTTACACATTTAACTCTATCTTTTCCTTTATTAATCCAAATTTCTATCATCTTGGCAGGCCTTCATTTAACACATGCATTGGAAGACCACTTTTGCTTCTGTGGTTCTTGAAAATTTTACAAGTTTTGACCAAACAGGATGCAGAATTGCTTTTGAGATTCTGCCATGAGATGTCTAATAACCCTGTCATTCTTCTGAAAATACTGTGTTAATAAATTCTGACAATGTGCAAAACAAAGTGAGAAGAGAAATGTTTGCTTCCCACGCAGCTTATATCTAACTGGTAGGGGAGAGAAAGAGACAGAAAGAGAGAGAGAGAGAGAGAGAGAGAGAGAGAGAGAGAGAGAGAGAGAGAGTCAGAGACAGAGACAGAGACAGAGACAGAGACAGAGACAGAGAAAGAATGGGAAAAAATGACAGCACAATTAGGTCAATTACACCATTTTTTTTACATAACGATTACTCTGCAACTCTGTTCTTAAACTTTATCCATAGAGTATCACTTTAAAAGGCAGACGGAACAAAAATAATAATATTGCTGTGAGCACAGATGGCAATCCAAAAACTATTCCATAATAAAACCTTGTATGATTAAATTATGATAGCCAGTTTTTATAGCCCTCGCTTAAATTCTTCCACCTGGTTTTACCTTTCAGTATTAAATTAGTTCCTGGCCTCATCTAGCTCCAGCCTCTTTTGTCAAAGAATCACACTAAGTACAATGTGGGAAACACACAAACACATACAAAAGTGATTTTCTTATTTAGAAAATTGCAATGTAAGTTAAAATCAAAGTATTAGCAACTCCGGAAGATTAACAATGCAGTTGCTCATTATTGAGGCTTTCGTGGTATGTCAACTTTTTTTAACAGTTGTGCAATCTTTATTATATCAGGAAAGGTCATTGATACATACTTACCTTTCTCACAAGTGCTCCAATGAAAAATAAAATCTGAGGAGTCCACAGAGAGGAATTAGCATAGATTGTGGAGATTGAGTCCAAGGTTCCAGGGGCTCTTTTTTTTTTTTTTTTTGAGGGTTGAATTTTTTTTTTTTTTGCTTTTTGGGGTCACATCCAGGGATACTCCTGGCTCTGCACTCCGGAATTACTCCTGGGGGTGCTTGGGGAACCCTATGGGATGCCAGGGATCGAACCCGGGTTGGCTGCATGCAAGGCAAACGCCCTCCCTGCTGGACTATGGCTCCGGCCCCTCTCCTGGGACTCTTGCGGCCCAGGGGACGGTGAAAAGCTAGGGGTAGCACCTGTGTCCTGGACGACCCTCTACCCCACCCCACAGGTGGTGGAGAGACAGACTGGAAGACCCTAGACTCCTGCACTCTGTTCTGCCTTAGGGGAACCCAGTGTGGCCCTGGGGAAACCCCGGCAGCTGGACTGGGGTGTGGCGCTCCAGAAGCAGCAGGTCCTGAGACCGCGGAGGCCAGCGCTGTCAGTGTCTCATCGAGAGTGAGGGGTCCTGGGAGCAGCTGGGGGTCTTCCGAATTGGCTCACCAAATCTGTCTACACAGAGCAAGGGTTGGAAATAGCGTGTTGAAAAGACAAAAAAAAACCTCTTTACCAGTCACTTGGGTGAGGATGCAAATTAGGGCCTGAAGACATTTCTTTGAAACGGAGACGAAAATCAAATGAAATGGAAAATGGGAACTCTGTTCCCACCCCAAGTGCTGTTTCAAGATCTCTTTGAATTTCTACACAGGAATTCTCAGTTCTGATGGTTTTAGAATGAGGGGAGGGACGGTGAATTCTGCTTGTTCTAAATCTGGAGATCATCCGTAATTTTTAGATAGACCGTACAGGGCTTTTGTTTTGGATCCACCCACGGTGCTGTACTGGGGCTGACTCCGACCTCTGCTCAGGGATCATTCCTGGCATGACTCAGGGCCTTGTGTGGTGCTGGGATCTAACCCGGTTTGCTCATGTGTGGAACGGCCAGGGCCTTACCCACTGTGCTATCTCTCTGGCCCCAGCTCACGGTCACTGCCCAGTGGTGCTGGGAACAGACCAAGACCTCATGCAAACGAGCTGAATGCTCTACAGCGCCAGCACAGAGATGGGGCTTTTAGGGTTTTTTTTTTTTTTTTTTTTTTTTTACTTTCTGGGTTTTTCTTTTTATTTGGGCTACACCTGGTGGTACCTGGAACCTATTTCCAGCTCCGTGTTCAGGAGTGACCCTTGGTGAGTTTGGGGGAATCCAGTGTGCTGGGATTGAACTGGGGTTGATGGGAATGATAATCAGACTCTTATCTCTCTTTTGATCCTGGCATCCCATATGGTCTCCCGAGCACCGCAGGAATAATTCCTGAGTGCAGAGCCAGGAGAAACCCCTGAGCATTGAGGGTTTCCCTGAAAGTTCCCTGAGCATTGCTGGGTGTGACCCAGAAAGAAAAAAAAAATGTAACTTAATTATTTGTTTTATTTTGGGATCACACACTGTGTTCAGGGCATCCTCCTGACTCAGCTCAGGGTGCACTCTGGCTGGCTCCTTGCAAGCAAGTGCTCCGCCCTTGGTGTTATTTGGCCTTCACTTTTCTCCCCTGGGGTTTTAGAGCCACACCCACAGGTGCTCCAGGTGTTCCTGGTCCTGTGCTCAGGAGTGCCTCCTGGCAGTGCTTGGGGAATCGATCTAGACCTGGGTGATAGTAAAGACAGCTCCAGGCTAGGCGAGTACTTCCCTCCTTCCTGGACTGTCCCTCAGGCCACTTTTTAATTTTAGTTTTGAGTCATCCTTAGTTTAGGCACTGCTCCAGGAACTCTCTTGTTTAGGCTTAGTTTAGGCTCAGGGAACTCTCTCTCTTTTTTTTTTTTTTTTTTTTTTGTTTTCCACATCCGGACTTCTTTCTCGTCACAACTCTACCCAGCAGACCAGATTATCACGGCCCGGCTCGCACGGCTGCTAGCCGCCGTGTGGTTCATCAATAATTGCTTTATTTAGAGGTGACTACAAGAGTATGCCATCTGCACGGCAAGCCTGGCAAGCCGCTGGTGTCGTATTTGATATGCCAAATACCAGTAACATTTATATTAGGTCATTCCCATGACCTAATATAATGGCTTGAGGCTCTTTATGTTCCTGGAGCAAGCGGATGCCTTTGGGTTCTACTAGCATGAGACAGGACATATGGAGATATTACTGGTGCCCGCTCTAGCAAATAGATGATCAAGGGGAAGATAGTGATAGTGATAGTGATAGTGAATTTTCTTGGAAAACATAAACAACAGAGATCAATTTTCCTTTAAGCTGATCTGAAAACTCTTGTTAACTAACACTAAGGCACCCAAGTGGAAGGTTTTATCTTTGTATTGCTCTGTAATACATTAATGCTGATGAGCCTCAAAAAGTCAGGCATGAGAAGTACCCCATGTGCTGAAAGTCACAATATAATATAGTTTTTGACAGCAGAGTAGTAAATAGAAGAATAATTGATCAAACTCATAACCCCTCATTTTGAAATTGAGTCTGGCCATCGATGACTAAGTATAAACCATCTGGCAAAGAACAATTCAAAGTTTGCTTTTCCTGAATGGCACCCAGGTAATTCTGTCAAGCCTCTTCCCAGATTCACCAATCTGCCCAACCTGACAAAGCACATGCATCAAAAATACTGAACAGGTCCCAGACATATAATACAGTGAATAGGACTCTTGCCTAGCATAGGGCTGACCAGGGTTCTAATCCTGGCACCCCATATGGTCCCCAGGAGTGATCCCTGAGCACAGAGCCAGGAATGATTTCTGAATTACACTGAGTGTGGTCCTAAAACAAAAATAAAGAAGCTACGCCAGATAACTCAGATGGTAAAACAGAGACCAGGATATGGGAGGTACTAGTTGAATGTGGGGGGAATCTCTGAGCACCTCCAAGAATAATCATGGTAGTTCTGTGTTGCGGATGCCTCTGGGGTCCCTGATTGTCAGGACAGAAGTTCTCTTCTACCTCCGAGGGCACTGGGGAACGGATGAAAATTCACAAGT
Organism: Cryptotis parvus; assembly: GCA_021461705.1. Taxonomy (NCBI): domain Eukaryota; kingdom Metazoa; phylum Chordata; class Mammalia; order Eulipotyphla; family Soricidae; genus Cryptotis; species Cryptotis parvus. The sequence continues at coordinate 101,713 of JAJIBD010021932.1, read as the reverse complement.
CCGGCACAGTTCCAAAAGGCTTTTAATAGTACAAAAGCTCTTCCACAGCGATCTAATACAATGAAAGAACTCTAGCTCTGGTCCAAACTTACACCATACAAAAGAGCCTAAGTCTCCCACAAAAAGAGAGGATCTCAACCGAGAGGATTCCTACCCAAAAGAAGGAGCAAAAGGCCAAGGGGTCTCAAGTCAGTCCTCTTATGTACACCAAAGTAATCCAATCTGTGACAGGGAGGGTCGTGTCAACAAAGAACCCTTAAAAAGATTGTAGAAGGGCTGTGCCACACCCAATTACAGGTATAAACAAAGGTTATGCCAAAGACTAATCCCTTTTACCGAGATTATCTCTTATGTAAAACACTGAGAGAGAGAGAGAGAGAGGGAGCTAGTATAAATTTATAACATCTTAATTTCATGGGCTTCATGTAATCTAGATGGTACCCACAAGATCCTTCTTATTATATCTGCACCAGGGTGATTCTGAGTATCTTGTCTTTCATATACTGAAGGGGTCACACCTGCCTGCTGGAGAGCAAACTAGTATGATCCTTCCTATAATCTTCCTATAGTCTCAACATAGCCAGGGTGGTAGTCTCCTGGTAAATTCTAACTGTCCCACACTGGGTGCAGTGGGTATAAAGAGGAGCTGTGCCCAATCTAGAAAACATAGAAGTCGTAGTAGATGTGTAAGTCAGAAGTTATTTAGAGTCAAGATGACTTCTGTAACTACTACAACCTCTAGCAGCGTTTACATAGAAGAGAGATCTCATTAGAATGAAACTTGGCTTAAGTAGATTAAGCTGTGAGTGGGCAAAACAGCAAAGCTCCCAAACTAGCTAAAGCTGTCATCCAACAGTCCTGGAACATGTGGGTGGGGGGTGCAGAGCTGCAGAACCTAACGGATTCCAAACCCCTAACTGCCTTCTCACACCATTGGGCTGAACAGCCTCAGAATTGTCCCTGCCCCACCACACAGTTCTAGATGTGGCCCCTTTAAAAAAAGAAAATGAAAACCTGAGAGAAACACTTTGTGAAAGGTAAATTCAAATAATTTTGAAATCCTTGCCATATGAGACCAAATAAGTACCTCAAGATACTGTCTAGTTGAGAGAAATAATTAATGATTAAAGTCAGTATAACTTCTGTCAATTTCAAGCCACTGACACATCAAAGGGTGCAATGTTTAGAAAGCTGTTTCCCGATTGAGTCTTTTCATTGTGGCTTTACAACACAATTGTTTTCTTAGACCTTCCCAGCATATTGCACCTCACAATATATACACTGTTTGGACACAAGACTTTCCTGTGTTTTAGTTAATTAATACATCACAGGAAGCTTTCTGAACTACATACCCCAAATCTCACACACATATTTAGGATATTATCTCTGGGCCATATTTGCAATTAAACCCCACGCCAAGCAATATTTTCTCTTTTTGGACTTTAGTGAAATCCACAAGAAAACATGATACACAATTTTTTTCTCAAATATTATTTAAGGATAGTTAACAAACCTTGGAAAAATATTCCAGCCCAGGGTTACTCTTTAATCCTTCACAACTTTACTATACCTGACATTCCATTTAGCACATGTCTCTGTGTTTTACATTCTCCTTCCCATTAAGAGAACAGTCACGTCTAAATTACATTCTCAATATATGAAAAAAAATCTTCCCAAATATCAGAAAGACCAATTCTCTTTGTTTCCATCTATTTATTTCCATTTAAATTAATTGAGGGAAGTCATAATAAAATAACAAGCACTGATTCTTGTAAATACATATATGTGCACACATATATGGTAAACAATGGGCTGATATAATTTGGATGAACATAAACATGCTTATGCTTTCAAAAGGTAAGGTTCCTGGTTTTAATATAAAAATTCAATGTAAATACATATAACATCTGTTAAAAGTCCAACACATTTAAAACCTCAACTAATTGTTTAAAACAGCAGTATCATAAACAAGCTAATCATTATTTAATATTAAGCTAATCACAATCAAGCTAAGCATTATTTTACAGAAACTCATTCCCCATTAAGGGGTTGTATTTTTTATACTGTATCTGACATATTTTAATACTAAACTTTTACAATTGACAGCAATAATATAACAATACACTAATCATTATATTATTACAATTACATATTAATATGTATTATTACAATTACATAATTGTAATTATTATTACAATTACACTAATATGGTAATGAGGTGAAGACTGCTGTCTGCTAAAAAGATCAGAAGTCTTGATTAAAAAATTGAAGTGCTCTTACAAATTAATTTAACAACGAAAATTAATTAGATCAAAAAGCATAAACAAATATTTTGAAAATGTCAATTTCCAATTAACATTTTCAATATATTTAATTTCAAATTAAGCAGTGATATTTAGAATATTTTAAAAGGAAATAGTTCAAGGATTCCATTTGTCCAGATTAGAGAGGGTGGGGCAAATTAATATACCAGAATGTAAAATACTTTGTTCCGCAAGTGTCCAACCTGGCTTTGAATTCCTGGCATCATCTCCTAAGCATCACCAGGGATTACTCCAGAGAACAGTTACAGGGATAACCAGAGAGTACTGTCAAGTGTGGCCCTAAAATATGAACAAAGTAAAAGTCATATGTTATTTTATCATTTATTTATTATAGTTTGGTTGCCACATCCAGCATTACTCAAGGCTTACTCCTGGTAGTGAGGTCAGGGATCACTCCTGGAGGGGGCTAGAAACCTATGGCAGCCAAAGAACGGAAGCATGCTGGATGATGCCCTACCACTTACTCTAGCTCTCGTCTCATGACCTTTTTTTTTTCTCTTTATGTTGAAATAGCTGTGTGTAATTGCTTATAGTAACATTTAGGGTATTAGGACAATATATATGCTTAGGCAGCATCGCACAATATTTTTTTTGTTTTCTCTTATTCTCCTTAGAATCCTAAGAAATTTCCCCACCTCAGACCATAAAATTTAGAAAGAAAACAGATATTCAACAAGCTTCTCACCAGTGTTGACAAAAAGCTGTCATTGACATGCAAGTCCAATTTAATATGAAAACCCTAAAGGAAGGCCGGATTAAGGTAGCTTCAGGGATGAAACACAATAGAGACCATTTAAGTATAAAGAACAGAAGATATGCTGGGAATGGCTTGCTAGTTGTGAACTTTCTCTGTCCCTTACTGTCTGCATATTGCTGTTCTTATTCTACTTTAGAAAAACAGTTTGCGTTCACAAAGGTGCCTAGTAGCATCAGTTAATTCCTAAAATCCAGCTGGCAGAATGCTATTAAGAAAATGTACAGAAATTTCTGAGTGTCGCTCTCTCCATATGCTCACCCCCCTACACCATTGGCAGATAATTACAGTCCGTAGAGAGGATCTTGGAAAGAGCTGTGTCCAGCACATAGATCTGGAAAATGTTGCAAGGAACTAAGTTATCTGCTACGTTATTAAAAATTTCAGAAAGAGGCAAACAAGCACATTATAGAAGCAGTAAATCTACCCAGAGATTCTTCATAATTTTTCTGAAAGGAACACTACAAAATTTTAAGTCTTTTCTTTTTACCTACATCTCATCATTTGACATCATAAAGCAGAGAACTAAGACTTTCAGGGCATCATGAAGCCATTAAGTTCATTAGTAAGCAATATCAGGAATGCAATGATTCAAGCATTAGCATAGGACAATAAACAATCTACTGCAGAGAAAGCAGAATTAATGGTGCAGAGGACAAAAATTTAAGAGACTATCATTAAAAGGAAATATAAAGCGATACTAGGCAACCTTAACAGTGATGCAGAGCATTGACTGTTGGGATAAACACTGTTGCTTTTCTGTTTTTTTTTTCTTTGTTTTATTTTGGAGACCACACCTAGAAATACTTCAGGCTTACTCACTGGTTAGCGTCCTGCAAGGGCAATATCCTGACCCTCTGTACTATCCCGTTGGCTCCTGTTTATTCTCAACTCACTGTCATATGGTTTGTTCCCTTAGAAAACTTCTCAGTGACTTTGCTGTGGTCAGCCTCTCCATAATCTTCGAGAGGCTGTAATCATCTAGCACGAGTCTCATGGTGAAAGGCACCCATAAATTGGTCAGTGTACACTTTCTTAGTAACACTCCTCCTGGGCACTTCAGGATGAACTGATGTCTTTAATTATTGGTAGCTGTGGACTAATTTTAAAGAATTAATTAACGTTTATGTATATGGTCAAATGGACATACCAAATGGAAAAACGTGAATTAAAAAAAAAAATAGTCATGGAATTTCCCCAAAAATGGGAAAATAAATGAGTGAACAGAGAAACTAGAAGTAAAAATGTTAAAAAGCTTAACCAGAATTTCTGCTTCAAAGAAAACAAAGAATATAAAGGTTAAATAGGGGCCAGAGCAATAGCCCAGCGGGTAGGGTGTTTGCCTAGCACGCGGCCGGCACATGCTGGCCCAGATTCAATCCCGGCATCCCATATGGTCCCCCAAGCACCGTCAGGAGTAATTCCTGAGTGCAGATCCAGGATAAACCCCTGAGCATCGCCGGGTGTGACCAAAAGAAATAAAAAAGCAAAAAAAATAAAAAGAGTATTGTTAAATAAAAATCAGAAATAAAGGCTCATATGCTATAAAACATGATATGAAAGAAAAAAATAAGAGCAATGTTTATGGTAAATTTTGGAAACTTTATTTTTCCAAATAATTTCTAGACTTACTGAAATTAGTCTTCTTTTCATTTGGTGTGGATAGGGACACAAGAAGCATTCTCCCAAGTATTGTTCAGGAATTCAGGGACACATCTAAGAACCTTGGCCAATGGAACAGCAGGTCAATGTGCTGACCAAGAATGCAGTACTACTTGGGTTCTGCAGTGTTGGGTTCACCGGGCCACCCTAACTTAGGGGCATGATGAACTATACTCAAGGACTTACTGGGTAGCATGAATGCTGGGGATTAAATCAGGTTTTACATAAATGGCAAACATCTTATCCTCTGTACTATCTTTCTGGTTCCTAAAATAATATTCTTAAACAGAGACAATGAATTAGATACCAGAATTCTTTTACAATGTTGAGGAAAAATAATTTGAAGTCCTGGATTTTATATTCTGAAAAATAAACATCTATAAACTATTGAAAATATTCATAGGGACACTGCTTACATAAAGTTGTCTTTACTGCACTAATATTCACTTTTTTTTTCTTTTTGGTTAGACCCAGCAATGCTCAAAGGAGTCTCCTGTCTCTGCGCTCAGGAATTACTCCTGGCAGTTCCAATCAGACCATATTTGATGCAGGGGATTGAACATAGGTAGGCCGCATGCAAGGCACCCTACCTGCTGTGCTATCACAATGATAGCACCCTACCTGCTGTGCTATCACTTCAGCCCCACAAATATTCACTTAAAAAAGAATTTGGAATAGATATGAAATATGGTTGATAACTAATTTTTAAAATATATTATCCTTGACTCATTTTAAAATAAAAAAAGAATCTCAAATGTAATAATAAATAATTTAAAAATTAAAGGAATCACCGGGATAGAAAAAAGTGGTGAAAATAGATTGAAAGTGCAAGGTTTTTTTTATTTAAGTGATGACATTAATATTAGTATCATTATGAAAGCTAAGTAAATAATAAATGTAATCCCCATTCAACCATTTCACATGCAGTTTATATGGAAAGACTTATTTGAAATCCTGCTGGTTCCACAAAATGTAAAATCACTGCCACAGGTTAAATCAAGTGTGCAGGAGAACACAACTAATGGTGTGACCACTGGTGAATTCTATAACCATGTCTGAATATTATAATCTATTCTGTATTATCGAAATTGCAACAAAATAGAGAAGAAAAAGAGAAAAATAAATCAATAAGCATTCTGTCTTCTCTATATTAAAAAAACAGATTCTGGGGCCAGAGTGATAGACCAGCAGGTAGGGCATTTGCCTTGCACGGCGCCAGCCCATGCCGGCCCGGGTTCGATCCCCTGACATCCCATATGGTCCCCGAGCACTGCCAGGTGTAATTTCTGAGTGCAGAGCCAGGAGAAACCCCTGAGCATTGCCGGGTGTGACCCAAAAAAGCAAAAAAAAAGAAAAAAAAACATATTCTACTAATACTAAATCTTGTATAAAACAAAGTACGTAATTATTATTTTTACATTATTCAGTAAAAAATCTTTAAAGTAATTTTTATAGTAACAATTATAGACCTCATTTCCATGACCTGAAGGAACGGTTTGAGGCTCTTGATGTTCCTGGAGAGAGCAGCTGCCCTTGGGCTACACTAGCACGTGACAGGACATATGTTACTGGTGCCCGCTCAAGCAAATCGATGAACAGTGGGAAGACAAGTTATACAAGTGATACAAGTGATCTTTAAAGTAATTAAAATTAATAAAATTATATAGTTTATATAATTTTATTTTCATCAGATCTTTCACTTTGCATTAACTTATAGAGATCAAAATTTTAACTAGAAAGAAGACAATTTTGCCCAAGATAGTTACACATATTTTACGATGAAGTTTACAGAACACAGAATTTATAATAAAAATTAAAGAAGTCAAAGCATATTTATTTGACTTCATTTCATTTGAGGTATTGGTTTGAAGAGCACCTTTTGTGCTCAGAGTTTCCTCCTGAAAACGAATTCAGAGATCACTAATTTCAGTGGTGAGGAAATCATAGGTAGCTTCAGGAATCAAACCGTGGCTGGCTATATGCAAGGCAAGCACTTGCCCATTATACTATACTTCTATCCCCTGATTTCATTTCAGAATATTTTTTGCTGGGTATAGAATTCTGAATTAACAGTTTCTTTCAACAAAGATGTAAAGTTCATTGAATTCTGGTTTATAGGATTCTCATAAGAATTTTTCTCTTCTTATTATCATTAATTGGGATGTCATGTTTTCCTCTTCTCTACCCCTCCTAAACTGCCTTTGAGCAGTTTTATTGTGATATTACTATTTATTTTTCTTAATGGTTTTCTAAGGGTATTATAAACATGGATTATGTCTTATATTAATGTTATAAAGTCCTCCCCCTATCACTTCACATATTTTTTCTACATTTCTTTTCTTTGTCTTTGACTATAAATGCAACTAAATATATACTCATATTTAATAATGTTTCCCATCAATTAGATGCACTATTTTGTATTTCCCTTACATTATATATCTCATTTTCTATTATGTTAATCCTTAGATAATTTGGGGAGTCTAATTTTGAGATATTTATACTTAAGTTGATGTATAAATATTGATGGCTTCATTTCTGATGATCTTTATTGGGGCCGGAGCAATAGCACAGCGGATAAGATATTTGCCTTGCACGTGCCCAGCCTGGGTTTGATCCCCAGTATCCCACATGGTCACCTGAGCACCAACAGTAATCTGAGCATTGCCGAGTGACCCAAAAACATTTCGGAGGGGTAGGAAACTAGGGTTTTCTGGTAGTACTAAGGGTACACACGGGTGGTAGGACTGATGTCAGAATACTCAACACCTCAAATAGCTGTGAGTTGAAATAAATGTGGGGGCAAGCACTCTCAGGAGTAATTCCAGAGTGCAGTTAGGGCTGGCTCCTGAGCATCGCTGGGTATGACTTGGGGGCCCACATTCAGTGATGCTCAGGATTTACTCCTGGGGAACCATGTGGGATGCTGGGATCAAATCCAGGAAGGCTGTATTAAAGGCAAGCACCCTCCCCACTATGCTATCACTCCAGCCACTGGAATCACTTCAAGAGGGAGATCAATCCGTGAGGTTCACATTATCAATAGCTGAGAAGCGCCTGGCCTCACTGGACAAACGGATAAAGGTTATTTACCAGCCCATCACAGCCCGGATCATCGACAGCCACCCTGCAACAGGTTTTTTTTTTTCTCAATCTGGCCCAGGTATGCTAATCCAGAGACTCTCAGACATGGGGCAGAGCTGCTCCTTGCTCTCCCTGTGCCCAGCCGTTCATGACGCACTGGGAGGCATGGCGGGTTCTACCCCTGGCCCACCACCCCAGCAGAGCCTCACAAGCCAGACGAGCCCCCCCACTTCATGGGGGCCACCATTTTCCACATCCGGACTTCCCTCTCATCAGAACTCCACCCAGCAGACCAGCCCATCACAGCCCGGCTTGCGCAGCCTCAAGTGGCTGCGTGGTTCATCAATAAATGCTTTATTTGGAGGTGACTACAAGAGTATGCCTCCCTCACGTCAAGCCTGGCAAGCTGCTCATGTCGTATTTGATATGCCAAATACCATTAACAATTATATTAGGTCATTTCTATGACCTAATATACTGGCTTGAGGCTCTTTATGTTCCTGTAGCAAGCCAATGCCCTTGGCTCTACTAGCATGAGACAGGACATATGGAGATATTACTGGTGCCCGCTCTAGCAAATAGATGATCAACGGGGAGATAGTGATGTTTGTATTTAGCTGTTGCCATAGTATTTATCATTGCTAAAATACTCTTCTTTTAATCATTTCCTCTACCCATTGGAAACTATTTTAATTCCTATTATTCAAAGTAATATTAATGCCAATGTGACATATTTGCATCATCTTTACATGTTGCCTTGTCTCCACAAAACTTTTGTAATAATGAGTCTCATAATTATATAATGGTAGTTTCTATAGAAAAATATGTTATGGATTTGAAGAATTATTTTAGTCAAAAATAGTGGCTCACCTCTTCTTTTAAATCTTTAATAAGGAATATCAAATTAATTTTAACATGGATTAATTTAATTAGGTTCTTTCTCACACACATATACTCTGCAAATCATCTGCATACCACCAAGATAGACTACTAGAAAAATATTTCTTTTCCTTGAAGTAAAAACAAGTTTAATTTTAAGGAAGGTGAGTAAGAAAGGATGACAACAAAAGAGAGAAAAAGAGAGAGTTATATGCTCAAGGGAAAATTGGGTATTCTCCAATAGTGGAAAGAGTCCCAGTAAATAACCCAGTATAAAAGTGTGAAGCACATATCTGAAGAGGGAAGATGTGGGTAACACATGTGTCTGGATACCACACGTGCTCAAGGAGCAAATATGCCTAATATTTTTATATGCATATAGATCTGATATTGATGCAGGAACTGTCCTTTAACAAACATAACTGTAGGAAAAATAGTACATGCACTTTATATTCATTTTGGATAGCAATTAAATTGTTCTTAATATTGCAAATCAATAAATTAAAAAGATAATTACTAATTTTTTTAAAAATTGAGGTCTTATGGGCAAATATGGTGCATAATTATACAAAAAATTAATATAATTAAAATATATTTCCCCAATAATATCTCAGTAAAGAGCCATACATTATACATAGTCTAATTTCAGTTTCTGAAGATGATAGTGAGACATTAGAGTCTTCTGATATATTAACAAAGATCACAGAAATGTACATAATATAGCACAAGGTATTTGGCACAAATTCCTTGTGCCAAATTTAATGATTCTTATGTAATCTGACTAAACTTGATAACCATTACAATAAACCATAATGAGATCTTTGAAGATGTAATGTATATATACAATGGAATACTATGCAGCTTCAAAGAATGATGAATTTCCGTAATTTACAAGTTTTGAACTGGAGTAAGCCAGTAGAAGAAAGATGATCTCACTTATTTGTGGGATTTAGAATTAAATTGTGTTTAAATAAAAGAATTGCCTCAGTGATATAATATACATCAAATTTAAGAAACCTTGAAAAGCATGCAGCTGTTGCCAATGTACAGTTTATGAGCACATATTCTTCCCATTACTGTTACAAGGAAGGCTGATTAAATGCACAATTGATCTGTTTAATGTTGGCAGACCAATTAAAACAATGGTCACTTTAAATATGTATTTAATTTTTCCTCTATATATCTGTGTTCTATGCACAGAGATAATCTTGTAGTTATTTTGATAACTAAAATAGATAATTCTGAAGATAGTTATTATTGGTACAACGAAAGTGCCATCCTGATAAAGTGAACTGATTTATCAGAATTCACCACCTAGAACTAGAGCAAGTTACTTCAGAGAGACCTGCTGTAGTGGGAGTAAGCTTATTTGACTTAACCTATGTATTACAGCATCTTTAAAAGCAAGTTCCCTTCCTGCTGTTTTACACTTTAATTACTTCTTTAATCGACTCATTAGTTGATTAACTTATCACTACTGATAATTAGTACCTGTTCTAAATGGGGGTGGGGGGGTGGCTAATTGAAGCAGTGGTGCCTGGCTTGAATGCTGCCTGGCTAAAGCCCAAGGGTGAGATGCTCAGTCTAGGGGCAGCTAAGGGACTTCAGAATCCACACATTAAATATGCAAAACTAAGGTACAATTCCCATCAATATTTAATACTGTCCAGTAAATTTCCACTAAATATAAATTACTAGTTTGGTCAATATTTCCCCTTTCAAACTTTTCATAGTTTTTATCCCAAGAGACTGGAATTAAAAGAAACAGTGCTGGGCCAGAGAGTTAGCTCACGCGCACTGAACCTAAGCACTACCTGTAGTAACTTCCAAGCACTGTGCTATGAGTAAGTAGCTATGAGCTGTCAGGTATGGCAGAAAGAGAGATAGACACACACACACACACACACACACACACACACACACACACACACACCACACGCACACACACAGCTTTACAGCTTTACTAGGAAGTGGACATTACAATCCACTGTCTATGTTGTCATATATACAGTTGGCACAACTTCAATACAAAAAAAATATGGGCATTTAAGAGTAAAATGGTTATGGATATTGTAGAATTTAGCAAAACAAACTTTTCTTTTAAAAATGCATATGTAGTTTAAGAATATTTGCCTCCAAAAGATTTCTAAAGCTCCTAACAAATATCACACCTTTTAGATTCACTGGTTCTGCACTTTAATACATCTCTAAGACATATATTTTACTGCTACCACAAAGAGTCTATGTAACATTGTATAATTAGGGGAGCAATTTATCAAGCGATGATATTCTCATAACTCTTTCTGTAGAAGATTGTTATTTCCCGGTACTTAGCAGCATTTAATGGAGGTTTAGAGGTCAAGAAGATTAAAGAAGAACTGAAAATACAAGTAATGCTAAGTTCCCTTGGACAAAGGACAATTCCTCTGGATCTGGATTTTTTTTTTTTTTAGGAACTAGAAGAGTCTTTACTCAGGTAGTCACTCCCAGTTTCCTACAGAATGGAAACTGGAAACTACCTTTTCTTTTCAGTTGTAGTTTTGATTGAAATTTAATGAGGCAAAAAACAAAGTGCTAATAAACAAGAATTGAGGTAATTAATGAACAATAAGTTTTATACCTTCCACTTCTATTTCATTTAAGGACTTCATGATGCTATAATGAAGCCAGGGAGGTAACTAGAGTGTTCCAATGGCTTAACCTGAGGCAGTGATAGGTAATGTTCTCAATTGTGTGATAAAGAAGAGATTTACAAGGAGGATGTTCTGATTTTTTTATGTGTGTGGGGGGGGCAGGGTGGGAGTGGGGAATGGAAACACCCAGCCGTAGGAAAACCCAGCCTTCCTTGGGGTTTATCCTGAGTCTGCACACAGCAACTGCTGCTGGCAATCCTCCCCAACATGGGGAGTGGGAGGAAAACCCTGCTTGTCTGTGTTCAAGAACAGTGTCCTACCATACCCTACTGTCTCTCTGGGATAAGACTGCTGCAATTGTATTAAATCGATCTGAAAAAAAAATGGTGTCAACTATTCTGATTACTTCAATAGTTAACATGGTGCAGTTTACCACTTAATGAAAGTAATTACTAGGGACTCTATACAAAATCATGGAATATGTTTCCTCCCTTATGCCACAAAGCATGTTATGCTTTCAACTTACACATCACAATTTCAGATTACCTTAGGATCACACTTTTGCATGCAGTATAAAAGAGAATCAAAGTCTTTCAAAAAAAATACTGATCCTGCTATTCAATTGTCTCTCTTCTTTGTTTCCTCTGTCACAAAGAATGCACTTAATGATTTAGTTAAATTTCCACATATGTTTTGGGGGCGGGCGATAGCCCAGCAGGAAGGGTGTTTGCCTTGCACTCGGCAGGCCATGCCGGCCCGGGTTCGATCCCCGGTATCCCATATGGTCCATGGAGCACCACCAGGAGTGATTCCTGAGTGCAGAGCCAGGAGTAACCCCTGAGCATTGCCGAGTGTGACCCCCCCACAAAAAAAAGAAAAAAAATCCACATATTTTAAAAAAGGCATACTGTTATACTCAGTGAATATATATTTGATTTTTTTTTTTTTTTTTTTTTGGGGTCACACCTGGCGATGCTCAGGGGTTTCTCCTGGCTCTGCACTCAGGAATCACTCCCGGCAGTGCTCGGGGACCATATGGGATGCTGGGGATCGAACCCGGCCGGCATGGGCCGGGGGCGCAAGGCAAACGCCTACCCACTGGGCCATCGCTCCAGCCCCAATATATATTTGATTTTATTTGATAAACTTTTTTTTATTTGATATACTTTTAAGTAAAATACAACATACTATAATATAAATAAAGTATAATATAATTGTGTAGACTTGTTTATGGTTTCTAAGTGCTTTCTTAAACTTATATTTACACATAAAAGATATTTGGGAATTGCTTGCTCTTCAAGCCAGTGCTCTCCCTTGGACATGTATCTTGCTTGCTTGTCTCTATTTTTCTATACTTACCTGTTTTCACTCTGAATGACTGTGTTCTGTCTTAAACATATATTTCTTTCGTTTACTCCCCTCACACATTTCTACATAGGTTTCAATTAAAAAGTATCTTTCTTCACACACATACACACACAATCAAGTATTATTATGAGCAACTATAGCAAGAGTTAGTTCCTTTAATAATATAATGATCTATACCAACTTAAAATTTCCCCTAAATCATCAACATTTATAGAGTGTCTGTTCAATGTCAAGCATTCTAACCCTAGGATATTACAATAAAGAAAAGAATCTTTGCTTTTCATGATTTTCTATCCTGTTTCCTTATCTTAATGTCTATCAGGGGAACAGGTATAATTTTAGTAGAAGCTTTTTATTGTTCATACAACCAAGTACTTTTTGAAAACTAAATATTGATACAGAATTTAGAGGGTTGTACAATATAATATCTCCATCTTACTGTAATGTAAACTGTATAAACTACATTAAACTATAAAATTATGTGCTTGTTTGCTCTTATCAATTCTATAGAAAAGAACAAATAAAATCCTACATCAATAATACAAAAGAAATTGTTTACAAAAACATTGAAAATAAGTTAAGACCTATAGACAAGGGGTAGGAGAGATAGCATAGCGGGTAGGGAATTTGCCTTGCACACCATCAACCTGGGTTCCATCCCGGATCCCATATGGTCCCCTGAACACTGCTAGGAGTAATTCCTGAGAAAAGACCCAGGAGTAACCCCTGAGCATTGCTGGGTGTGACCCAAAAAGCAAAAAAAAAAGACCTAAAGACAATACATAAAATCAATTAAAATGAGTTTATTTAAATAAAAAAGAAACTGATGAATATATAACTAGTTTCATTAATAATAAAACTCAAATAAAAAAGAACAAAATTGGAAAAGTTGGAATAAATATTGCTAAATAAAAAGATACATAGGTCTACTATGAAAGAGACAGAGGATAACAGATCTATGAAAGAGAGAATAACAACCTACAAGGAATGAATAAATTTTTAAAATCATGCTATCATCAAATGAAGTATAACAAAATAGAAATTCAGAATTGCCTAATCAGAAGTGAGAAAACTGAATGAGAAATAAAAATGACCTAAATTTCAAGGGCTGGAAGAAGTTCTGAGGATAAGTCAATTGCCTTGGAGGCGGAGGCACAGCATTACTTTAATGCCACCTGTATACCCGAGCACCACCAGCGGAATCACTGAGTGGAGAACTAGGAGTAAGTCCTGAGCACTACCAGATATTGAAAGAAGATCAAAACAAAACAAACAAAAATTTTAGGATTATTTCTACCCAGTTGGTAAATTCAACCCAATAGAATTCTATCAATTTTATGCAATACAATTACCCTAGAGGTAAATTCTACCCAACAGTCAATGATTTAGTACCAAATATTCTCTAAATCTTCAAAACGTTAAAGAGGATGGAATGATTTCCTATGCATTTTATTAGAATAGCGATGTTCAAGCATGAAACTCAGATAAGAGATATTTGAAAACAGAGAGCTCCAATAAATATATTTTGCAAAAATACCAGCAAAACAAATTCAAAATGGTGTAAAAGGATCTTATATCATGGTCCGTGATTTAGAGCTATTTAAGATAACAGAGATGGAACCTGATTAAATCATGCTAAGTGATATTAATCAGAGAAGTACAAATAGAGAATAGTTTTGTTCATAAGTGAAAAATAAAGAAACAAATCCTTAGGCACTAGCAAAAGAATCTTTGTTACTAACATGGAAAGAAAGGGTAGGGAGTCTAGTAAAATAGATAAAGAATTTCAACTGCTTCAGTGAATTGAAAACTACTTTCAGTGATGATCCTGTATGACCATAAATCTGTTAAAATTTCAATCCATAAACAAAAAATTATTTACGGAGAAATAAAATAAATTTCATTATCTTTGGTATAGAAATCATAGACTTTGGGATATATTTTGCTTTATCAAAATCATATTTATAATACTAACACGAGAGCAAGGTGGGATTTTTTAAGTGTGAGAAAAATAAACTTACATGGTTTACCAAAATGTTACTTTTGACAGTCTATATATCAAGAAAATGCCCCTAAAAGCAATTCAAAAGGAAATTAGAGCTGGCTTAGTAAACATTTTCATTAGCTCAGCAGATTTCCCTAAGGAACCAAAACAGCCAAGTTATACTTCCATGCTCTCCTCAACTTCTTTTCACTCACGTAGAGTGAGGTTAGCTTTTATCACATATGGAAGATAATTAATCCAAAATTACTCTAAAACATGACTAGTCTCTAAATGTCCTAAGGTTTATTTAAAAAATTAATACTATTTTTTCAGTATAAGCTACTGAATCAATTTAAAATTGCAATGAAGGTACTAAACAAACCTATGTTTTTCTTTTAATATCATGACTAGTTTTCTTCTGAAACAGAAAATTACATAGGAAAAATGACATATCATCATAGATAAAATAATCTATTATATATTGTGTTTTACATACATTATATTTCAACATATATGCTATTGAGCATCTAAAGAAAGTAATCTGAGAATTTGTTTATGCCTACTTCTAAATGCATCAACTTTCTAAAAATGCAGGCAGCTTGTTTAAATGTTTCATAAAGTCTGTTTGATATTCCTAATTTGTTCAAATTTTCCCTCTTTAAAACATAAAAACTTGTAATTGAAATTTCCTAAGAAGAATAGTACCCTAATTAAAGAAAAATATGACAGAAAGATTTAGAACTACTCTTTTTTAATATAATCATTCACGTTAGATTTAAATTAAAATAAATTACTTAATCTACATTAATCCCCTTCATATTATTTTCCATTCCAAGGATGAATCTGAACTAGCTAGATAGATTTTGAGTCATGTAAATGTTACCCAGCTTACTTATGTATAGAAATTAAAGACTAAATTATTGCGGCGGAGTAATGGTACTTCTGTATGGCACTTGTCTTTCACATGGACTAACTAAGGTCTATTCCTCAGTGCCCCATAAAGTTCCCTGAACCTTCCAGGAGAGACCTGTAAGCACAGAGCCAGGAGTCAGCCCTCAATAATGCTGGGTGTGGCCCAAAACAAACAAAGACTCCAAACCAAGACCAATAAACAAAAACACACAAAACCCACTAAATTATTAAGCATTAACTATTGGGGACCAGAGCCATAATGTGTGGTTACAGTGCTTGTATTGCATGTATCCAAGCCAGGTTAGATCCCTGGCATCTGATTTGGGGGCACTCAACACCACCAAGAGATTTTTCCTGAGCACACAGCTTGGAGTCAACCGGGAAACTCTGCCATGTGTGCAACAACCCTCCCCACCAACCACAAGTTTTTTAAACAAAATCATTTTTATTTTTATTAAAAACAAATTGTTAATTTACTTGTATCACTTGAATTACTAGTCTTCCCATTGTTCACCAATTTGCTTGAGCAGGTACCAGTAACATCTCCATATATCCTGTCATGTGCTACTGTAGTCAAAGGGTATCTGCTTGCTCCAGGAACACTAAGAGCCTCAAACCATTCCTTCAGGTCATGTGAATGAGGTCTAGAATTGTTACTGTTTTTGTTGGCATATCAAGTAAGGCCCGGATAGATTGCCAGGCTCTGTCGTGGGCGGTATACTCTCAGTAATAGGCTCTCACCTCATGTATTTAAGGATGAACTGCAATGGGGATAGATCAGCTTTTCTCTTGGGTGGAGTTCTGACGAGCTGTGGAGTCCAGATGTTGAAAATGGTGGACCTCATGGTATGGGAGATCCTCTGGCTTCCTGCGAGGCTCTATTGGGTTGGAGGGCCAGAGTAAGAACTCGCCTTCCCTCCCGGGCACCTATGATCAGCTGAGCACAGGGAGAGCCAGTAACAGTTCTGCCCTGTGTGCCTGAGTCTCTGGTTCAGGCATACCTGGGCTTAAAATAGTCTTCACTGTAGAGTGAAACTCTGATGAGGAGGGCTTGAGATTGGCTTTTATCTTGGGTGGAGCTCTGACAAGCTATGGAGTTTGGATGTTGAAAATGGCATCCATCATGGTGTGGGGGTTCCTTAGGCTTCTTGTGAGGCTCTGTTGTGACAGCGGACCAGGGCAGGACTTGCCTTCCCTCCCAGGCGCCTCATGTTCAGCTGAACACAGGGAGTGCTGGTAGCAGCTCTTCCTCGTGTATCTGAGCCATTTATTTATTTATTTATTCATTTATCTGTTTATTTATTTATTTGTCTGTTTATTTATTGATCTATCTATCTATTCATATATTCATTTATTTACTAACTTGTTTATTTATTTATTTTTTGTTTATTGTTTTTTGGGTCACACCCAGTGTTGCTCAGGATACTCCTGGCTCTTTACTCAGGAATGACTCGTGGCTGTGCTTGGAGACCATAAGGAATGCAGGGGATTGAACCTGGGTCAGTGGCATGCAAGGCAAACACCCTACCCACTGTGCTATCGATCTTGCCCCCATTTTGATTGTTTGAGATTACTATTTAAAGATTTCAGTTCTGTATTTACTATCTTAATCTGCTATAACAAAACTGTCACAGTTTGGATAATTTATAGCCAATGTAACTCTATTAGGACTGAATTAATTTCTATCTGATAAACTTCATGTGTTTTGAGTCAGTGCTCTAAGATCCCTGAGAGTTGTTGGATTCATTTAAGATCAATTTCTATTCAAAGAGTATGATTGTAAGAGTAAGGGAGGGAATCAGGAAAATTAAAATGGTTTATGAAAATTAATTACTTTTTTTCCTAAAACGTTCAGAGATGCTTGATTCACAGTAGCCATTTACAGTTTAATTCAAGATTATTTAACTTATTTTGTTTTGTTTTGTAGTTATTAAAATGTTTTATTTTGGGAAAAGAATTTTACTTTGCATGCATTATCTTCATTAGTTAATATCAGTAAGTAGATTTGTATTCGTTTGATGACTGCTACATATTATGTACAATATAAAGAAATATGTTAAGGGAATAAACAGATCCTGAAATCTGTTTACCATGAGTTTACAATGCTAGGGATTGCATGAGGGGTAATGTTTTGGGGTGGGGCACTCTGCTGAGAGTGTGGTATTACATTATATGCATGAAACTATCATTTGAAGTGCTGTACATCATGCTGATTAGAATAAAAAAATAGAATTAGAAAATAAAAAAGTGGTCACTTATACAGAAAGATGTTATAGGAGATAGAAGTAAGTGACACAGATACACGGGCAGAACTGCTACTGCATTCCCTGTTGCGCTCCCTATTCTCCACTGATCCTGAGGTGGTCGGGAGGGAGGGCCAGTAGTTGAATTAGAATGGGAAGGAATGGGAGTGAAGATAGATGGTTATCAACTACTCCACCTCCTCTACACTGATGACATTGTTCTAACAATGCCAAACCTTAGTCAAGAGGCACAAATGCTGACTGACTTCAACTGTGAATGTGGAAAGGTAGGTCTAAAGTTGAATCTCAACAAAAACAATGTTCATGAAAAATGAATTAATTCCAGATGTTCCATTCATTCTCAATGGAACAAACATCTCTGAGTGCAGCAGTTATGTGTACTTCGGTTTAGAACTGAGCATGACATGATGAATGATCTAGCACCTGAACTGCTCAGGAGGAGGAGAGCAGTGTGGAACACCTTCAAGAGAATCAAAGAAATAGCTAAAAGGACAAAGAACCGCTGGCTCTGGGCACATCTCTTAGACTCCACCATTCCTCTGCATTACCATATGCCTCAGAGACCTGGACCATACGAAAGCAGGATGAGAATGGTATTCAGGTCTCTCAAAGAGATGCACTTTAATATCACACATCACTCAAGTCAGAGAAGGATTCGGAGTTCTGACATTCAATGACGATTGAGAATCAGGGACACTGTCTCATTTGCCAAGGCACTGAAAATCAGAAAAGCTGGACATGTAATGCAACTTGAAGATGACCACTGGACTAGAGCCGTTACCGACTAGATCCCAACGGACGTCAAAAGATCACATGGCTGCCCACCTAGAAGCTGTCAGACTTCTTTGTCAAGATCCTGAATGAATGGTTTGAGGCTCTTCATGTTTCTGGAGCAAGCAGATGCCATTGGGCTACACTGGCACGTGACAGGGACAAATAGAAACGCTACTGGCTCCCACTTGAGCCAATTGACGAATAATGGGATTATCAAGTGATTAAGTGATCATGTGAAGAAGTTAATATTTTGTCATATTTACTTCAAGTCTCTCTTGCCTTCCCACCGTCTAAAAGATATTGCCAGCTAAAGTTTCATTCTCCCTATTTCTTTCTTCACTTGACTTTCTCAAAGCTAGTTGTTTCTCTAACATTGATGGGCCAATTTCATTCATTTGTGTTTTATACTTTAACATGTAAGTTTTATAGAAGTAAGCTAATTCCAACATTGTCAAAATTAAGTTTTTAATTCCATTGCGATTTGTTATTTAAATTAAGTTTCTGAGTCTTATTCATTTGACACTTATTGATTTAGTGTAAGCAGGCATATGGTATTTTTCTTGGGAGGGACTTTCACCTCTTCTGGTGGTACTCCTGGCTCTGCGCCATAGGGATTGCTTTCAGAGCATTGCTATTTCAGTGTGTAAACATGTAATATTACATGCATTATTTTAATATTGAAATTCAAAAATATGTCTTTTAAAAATTAGTATAATATAGCAGTAAAAGAAATTGTAAAGTTTCTTAGTCAACAACATTTATAAAATAAGAGCATTCAGATTTTTCTAAATAAAATCTTTATAGAGTTATCTTCTGAGTTGTATTAAATTTTATTCTTTCATGGAATAAGTTACTGATAATACTTTTTAATAGCCAACTCAATTGCTTAATATGAACTGAAAAGTTCCTAATTAGATACTATCAGACTTTTAAAGTAGTGCTTTTGTTTTGAAATTTTAAAAAATCGCTTTGCATATATTTCCCATGTAAAAGATTGCTTAGGACCATCCATGGTTTGTGGTTCTGGAAACACTCCAATTGTGTTACACATGATAGGCATTTTGCCCAGTCCATGCAAGAGTTGAGTCAGAGGCCATTAGCAACATATTTTAAATGGAATAACCACAAACCATAACTAATATTAATATCAACATAAACACACTTTGCTTAAATGAATTTCATCTGAACAATTCCTTAGTAAACTTACCATTTTGTTACAAGTACATATGTACCAATAGAATAAACTATCTGGTAGTTTTTGGTCAAAAATATGCTCTAAATCAATTTTGTTTCACTTCTTAAACCTGAAAAATTACTTGGAAAAGCTTATTCAATGTTTATTTATAAATCTCCAAGTCAAAGTACATAAGCTTTTGGTATGTGTAATTCATTAGCCTCATGTTATGATATAGAATCACTTTTCCCAATGAAAATTGTGGGACTCAGATTTAAGTAAATCTTTTAGCAGTATATAGTGAGAAGACAATAAGCTACTATTTCTTCATCATTTCCACTAAAATTTTTATCTGTATATATGTTGAAATAATTATATACATACATATATATGTACATATATGTCCACTGGCATCTTCAGAATATAAATGTATTTTGAAGTAAATCTTGCCATTGTATATAATGATAACTTTCTTATGAAATCATCCTGGTGTTAGCACAGACCCTAATTCGAATGACTGTTGTCTTCCTAAGACAAGTAGATAAGAGGGCAGGGAAACATATATGAAAGTAGAGGAAGAAATGAAAGCTATTAAAAATGTGAGCCACATAATTATATAAGAAAAGGCACATAAATATATAAAGGAAAGTTTTAACTTATTTAATTGAACCTTGAAGTTTCTTGGTTATATTAATATTTAACCTTAATCTGTGTTATTGCATATTTCTATGTTATTGTCTATATTAATTAAAGTTGGGATAACAAAGAACTATGCTTGTTTTGATGTAAAGTGAATGCAAAGATGGAGAGTTGTCTTAGGATCTTTACCTTAAATTTAAAAAAATAATTTTAAGTTATAAATTAAGTTATAACATTGAAATGATATAAAAAGTTGTGCTTTTTTTTGTAGGGTGCCACACCAGTTGTGCTCTGGCTTTATCTCTCCCTCCATTATCAGTTATAACTCCTGATTGTGCTCCTAAGACCATACTGGGTGCCTGGGATCTAACAGACAGTTGCTTATAAGGCAAGCATCTTACCTATTGTACTATCTGTCTGCCCAGAAGTAACATCATGTTAAGGTAATCTCATACTCAACCCAAATTGAACCTAGGAATAAGAGTCACATATATAATAGAATGCACTAATATATGTACCATAATAGTTTAAAAACTTCTTTGTAGAGCCAAAATCTGGGAACAGGTCAAGTGCCCTAGAACACATGACTGAATAAAGAAGCTATGGTAATTTTACACAATGGAAAATTACATGGACATTAGAAAAGTTAAAGTCAAGTAGTTCACTTTTATGTACATGGATCTGCAAAGTATCATGATAAGTAATATGAATTCAAAGAGGAGGAATACATAGATTGATCTCACTCATTTATAGGATATAAAAGAACATAGTGTGGGAGTAATTACCAAAGATAATGGAAATGAAGGGCAGGAGAATGGGTTATCAGTAGGAAGTTTGCCACTCTGGGAAAGGGGGTGTGGATCAGGGAATAGACAAAAAAAGACAACGATGAAGGAAAGTAGATACTGGAGAAGGGATTGGTGCTCCTACATTGTACCCCTCAAACTTAATCATGAATAATTTTGAAGGCTTTTGATTAATAGTGATTCAATAAATTATTTAAAAAAAATAAAACTAAAGAGTGCCACTGGGGGAAATCATTGTAATAGGTCTGTGTATATCTGATAAAAATCACAACTATTATATTCTAAGCAGAATATAAAACAAGTGTGACGATGTTTTTAGGAGATGAAGACAACCTATTTCACATCCAGGACTTAAGGATATTATTATCCCAGAGAAATTTTATCTATAAATGCAAAGTAAAATTTTCATTATAAATTTCACCATAGTATTAGATTTTAGGTCAATGAAAGAAACACTAAAAGGAAATAAGACCCATAAATTAGAAAGACAAAGATATGTCACTATTATGTTATATAAGATGCTTTATCTCTAAAATTATATTCCAAGAATAAGTTTAACTGTGATGTTTTAGATTTTAAAAAAAAATTAATAAGACAGATTTTTAAAACTATGATCATAGTGTCACTTGTCACTTGTCTTCCTGTTGTTCATTGATTTGCTTGAGCAGTCACCAGTAATGTCTCAATTGTTGGGAATGAGGTACATTATTGTTACTGTTTTTGGCATATGAAATGCACTACGGGTAGCTTTCCAGGCTCTGCCGTGTCTCTGGGTTCATCCCAGGGGGTCCAGTCTTTTTCTATGTCAGAGCATCAACCATCCAGGGCCCATGGGGCAGAGCCCTGGGTGTAGACAAGTCTGTCTCCTGTCTACCACCTGCTGACACAACTGGACACCGCAGCCACACCTGCACACCTGCAACATTACGAGGGGCAGGATGATATTTTAATATAAAATGATGAAAGATATTAGTATAAAATATAGAATTTTATGTGATACCTTGAGATTTATAATATGGTGACTTCTGTCACACACAAATTTCTATTCTGCCAAATCTATAAACACACAAATATTTGCTTTTGGATATATTATAGGACAGAAATATAAGAGAACATGTAATGTAGATAATATTTGCCATATATCAATATTTTAAGGACCTTTCTTTAAAATTAAAGTAGCAAAATTTTGGTTAAACTTTTTCTTTTTTTTCATTTTATGGGCTGTAAGTTAGTACAAAGATCAGGCTGCATGTCTAGCATTCTCGAATACTGGTTTCATTTTGGTTTATTTATTCTTATTTATGCTCCCATTAGTATTGTTAGATGCATCTCAGGAGACCCTCAAGTACTACCAGGTGAGACATTGGCAGTGCCAGGAATGACCATCTGGGTATCCACTAGTATGCATGGCGCAAGTAGCATCACATCTTTCCACTTACATAGGAGGAGCCCTGTGAGCAGTGCTTAGAAGGACCTCCTACCCACCAAAACAATCTTAATTTTCTAAAAAGTTTATTTTTATTTCATATTTGCAAAGTGAGATAAGCAAATAGAAATATTATCTAGGTACTCTATTCAGACATATGCACATATACTTTTATATCAGTTCCCCATTTTCCCCTCTAACCTCAGTTGATGTATAAAAGTCTGGCAAATATACTTTTTTTTTATAGCTGGCTTCCAGGAGTAAGGAAAGCTAGGCTAACTAAATCCTGAGTAATTTCTATATAATTTTCTGTTAAAACACACACACATACACACACATACACATACACACACTGCATTCAATGGCTTAAAAGCTAAAACACTAATTCATTGCAACACCATTTTACACTATTTTAGAGTTGCCACATTTTGGAAACAACTCAAGTTCCCAATAGCAGATGAATTGGATAAAAACATTTTGGATAGGGGCTGAGAGATTGTACAGGACCATGGAGCTTGCTTTACACTGGCTTTCATCACTTATATATGTGTTTCTCTATCACTAAAAGTGATCTCATAATGCAGAAGCAGGAATAACACTAAGTACCACTGGATGAAGCAAAACCCGCTCTACACACATGCACAAGATTTATATACAATTGTATGTATAGCTACTTTATAGAATATACTTCACAATAAGAAAAGGTAAAATTTTGCTAAATACTACATAGAATGTGTCCTCTGAAGTGTTGCAAGGAAAATATGGACATTGGACAATCTCACTAATATTTCTCATTAATTGTGTACATAAAGAAACAAAGTAAAAGAATAAATACTGAATGAAAACAAATCTTAAGAATCTTCCAACAGAAATATAGTTAAGGATCATGTTACTCTGTGTGTAGGGTGGGGAGGGAGGGAGGAGACATTTGCAGGTGAAGAAGGGTTCAATGGACTCAACAGATAGTAGAAAAATCTCACTTTGAGGGTTTGGTGGCTGCATTGTAGTAACATTGTAACCCTAAATCATGCACATGTATACTCCTTTTCACCATTGTTACCAAATAAGTATTAGTAAATCAAATTGAAAAAAGGCAAATCGCCTGTTAAAAGAATCCTGCATTACTTACCACATTTGACTTAGAGTTGTGTTGAAGAAATGCAACCTTATTTAATACTTGTTACCTGTTCTATTGTTATTGGAATAACATGCTACCCTAGTGCTGATATAATAAGTTTGGTTACACGTTTTCCCATCCCACCACCACCCAAGTTCCATACACCACTATCCTTATGTCATTTCTGGTTCAGCCCTTCTTTTCCATCTTCAAAGACCTTGGTCCTGTTAAAGTTCAAGTGCATGTTTCCACTGCACAAAGTCCATTCCTGTGCTTTATGACGGTATGTGACATATATGGTGATTTCACCAACATATATCCTTCTTCCTGACTCATCTCATTCAGCATGAGAGGAAAAGCTGCTCTAAGGTAGAGTGATTAGGGGCCGGAGCCATAGCCCAGCAGTAGAGCGTTTGCCTTTGCACCGCCGGCCCGTGCTGGCCAGGGCTCCATCCCGGCATCCCATATGGTCCCCCCGAGCACCGCCGGGAGTAACCCCTGAGCGTCACCAGGTGTAACCCAAAAAAGCAAAAAAAATTAAAATAAAAAGTAGAGTGATTAGCATACCTGAAGGAATATGGTGTTTTTTTTTTTTTAATTTGCTCTTTGGGGTCACACCGACAATGCTCAGGGGTTTCTCCTGGCTCTGCACTCAGGAATCACTCCTGGCGGTGCTCGGGGACCATATGGGATGCTGGGGATCGAACCCAGGCCGGCACAGGCCAGCCGTGCAAGGCAAACGCCCTACCCGCTGGGCTATCGCTCCGGCACCTGGAATATGGTGTTTTTAAACAAGGGAAAGTCAGGGGCCAGCAGAGCTAAAGAGGGCATCTTTCATGATCAAAAGAAAGCTTCAGAGAAGAAACATGAAACAAACATATATTCCATAATCATGAATCAACAGAAAATCAATGGGATAAGTAGTCAAATACTAACACTGGCTGTGTCTCTATCAGTGTAGTAAGGTAGAGTACTTTATCTCATAGTCCTTTTAAAAATCCATTGAAAATACTTAAGATCTTTTATTTTACAGTACATATATAAATATAATCTTTCCAGGGTCAGAGTGGTAGTACAGTAGGTACATACTTGTGTTGTATGTGGCTGTAGCAGCCGTGACTCTTGCTTAAATCCCAAGGTATAAATACGAACACTCAGGAGTTTTACCTGAGCACAGGCCCAAAAAAGCCCCTGAGCAACTCTGGTGTATCTAATATCTCTCCCTACACACACACACAGCACACACACACAAAAATTCACTATATCTAAGGTGATAGAGGAAAAAAATGAATTAAAAAGATGGGGAGGGGCCAGAGCGATAGTCCAGCGGGTAGGGCGTTTGCCTTGCACTCGGCGGACCCATGCCTGCCCGGGTTCAATCCCGGCATCACATATGGTCTCCCGAGCACCACCAGGAGTAATTCCTGAGTGCAGAGCCAGGAGAAACCCCTGAGCATTGCCGGGTGTGACCCAAAAAGAAAAAAAAAAGATGGGGAAATGAAATCTTTATCAAAGGACACCGTGATTAGATTCAATACAAAAATTAAATATAAAAATGACTGCTAAGGAGCAAGGTTGTATATAGAGTGAGAGAAAAATCCAGGATAAGTGGTAGATGGGATGGAGATGCAGGGTTGTGGAATGGAAGCAGAAACATATTCCAGAAATGCAATTATGTGTCAATTATGATGTCTAAACAAATTTGAAAACAAATGAAAAAAGCAAGAAAATTAAGTTCTTTGTCTTAAATTTACAAAAAAAAAGATAAAAAAACCCAATATTTTAATATCATCAGGTGAATATTCTAGGGAAATATTAAGCAAAAGACAGTAGAGTCTAAATGCAAGGAATAGGTGTCTACATGATTTGAGAGAATTCCTGCTCAAACGTTTTAATATTAACCAATTATTTAAAACACACTTTCTTGAATTTGGAAATAAAGACTATTAATGTAGTTTTAAACTGACTCTGTGGTCTGTGAGAAGTATACTACATATCCACTTTTATAGGTGAACTCAGATTTTTCTAGTTAAATGAAGAAAGCTTAGAAGAGCTATTTCTAAGCTTAGAAGAGCATAGCTATTTCTAATATTTTTAATTCTATACAAAGGCATATGTTTAGCTACTGATAATTTCTATCTTGTAAACAAAGGCAGTTCAATTGTTTTGAAAAAAAATTAATTTTGGGTTGAAATGTAAATTATTTAAAAGTAATATTTAAAAAATTCTTAACGATGAAGAATTTTTACATAAGCAAAGTTTGAAATGAAAATGCTGACAAATTCTTTAAATACAGCAAAGATACTACTACTTCTCTATTATATTTTAGCATTTACTTTAGATAAACACAAGCATATACATCTACTTGTGAAAATATTAAAACAATAGGAACTCCATATGAATGGTAGCTGAGTTAATACTAAACATAGGAAGGTAAATGAAGAAAGTTTTTTTTTTCTTGTTTGTTGGTTTGTTTAGTTTCAGATTTGGAGCCACAGCAGACTTTATTCAGGGCTTAATCTGAATTTTGCACTCAGGGATTATTCCTGGCAGTACTCAGGAGAGAATAAGGGATGCTGGGTGTCAAACCCAGGTTAGCCACATGCAAATCAGTGACTTACCCCTTGCATTATCTCCCCAGCCAATGTTTAGAATTTTATTTACCTTGATCCATCATGTCTTCTAGCTATATGTCAGACTAAGCTAACAGTGAATCAAAGCCAGGGTTGCTTCAACATAAAGCTTCTAGTGGCTCTTTAATTACCATTTGAATTCAATATGTTCTGGAAACTTTGTATATCAACATTAATTATATCTAACTATAACTTTTATTAATAACATAGAATACGGATAGTTAATAGCATCAATTTTGATTCATATATGTCAACCATGTTTGTTCAGTGACACAGAGTCAAAGGTTGACTTCTTAAAAATGAGAATAGTTAAATAAACAAAACATTAGAGTTGTTTTTAGCTTATTAATGAAAAAATGTCTATCGGAATGTTGATGAATAGTCTATGAATGGTTAAAGCAGTTAACTTTCTCTTCGATATGTCCTCAGTAAAATGTGGCTTCAAATACATACGTAGTGTAAAATGCTAGAAGAGTTTAGATAAATAAAAATTCTATTAATATTTTGCTTCACTCTATTTCTGCAATCCACAAAACGCTGACACTGAGAAACTTTAAAGAGAGACCAAAGAGCAGACTTAACTTTCCTCATAACAGCATGTAGTGCTTTACACTATAAATCAATTTCCAATAATGTTTTGAAGGTTTCAATTTTTAGGGATTTGCTATTTTGTGAATCCACAGAAAAAGTTTATGTACTTAGCTTATATATTAGAAGTTGTAACCAGAGGCCTATTCATACAAGAGAGCATTCTGAGTTATAGGCTGGAACTCTTTATATTATGAGCTACTTGTGTGTGTGTGAGTGTGTGTGTGTGTGTGAGTGTGTGTGCATGTGTGTTGTATTACTGGAGATGGCACCAAAATTTATAAGCGGGAGGTGATTGAGTTAAATTTAATATTTGCTATAATTATGCAGTTGACTAGTTATGTATTTTTTAGACATTCATTGAGGGCAAACTACATGCCACATTCCTTTAAGGTGGCTGACCAGTTTCTACCTGATACTTATATCGTCCTTTGGAACTGCCAGGACTGATTGCTGAGTACAGAACCACAAAACAAACCAACTAACAATCAGGGCTATAGTGATAGCACAGTGGGAAGAGAATTTGCTTCTCAAGTTGTAGACCCAGGTTCAAAACATAGTACCCCCTAGGCCACCGTGAGTAATTCCCAATTGAGTGACTGTGTTTTGGAACTGCACAAACAAGAACCCTATACATGTTAAACAAACACTCTACATGTCATGCTGCATCCCTGGCCCTATTATAAATACAAATGAAGAAATCCAATAAATTAATATTGTTTTTTATTCTGTGCTGTAAGTAAACTTCAAGAAATGGAGATTTGTTGAGACTTGTCATTGTTACTGCAATTGAAGACATCTGCGTGATCTAAAATATTCTATTAATATATTCCTCATTTTTCAAATGTTTTTCTGAGACAGACCAAATTTTCTTTTGTATTTCAGTAAAGAAAAATATTATAAATATCCTTGAATGAAGCATCAGGCATAAGAGTCTGTTCTTCTTTGAGTCAGACAATGAGGGTATTATCTTGCAAATATGCAAAAACAGTGCTGCTTCACTGAACTTTTCTTTTGGAAGTATTTGTGCTTTTATAAAACCACAGATTTGATGTAGCACTGAATTGATCTATCAGAATTCCTGACCAACTCTGTGCCCTGCCCTAAAGTACACTTTCCTACAGCCACATATGCCCCAGGCAATCACTGTTCAGTACAATTACCATCAACAGCTCATTGTTACAGAGATACATGCTTTGAGACAGCAAACCAGGTGGTGAAATGTGCCATTTACCATGGTAAATACATGGCTTCCTGCCTGTTGTACTATGGCAAGATGGTTCCCAAAGATGCCAAAGTGACCACATTGCCACCATCAACACCAGGTATGCTATCCAGTTTGTGAACTGGTGTCCCACAGGCTCCAAAGTTGTTATTAATTACAAGCCTCCCACTGTTACCTGGTGGAGAGCTGTCCAATGAATTAGGGGCTGTGCCAAGGACATTGTAGATGACTGGGTTCACTTAGCCTTGTTTTATCATATCTGCCAAAAGTATTTTTGTTGTTGCTGTTAATTTGTTTGAGGGCCACACCTGGTTATACTCAGTTTTCATTCCTGCTTCTGAGCTCAGAATTGATTCTGGTATGATCACGGGACAATACTCTGTGCTAGACATTGAACCAAGGATGGTTGTGTGCAGGACAACAGCCTTACCTCATTTACTATCACTACAAATCTTTCCAGGACTACTTTGTTCACTAATTGTAGGTGAGAAGATGGGGAGGCAGAGTTAACTGAGGCCTATGGTAATGTGGCTGACTTTAAGAAGGATTAAGAAGAGGGTGGTGGGTATAGTGCTAATTAAAGGAGGGTAAGGAGTAACCTTAACCTCTCTATTGCAATTTTAAGTGCAATTGTATTGGTAATAACTATTTTTTGTTGTCCATTGTAACAATCAAGCCTGTCAATAAATTTTGGTTTTAAATAGTCTTAGTCTTATAACAAAAGTTTCTTGCATACAATGTTCCAACACTATGTAATGGTATATAGATAAAGCTCACATTAAAAAAAAAGCTATCTGGATAATAAGTCTTAAGAATAAAATACTTTAAAAAGTAGGGCTGGGAATATGGCTCAAAGGACTTGTGTTCATGCCTTGCATCTGGGACACTAAGCTCAATCCCTGATATGACAATATTATCTGAACATCTCAGGGAATATTTTGAGAAATGCACACTGGAAGTAAATGCTGAGAACTATTGGGTGTTGCCCCTCAAATACCCAAAAAGCTATATTATATATATAATGCTGTAATATTATAAATCTTTAGTAATCACCCTAAATTATGATAAAATGAGCTATAATTAAGTAGCTTCAGAGAAAGTAAAGGCCTGCAAAAAGAGTTTTGATTTCATAGAGTATTAGAACGATGTCATCAGTGAAGCGGAGGTGGTGTAGTTGCCGACCATCTATCTACACTCCCATTCCTTTCCATTCTAATTGTTGCTGATGTTCTCGAGGGTGGCGCTGAAGAGTTTTGGTGAAATGGTATCACCCTGTCGAACCCCTCTTTTCACATCAATGATCACTTCTTTGTAGAGTGGTGAGATCCTGGTGGTGAATCCATAATACAGCTCACGAAGGATCTTGATGTATTGGGTTTGAACACCCTGTTTGGCTAGGGCTTCGATGACTGCTTCAGTCTCCACAAAATCAAAGGCTTTCTGATAATCAATGAACGTGAGACAGAGTGGCATCTTGTGCTCCCTACAAACCTCAATGAGCTTGGTTACTGTGTGGATATGGTCGATTGTGCTGAATCCTTTCCGGAAGCCTGTTTGCTTGCATGGTTGTCCTTCATCTAGTGTTCTGCTAATCCTGTTCAGGATGACTCGTGTAAACAGCTTGTAGATGACAGACAACAGGCAGATGGGGCGATAGTTGCTGATGTCGTGAATGTCTCCCTTCTTGAACAGTAGAACTGTCCTGCTGGTTTTCCATTGGGAGGGCACCTTGCATTCGGACAGGTAGCATGTGAAGAGCCAGGCTAGTTTATTGATGAGTACCTACTGCAGATTCTTCAGGTGTTTGGGTCTGACTTTGTCTGGGCCTGGTGCTGTTCCCTTCTTTACCAACGAGATGGCATGTTAGATTTCAGAAGGGAGAATGTTGGGAATGACATATCCATCCTGTGGAATTTGGTATGTGGGCAGGTAGATGTGGCTATCAAAGAGATTTGAGTAGAAGTCATGGATAATCTTCTCCATTGCCTTTCTGGTAGATGTGATATATCCATCAGGGCGTCGAAGGGCAGTCATCTTGGTCTTATAGTTGGCGAAGTGGCATGGAATGCCTTCAAAGGCATCGAAGAAATAGCTAAAAAGGAAAAAAGAACCTCCGGCTCCAGGCACATCTCTTTGACTCCACCGTTCTCCCTGCATTAACATACGCCTCAGAGACCTGGGCCCTAAGAAAGCAGGATGAGATTGCTATTCGGGTCTCCCAGAGAGGAATTGAAAGAGCTATGCTTGGAATTTCACGCCTCACTCAAGTATGAGAATGAATCCAGAGTTCTGACCTCCATCACTATTCCAGAATCAGGGATGCTGTCTCATTTGCCAAGGCATCGAAAATCAGATGGGCTGGACATGTAATGCAATTTGGAGACAACCTCTGGACTAGAGCCGTTACCGACTGGATCCCACAGGATGTCAAAGATCACATGGCTGCCCACCTACAAGATGGTCAGACTTCCTTGTCAAGACCCTGAAGGAACGGTTTGAGGCTCTTCATATTCCTGAATCAACCAGATGCCATTGGGCTACATTGGCATGTGATAGGGTCCAATGGAAATGTTACTGGCGCCCTCTTGAGCAAATTGATGAATAACGGGATTCAAGTGATTAAGTGATTAATAATATTAAACTGAAAATCATAATAGAAATAGCATATATTCATTGTACAATAAATGTCATATAACCATTTGTCATATACCATAGCATGGTAATAATCATAATAGAAATAGCATATATTCATTGTACTATAAATGTCATATAACGATATGTTATATACCATAGCATGGTAATAAATTGTTTAATTCTTTATAAATATATAATTGCTCTAAGTTGTAATATATTTAATAAAGTGAAAACAACAACAGTGTATCAGATTAGACATATAATAAATAAAAATATTCAGCTACCCACTCCTGCCAATAAAAAAGACATACTGTTGGGAAGCACTGGGTTCCCCAACAATATTGGGGAACAAGTTCCCTTTAATCTCAAGGACCAGTGTCAGAGAGCAAAAAACAGGAATTCAGCTCCATTCCAAAAGCCTTTACTAATTACCAATAATAAAGCAAGCTCTGCTACTACAATCAAAGATAATGGGTATCCCATAGAGCACTAGCTCTCGGTCAGACCTCTGACCATGCTCTCAGGCCCAGCTCTCTCATCAAAGTGGATGGCTCTGCCTCAGTCAGTCTTTTTATATACCCAAAAGCAAGAACCCTTTTCTTCAGGGTGGGTTGTCTTAACAAAGATCAAGGAATCAGCTTTTTAGGTGCAAATGCTAGGTGGTATCACACCTCTCTTTCAGGTCTAAACAAATGATAATGTCAGGGTCTAGTCCCTTCCTCTGAGATTATCTCTTATGTAAAAACAATGGAGAAAAACAAAGAGCTGGTCTTAAGAAATATATCTTAATGGATGTATATTCAGGGGAAGAATAACATATTCACATGTATGTTCACATAAATACATGGAAAAAATACATGCAATACATAGGCAGAAATACATGCACTCTAGATGGTACCCACAAGGTCCTTCTTATTTATACTCCGCAGCAGGGTAATTCTGAGTGTCCTGTTCTCTGTTTACCAAAAAGGTTATGCTAACGTGTCTGAGGGCAAACTAGAAAGATCCCTGCCTTGATCTTGGTATAGAGTTGAAAAATGGTAGTCTCAACATAGCCAGGGTGGTGGTCTCCTGGCAAATTCTGGATTGTCCCCCATTGGGACCAGTGGGTATTAAAATGAATTGTGCCCAATATAGATAGCATTGAAATCATAGTATCACTTCACTTTTATCAGTTGTCTTCCCATTGTTCATCTATTTGCTCAAGCGGGCACCAGTAACATCTTCATATGTTCTGTTGCAAGCAAATGTATCCCAGGGACATCTGCTTGCTCCAGGAACAGGAAAAACCTGTTTTTCAGGTTTTTCCTGAAAAAAAAGAAAAAACATTTTTTCAAGTTTTTTTTTCAGGTTTTTCCTGAAAAAATATTTTCAGGTCATGGGAGTGAGGTCAACAATTGTTACTGTTTTTTTTTTTTTTTTTTTTTTGCATATCGAATAAAACACAGGTAGCTCACCAGGCTCTGCCATGTAGGTATACACTCAGAAAAAGGCTCTCATCTCGAGTGTTTACAAATCATAAATCATAGTAGAGATTTACTCAGAAATCATAGTAGAGATAATAATAATACTCCAAGAGTTATTGATTCAGAGTTAAGTGACTCCTGTAACTGCCACACCCTCCATCAATATTTACACATAAGAGGGATATCATTAGCATGAACCCTGATTTACAGACATGTAAATAGCCTAAACGATAAGTAGTTTAAATAGCAAAAATATAAAGCTAGCTAGGCTGTGTCATCTAAAACATAGGGTTACAGGTTCTTAATATTGGTCTCAATAGTGATATTTTGATATAATCTCAGAAGCAAATATATAAAAAAGTTAAAATATTTTATTGTTAAAATAAAATTAAAAAAGCTTTGTAATTGTATATCTCACGATGGTATAATAAAATATTTTTTAAAAAGCTGAGATAGATAAATGAAATAGCAACAAACAAAAATCTGTACAGCAAGAAAATATTTGTGAGAGATAACCTATAAAATTGGAAAATAGTTTGGAAACCATATTTCTTGATAAGAAGGTAATATCTGAAATATGAAAGAAACTCCTATAATTCAATACTAAATTAGCACTTGATCACTTGATCACTTGAATCCCGTTATTCATCGATTTGCTCAAGCGGGCGCCAGTAACATTTCCATTGGACCCTATCACATGCCAATGTAGCCCAATGGCATCTGGTTGATTCAGGAATATGAAGAACCTCAAACCGTTCCTTCAGGGTCTTGACAAGGAAGTCTGACCATCTTGTAGGTGGGCGGCCATGTGATCTTTTGATGTCCCGTGGGATCCAGTAGGTAATGTCTCTAGTCCAGAGGTTGTCTCCAAATCGCATTACATGTCCAGCCCATCTGATTTCCAATGCCTTGGGAAATGAAACAGTGTCCCTGATTCTGGAATAGTGATGGAGGTCAGAACTCCAGATTCCTTCTCTCACTTGAGTGAGGCGTGATATTCCAAGCATAGCTCTTTCTATTCCTCTCTGGGAGTCGCGAATAGCATTCTCATTCTGCTTTCATAGGGCCCAGGTCTCTGAGGCATATGTTAATGCAGGGAGAACGGTGGAGTCAAAGAGATGTGCTCGGGAGCTGGAGGTTCTTTGTCCTTTTAGCTATTTCTTCGATGCCTTTGAAGGCATTCCATGCCTTTCTCTTCCTCCCCACGCAGCTCAGGTGCTAGGTCGTTCATCATGTTGACTTCTCGACCTAGGTACACATAACTGCTGCATTCAGAGATGTTTGTTCCATTGAGATTGAATGGGGCCTCTGAAACTAGTTCATTTTTTATAAACATAGTTTTCTTTTAGATTCAGCTGTAGACCTATCTTTCCACATTCTCGGTGAAAGTCAGCCAGCATTAGTGCTGCTTGGCTAATGTTTGGTGTTATTAGAATGATGTCATCAGCGAAGCAGAGGTGGTGTAGTTGCCAACTTTGGCATTTTGGATTTCAGAAGGGAGAACGTTGAGAATGACATATCCATCCTGTGGAATTTGGTATGTGGGCAGGTGGACATGGCTATCAAAGAGATCTGAGTAGAAGTCATGGATAATCTTCTCCATTGCCTTTCTGGAAGATGTGATAGATCCATCAGGGCATCGGAGGGCAGTTATCTTGGTCTTATAGTTGGCTAAGGACAGGCGGGCAGTGCGAATGCTTTCCCCGTCTTCTGCTGCATCTTCCAGTATTTCTGTGCTTCTTTCTTTGAGTTCTTCCTTTATTACTTCTCTGCACCGTTTAGCAAGCTTGGACTTTAGCATTTGGTCTCCTGAGGCTCGTGCCTTGCCACGTTGGCTAATGAGCTCGAGATTTTCTCAAGACAGGCATCCTTTTGTGTCTTTCTCTCTCAGCATTCTTCGCACAATCATGGAAGTGCTGAACCAGTCGGTTGTACTTTTCATCGATGTCATCAATGGTGGTATCTTCCCATGTTGCTGCAATGGTGCCAAAAGAGTTCCCAGTTGGTGGTCGTTCTGGGAGTTCTCTTCTTAAACTTTGCAGCCTTTTCTCCCCATTGCGGGAAGTAGAATTTTGCATGAAGGAGACGGTGGTCTGATCCTGTTTGGAATTTGGGGACGACAGCAACATCTGTCAGACAAACTGTCGATTGAAGATGATGTAGTCATTTTCATTGTGGAACTGACCTTCAGGAGATTCCCATGTGCAATGTTTCGCTTCAGCCTTCTGGAACTGTGAGTTTCCATGAGTGGTTGTGGTGGACATGATGAACTCAGATAGTCTCTCACCCTATTCATTCCATTTTAGGCCATGGATCCCGATGTGGAGTTCTTCAGTGATCTTCTTGGTCCTATCTTGGCATTAAAATCACCGACTATGATCTTG
Source organism: Cryptotis parvus (assembly GCA_021461705.1). Taxonomy (NCBI): domain Eukaryota; kingdom Metazoa; phylum Chordata; class Mammalia; order Eulipotyphla; family Soricidae; genus Cryptotis; species Cryptotis parvus. Next base: position 66,986 of record JAJIBD010021932.1, on the reverse strand, counting down.
TAGAAGGTGTGATCTTTTTTATGGAACTCCTCCAGTTCCATGTAGAATTTCTCAATTTCATCTCCTTTGTATGTGGATGTTGGTGCATAGACAATGAAGATAGAAATTGCTGGCAGTGGGCCACATCTCTTCAAGTGTAATTGTCCTATCCTGTTTTTAGGCATTCAAATGAATCAATGTTCACGGCCATGTTCGTGTTGACAAGGACACCAACACCACTGACATCTCTTTCTTCACATGTTACAAGGAACAATTCTTCTCCAGTGTCAAATACAGCATGTTGCGACTTATGCCTCCTCATCTCAGTCAGACCAATGATGTCGTACTTGATCTTTTGTGCTTGCACCATCAGATCCTCAATATATGCTTCCGATGCCAGCGTATTGCATTGAAAGTACAGACAGTCATTTTAGTCCTTCATTTTAGTCCTTCTTATATTAGATAATAGTATATTGCATTAAATATCATCATTTTAGTCCTTCAAATCCTTCATTTTAGTCCTTCAAATCATTTGAAATGATTCCTTCAAATCAGGTAATTTGACTCGTTGCGGATTTAGTGATAAATTAGTATCACTAATGTACTAATGTATCACTAAATCCGCAACAAGAGTCAAATTACCTGATTAAAGAGGAGATATTACCTGATTATGAAGAAGGAAAAAGAGTTAGACATTAATTAGAACACAAAAGGCACACACACAATCCAGAAATAAAACAAATAGCAACCCACAAGTTTATGAAAAGATCAGAATCACAGTATTATCTCAGCTATTAGGGTGACTGCTCTCACTCCCCAAAAGACTGTCATAAATGAAGTGGAGAATTTGGAACCTAATACCCTGTTGCTTAGAATATAAAATGGTGCTGCCTATGGATAACATTTGGCGAAAGAAATTACTAGATAATCTTTCAGTAACTCTGGGGGTGGGGGTCACATCCAGAGGAAGGGATATCAGGATATTGAACAGATATTTGCTGTCCCAGGCTTACTGCAGCATTTTTTCATAATAGCCAAAAAAGTTAGTGCAACCCAAATGCCCACAAACAGATGAACAGATAAAGGATGAAATTTAATGCAATGTACTATTATTTAATATAAGAAAAAAATTTCCAATATATGTGACAGCATTGATGGATATGGAAAGCTTTGTGCTGAGTGAAATAACTCACTCACAAAAGGAATATGTTTCATAATTCTACTTCTGCAAGAAAGCTAAAATAATTAAACACTATAACAACAAAGCCTCAGATGGTAGCTAACAGGAATTGAGAGGAAGAACTGAGTTCTTCAAGGACTCTTAATTTAAAGTAATGCAAATGCACACGTTTCAGAAATCTTACTATACAGTAATGCCTACAGTTAGCAAGTCCACATTGATGCTATTGGAGAGGTAGAGGGAGGGAGGGACGATCCCTAAAAGAGTGACTCTCATTTGACCAATCTTTTCTCTGGGAACACCCAAGAAGTGCCTGTTCCTAAGGCATTTCCTAAGGGTGGTTGGGGAGAGGTCATGGCAGATAAAATTCTGCCATATGCCTGCATGGATACTAGAACCTAATCAGGCCCACAGAGAACTGTGAAATGTCCGCTCAGGTCCACTTGATCTACATCACACAGAAATGAGTGTGACTCACCACTCTAGTTTCCCTGGAGCCATGTTCATGTGCAAATGAGAAAGGGATTAGTTTTTCAGGAAAATCAAGCTTGGGGTTTTCACTTGGGTTTCCCAATTCATTATCTGTCTTCACAGGGGGAAAAAATAAGGAAGAGGCAGATATTGAAAGAAAAGAGTATGATTAGTCAAATGAGGGGCAGAGTAATAGCAAAAGTTACTACTTTTATATGAAAATATGAGAGAGAAAGAGAGAGAGAAAGAGAGAGATTAAAATAGCATTGTCAAAGTTAGCATGGATTTCTCCAGAGGGAAGATGCAAAAAACAGAAATTACCCATTTTGTGTTGAGGTGAGGGACAGCATTCTGCATTGTCCAAAAACTGTTTTTATATGCCCCCCACCCCCCAACTGTCCCAAATGGGATTTTACATCTGGATTAGTCCATTGCAAGAGTACTGTCAGAAAGGAAAAACAAAAGTTTTATCATCTTTCAAATTGTTACTTTAAAAGAAATGTTTTCCCTCTCGGGAGGGTCTAGCCTTCCTGACTGATGCCAGTGTCTTAGTTAATTGTCTTTTCTTTGGTGGCAGTGGTGGCTGATCTAAAAGTAGTGTTCAGAAAGTTCAGAGACTAGTTCCTATCATAATCAAACAGTAGTCATGGAGGTTGCCCCATTGCAGGACTCCGGGACGAGCTTCTAGTTTCTGCTGTATGAAGAGCCTCCAGGCAATACCCAGCAGTGACCTAGGCCTCCAGAACCACAGCAGTGATGCTCAGGAGGCCTCGTGGTACCGAGGGATGAGCCTGAGTGTGGTATAAGCTAGAGTGTGCCGTGCTGACTCATAACTCCCCAATCCCATTTGCAGTCTAACCAAGTTTAATGAAGAAGGAAAATCTCGTCTTCATACTTTGGGATGTTTTCGAGCAGATGACAAAGTAAATGGCTTAGATCATATCTTGGGGCTTATTACTTCCCCAAACCCCTGTCCTATGCAGCAATGAACATAGGTATGCACTTAGCATTTCAAATTAATACTTTGACTTTTAATTTTGGATAGATGTCAAGAAGTGGGATCAATGAATTATATGGAAGATTAAATGATAAGTAATGATAGAATAACTATTATTTTCCTACATGCTTCCCTCCATGGGAAAATTTTTTACTCTTCTAAAATTAAGTCACTCTCAGATTCTGATGACTCCAATAGACTATTGCCTGAGTCCTATTATTATTATTATCATTATTATTATTATTATTATTATTATTATTATTATTATTAAGATAGCATGGCTTTAACTCCCTTGCAAAGTCAAGCATGTGTTGTATAATCCATTTAAAATGGTTACAGGAGCAACAATTCCTTGCATAACCCCTTAAAGATTTAAGGCAGTGAAATGAAGGAGGCAGATAGATTGGTCACAGCCTAGTCTCCTTTGTGGCAATGTTCATTTAAGAGTTTGTCACTCAGTTTTTAATTGCTTGAGATTTTACCCCCACTCCCAAATATTCAAAAATTACTTTTTGCTGTAATGGCTTTGTGATCTGAAAGGATACTTGCTATGATCCCTGATTTCATGGGTGCTCAAAATCGCCCCGCTGGCAGCACATGGGGGAGGACATTCCCGTGCGTTGGTAAAATGCATACTCGGCTTTTGGACATGCAGTTCTGTAAATGTTTATTATTAGTTCCAGCTTTCCAATTCCTAATTTCAGGCTCTTTTCTACTTTATTGATGTTCCGTTTGGTTGATTTGTCCAGCGACAAGAGTGGGCTTTTGTGTTGCGATCGATGAGTCTGTTTTGGCTTATTAGCAGTTGCTTTTAAAGTGTCCCCTTCTGTTTGGTAGTCGTTGATGTAGCTCCTCAAGTTTATTAAGAATTCTTTTCCAACTTTACTACCTCTTAATTTGGTGCATATTTATTAAGAGTTCGGTCTTATTAATAGATTGTTTCCTTAAACAGAACGTAATGTCTTTGCATTGCCTTCTGTTTTTGAATGCTATTTCTTGGCTGCCTCTGGTATTTTTAGCCTATGGTTTGTCTGATTGTTTCCCCAAGCTTTCACTCTGAGTCTGAGTATTATGTGAGTGTAAACATGTGTCTTTTAAGTATAAGAATCTTAGATTTTGTTTTCTGTGTCCTTTGACCCACTCTATGTCTTTTGACTGGGAGATTTAGTCCACTGACATTTTAAGAAATTATTAGGAGTTGGTGGTAGGAGATGGGCACTGGTGGAGGGATGGGTGCTGGAACACTGTATGATCAAAACCCAAATATGAACATTTTAATTGTATATCTTTGTAATTGTAAAAATAAAAAAAAAATTTAAAATGTTTAAAAAAAGAAATTATTAGGAGTGAATTTGTTTATATTTTTTTCCTGTGGGATCTTGAGTGTTTTGTGACATTTGACATTGCTTCTTTGCCTCGTCCTTTCTTTTGCTTTTTCTTTATCTGTTTCCACTTATGAAGGTGTTTCATATAATGTCTTAATTATATTTGCCCATTTGTTTCTGCTGTCTCCTAAGTGATTTTGCTTGAGGTTACTGTGAAGGTACATCTGATGTTTTAAAGTCACTTCCGTCAAGTTTAACATATTGACACCAGCACATACCACTGGTGATTCGTGCTTCAGTGCCACTTATATACTCTGTTCCTTGCAATTCTGTGAGTTCTAGGTACCCTTTTTTATTTTGGAGTTTCTTTGTATTTTTGCAGAACATCATTTACTATCTCTTGTAGACCAATGTTCTTTTTACTCAGTCTAATTAATATGTTGTCCCATTATCTATTGCTTGTAGAGTTTCATTTTAAAAATATCATTGTGAATTTGTGATGGTTCCCATATACATGAGTTGCTGCTTTTCTCTTGCTTCTTTTTTGGAGTCTACATCTCCCTTCGGTCCTTGTCATTTTGTTTGCAATATGATGTCTTGTTCTGCATGTGTTTATTTTGTTTATAAGTCTTTGGTCTCATATCAGGGCACACACATTCTGGTTAGACTGAGAAAGTTCTCAGCTATCCTTTCTTCCAGTAGCCATTCTTCCCCCTAGTCTCTCCTGCAATCCCAAGGATGACGTGGTTGACCTTTTGATATTGTCACATATCTTAGCTAAATTCTCTCCATTTGTTTAAAAAAAAAGGGAAAATATTATTAGTTTTTATTAGTTCTTATATACTGTGTTTTTTAACCATTTTCTTGAAACCACTAAATCAGGTTTTAGCTTCTTCTCTTCTGCTATTCTTCCGTGCAATTGCTTTTGTTGTTGCTGTTATTTGTCTTGCTTCAAGTTCACCCTGTGTAGTCTGTAGCTCTTTCATTTCAGCTTGGATGAGTTTTTCCATTTTTTTTTACTGTCACGTTTTCTTCAAGCATATTGATAGTCTCACTGATTCTTTTAGTTTGCTAAATACCAATCACATTATTGCTTTGACTTCTTTCCCAGTCGGCTTAGAAAATTCTGCTGTGTGAACATATTCCCAGGCTTTGTCATCAATGATCACTATCAAAGCAGCTGAATTCTTCCTGTTGTTTTTTCTTATGCATTTTAATTTTGCCTGATGTTAGGGGAGGGTTAGGAGTGACAGTCTATACACCAACAATGATAAGGGGCTCATGCATATAAAACGAAGCAAGGCCTCTGATATTCAGGTGTGTACAACTGGATTAAGGGACCTCCAACTGCTATAGAATTGACCTGGGACTCTGGACCAGGGTCTTGTATTGCTGCTGTCTGGCAACTAATGTGGAGTCATAGTCAGGCTGGTCTTGGCAGCAAGGGGCAATTGTGATTTCATATACCCAAAGACAGCTGTTCAACAGGCTTATCCTTGCAGCCAACAGAGATTTGCATTTACAATATGAGATCTGGGATAGCTGCTCCAGCAAAAGCCTAATGGGTTGTGCTCATTTCCTGAATGTCTCTTCTAGACAGAGTCCAGGGCAGAACAAGTTTTCCTGCCGGGTCATACTAGGTCCCAGTTTCTTTCCCCCTCTGTGGGTCAATGCACAATGTTGTACTTCTGTAAAATGTGTCCCCCTGTGTTAGGTGGGAGGTTCATGGCTGGTTCCTAACTCAGGGAAGTTTGTTAGTCCCAAACTGACTGCTGTTGTAGACTTATTACTGTAACTGTCCTCAGGAATGGACTTGCTAGTCTTTAGCTTGCAGCAATGGCGTACTGCCTTTCCTGGCTCTGTTATTCCAAGACTATTCATTTAGAGGTTACAAGCCCAAAGCTGAAACTTAAAATACCTTTATGCTTAGCACAGTCACGGACACAGACACACACACACATGCGCACATGCACACAGAAAGCGTACCCCTACACACCTGCCTTAGGTTGAGTTAGAACTTCTTAGATCCTTCTCTCTTACACTTTCTGCTTCACCACAGCGGGACAGCACTCTAGTTCGAATTCAGCTACACTGCTGTGTTCTGAAACAGAGAATTTACTTAAAACAGTGGCTGTTCTCAAGTGTATTTTCTCTGTTGAAGATTCTCTCTGGATTCTGGGTTTAACTTTGGTTTTATGTGTTCTTTGTGTTGATATCATGGGAACACGCAGAAATTTCCCTTTAGAGTCATCTTGGACCAGCCACTCAGAGAATAGTTTCTAATGAAGAAAACAATATTATACTTTATAATGATACTATTATAGACTACATTATTATACTTTTTTATCTACTAGTTTTATTTGATTACTCTTTCACTGATGTCACTCATATTTATCACTCATATATTATACAAAGACACATATACCCTTTTATATACATATATGTTTGCAGTGATATATATAACTACATATACAACTACAAATTATAGTGAGTTATAAATATGCAATAAACTGTAGTATATATATATTTTACTAAAACAATATATTTATATTTCCACAATAACTGAAAATCAATCCAAAATAAGAAATGCTAGCAAAAGAAATACTTTATAAAACACACAAATAAATGTGTATATACATTTATATTTACACATAAATAATTATACATATATTTAAACACATATTTGTGTATATGTGTGTATATATAGATAAAGGAAATAAATAAATAAGAAAATGAAGGACAAAATAGAGAGAAAAAGAGAGAGAAAAGAAAAAGAAAAAAAAGGGTAAAAAAGGAAAGAAGGAAGGAAGGAAGGAAGGAAGGAAGGAAGGAAGGAAGGAAGGAAGGAAGGAAGGAAGGAAGGAAGGAAGGAAGGAAGGAAGGAAGAAAGGAAAGGAAGAAAGCAAGGAAGGGGAGCAAGGAAGGGAAGCAAGGAAGGGAGCAAGGAAGGGAGCAAGGAAGGGAGCAAGGAAGGAAGCAAGGAAGGGAGCAAGGAAGGGAGCAAGGAAGGGAGCAAGGAAGGAAGGAAGGAAGGAAGGAAGGAAGGGACGGAAGGAAGGAAAGAAGGAAGGAAGGAAGGAAGGAAGGAAGGAAGGAAGGAAGGAAGGAAGGAAGGAAAGAAGGAAAAGAGGAAGAAAGGAATGAAGGAAGGAAGGAAGGAAGAGAAAGAAAATAAAAGAAAAATGTGTCTACCGTTTTAAAGAATCCAAAAATAAGAGTTGGCATTTGATGTATGTATAATACAAATTTTATTTTTACTTCTTACAATACACATTTTTATATACTTGAGATATAAAATTAAAAGTTTATCTTAACTTTCTTTTTAAGAGAATACCTCGGCAGCACTACATATATATCTATTGCTGTCCTCACATCCCTAGAATTTTCTCCTTTCACATAAGTGAAACTCTAACTGCTCCCTCCTCGCCTCCTCCCTTTGGTAGCCTTCACTCTACAACCATTTTGCTTTTCTCTGGTGATTATTTTTTCCTGTTTTTGCACCTAAATAATATAACACAGATTTTCTTTTTGTAACAGATACATATACTACTGTACTGTCTTGGGTTATAATGTTATAACATGCAATGAATTTTCTTCCATCTAAGGGTCAATACTGCTTCACTGATATATCCATTATGTTTGTCCATGAATTGTTTTGGTATATTGGCTATTGTAGGTGCTTCTGTAATAGCATGGAAAGGTCATACCCTATCATGCAGAGGGTACCTTGAGTGTTGCTCCTTGGTTATATACCTTTAAAGCTCCTGCTTTCAGTTCTTTTAGGTATATACAAGAAGTGAGTTTGTTAGAACATCCAAGGGTTTAAATTTCAGTTTATTTTGCCAAACTATCATACACTTTCCAATTGTTGCATAATTTTGCCCCATAAATGACAAACATCTTCACCTATTTTTATATTAAGCCTTACATAATAAATAATCAAAGCACTCTGAATATTTTACTCTTGGTAATTACAAACGAAGATTAGCCAAGTGGCACAAATACTGGCTGACTTCGACCATCAATTTGGAAAGGTAGGTCTATAGCTGAATCTCAACAAAACAATGTTCATGAAAAACTACTTCCAGATGCTCCATCCACTCTCAATGGAACAAATATCTATGAGTGCTACAGTTATGTGTACCTAGGTCGAGAACTCAACATGATGAATTACCTAAAACCTGAGCTGTGCAAGAGGAAGAGAGCAGCATGGAACACCTCCAAGAGCATGGAAGAAATAGCTAAAAAGGACAAAGAAACTCTGGCTCTGAGCATATCTCTTTGACTCCACCGTTCTCCCTGCATTAACATACGCCTCAGAGATCTGGGCCTACGAAAGCAGGACGAGAACACTATTCGGGTCTCCCAAAGAGCAATTGAAATAGTTATGCTTGGACTATCATGCCTCACTCAAGAGAGAGAAGGAATTTGGAGTTCCGACCTCGGTCAACAATCCAGAGTAAGGAATACTTTCTTGTTTGTCAAGGTGTCAAAAATCAGATGGGCTGAACATGTAATGCGACTTGTAGATGACCCCTGGACTAGAGTCGTTACCAACTGGATCCCACAGGATGTCAAAAGATCATGTGGCCGCCTACCTACAAGATGGTCAGATTTCATAGTCAAGACCCAGAATGAATGGTTTTAGGTTCTTCTATTCATGGAGCAAGCAGATGCCATTGAGCTACACTGGCATGTGACAGGGGAAAATGGAAATGTTACTGTTGCCTGCTTGAGCAAATCGACGAACAGCAGGATGTCAAGTGATCAAGTGATCAAGCACAGTGAAAGATATTAGAATGCATATAATTGGTCAAAACTAGGACTTTGAAATTATTAATGATACCGTGTACATACTTACGACTATATCTAGAGCATATGGCTGATAAATTTCTTGCTCATTTTACTATTGTAGATTAAACTACAATCCTGCTGAGATCAAGGTTAAAATACTCTGGACACTATGCATGAGAAAGAAGAGTTATTAAGGAATAGGGAATATGACCAGAAGGTCATACCAGAAGAGAAGTTCAACAGTAGTCACTGTGAGCATGCTCAGAGCATTACCGTACATACTGAAGTTCACCAGCCATCCAATGCTAAGTGGATAATATTAAGAATCATGTTTATTACGTACAATATCATTGATACAATCAGGATTCAGAGATGTAAAGTTCTCGCATTTTTCGTCCTTCAATGTTACCACATTTGTCAATATAATTAAATGACCTGAACCACATTGTTGTCATATAAATATAACATATGAATAAAAATGGCCAGAGAGATAGCACAGAAATGACAGCTTGTCTTGCACTTTGACAACCAAAGTTTGATTTGTGTTACCACATATATGTTCCCCACTGCAGTTCCAGGAGTGATCCCTGAGCACAGAGTCAGGTTTAAGTTCTGAGAACAGCTAAACAAATACAATTTGTTTATTTGACTTAATAATTAAATATGTTGATATGTCTTAATAATTAAATATGAAAATAAATTTAAACAAGTCTTGCATGTATGGTACATAGCAGTGGTTCTATGGTTTTTAACTTCCTCTATTTATATTATGATTTACAACTACTCACACCAATGAAGTTTAATCTGAAACTTCTGTGATAACAATATAAAATATTGTTAGTATGACATTAAGTAGCATATTAGATGCAAATGATTTTTCATAGTAAACATACATGCCATCTAGATGTATTATAGAATTCAAATGCATAAAATACCAGATAATATGCTAATATATAAAATTCAAAAAATATATAGATAACTTAGTTAATTATGGTATATTAAATTTTTTTAAATATATTCATACAATATATATTACTAAGGTATCATTCTATTAAATTTTATATGGTTACAAATCCTATAATAGTAGCACTGATTTATGGCTAATATCTTTAAGACATATTTCATTCTTCCTTACTAGATTTTGAGTAGGCTTCCTATAGATAGCACTGATAGCTGTGCTAGTGTTAAAATAATCCATATTTCAAAAAGACTTTGTGGTGATTTATGAAATTGTTAGTGAACTTATTTTTAACCAGATTTCCACAGCTAATATCACTCTAAGTGATAGCCATGCAGAGAAACAATAATGTGATTTCTTTGACCTTTATAAATGAATTGGTATGTAACAATTTTCCTGTGAAAATAAATATATACTGACTGCATGGCAACCTGTAGTCAAAATCGAAGTCCTCAAGCCAAACAAATACTATGTTATTAAATGTTTTATGGCACTTTATTTTCTGTAGATTTTACTTTATAATTACTATTTATCCTTGCTTTTTCTTTATTTCATTTTTATCTTTATATTACATTGATGGTTGGCACCTAACATTATTAAAATAAGATAAGCTAAAAAGTGAAGACTTAAAATGAGGTACCGGTAAAGTGAACACTGTCTTTGGATTTTTATATTAGAATCTAAAAAAATTCTAATTTTAAAATTAGAATTTAAAATATAAACATTAGATTATAAGAATATTGTTGCTTCTGTACAATATAGTACACTTAGAGTAAAAAAAAATCCTACTTCAGTAATTATATTGCATAATTATTTATTACTAAATTAAAATGTCTCCATCTAATTAAAAATATTGTACCTATTCAAACAAAATTTCAAGTCATGATTGTACTTAGGTTATATAAAACTTTTCTTAGAAAAATCAAATAAGGTGGCCAGAGCAAGAGCACAATGGGTAGGGCTACCAACCCCAGTTCAATCTCTGGCATCCCATTTGGTTCCCTGAGTACCACAGAAGTAATTCCTGAGTTCAGAGCCAGGAGAAGCCTGTGAGTATTGTCGGATGTGAGTCAAAGAATAAAAAAAGGGAAAAAATCAAATAAATCAAATTAAATAATGCTGAACATTCACCCACACCCGATCTGATTACTTTTTTTTTTTCCTTTTTGGGTCACGCCCAGTGATGCACAGGGGTTACTCCTGGCTCTTTGCTCAGGAACTACTCTTGGAAGTGCTCAGGGGACCATATGGGATGCCAGGGATTGAACCTCAAGGCAGATGCCCTACCCTCTGGACTATCGCTCCGGCCTATCTTTGTTTACTTTTAATCTGTGATACCTTGGTGAAATTTAACCTTTTATTTAGAACATAATAAAGAGATTTAATAATGGAGATGGTTATAAAATGAAAGCAATAATGAAATATTTAGTGAAGAAAGATTTATAATTCCCCTAGTATTTTATAGCAGACTATATTACCCATTTGTCTCAAATATTTATTTTAATAACTGTATTCACACTCTTTAAAAGTTCTTGCATGAAAATAAACTCCCACAATCAGCAAATAAATAAAAGTTATCTGAAAATGCACATCACAAAATATAATATCCTAGGTTTTTTTTGTTAAAATCATGCAAACAACTTAGTGTATATATTTAGAAATTTGGTAATTATCATCAGTTCTATTCATTATGTTACAAAGTAGAAAGAATAATAAGTCAAATTACCATTCCTTCATGTACATGGGGGAAGAAAATAATGTAATCTATTCAACAGAACTTGACCAATTTTGTCTATCCACATGTACCTGAATACATACAAAACTGTCTCTTTAAATTGAAATATCTCTCCCTGTAACTTTATTTCATTTAATCTGGAAATGCAGCTTTAGGGAGTAGACTCCTCTTTGCCAATATAAGCATATTGGAATTTTATGTCACTGACACTGCCACTGTCTTCCCATATATCATGATTTGCATGAGTGGGCACCAGTAACATCTCAATACGTCCTGTCAAATGAAAGATAGCCCAAGGGCATCATCTCGCTCCAGGAGCATAAAGAGCCTCAAACCATTCCATCAGGTCCTGGGAATGAGGTCTATAATTGTTACTTGTATTTGGCATGTCAAATATGACATGGGTAGCTTGCCAAGCTCTGCCGTGGTTAGAATTTTATAAATATTATAAATAAGATAGTATTGTTTTCCTAATGGGAGATATGGGACATACCTTGTTGTATTCAGGGGGCTACTCCTAGCTTTCTGCTCAGAGGTCATTCCTGGCTTAGAGTATCATATCAGGGTAGACTATAGGAAAACAAATGACTTAAGACATATATATATATATATATATATATATATATATATATATATATATAAATTAATTTATATATAGGCAAAGTAAATTGTTACTGGTAAAGAATTCCAAAATATTAGCTACATTCAAAGAAAGACATGAACAGATTGTCTTCTTAGGTAAACTTCTTTCTTCCTTCTAAGTTCCATCAAGCACAATACTTGTGTTATTACGTGAACTTGCTATTACCTGTGGATCAGACTACTGACTGAACCTAAATCACCAGTAGAAGTCATCTCTTTGTGCACTTGAGAGCTACCCACAGTAAGTGAACTTGTGAGACTTTAGATTGGCAAAGAACCTTTCTTAAGAAAAACTACAGATGGAACAAAGAAAAGAGGTAATAACCAAATGAAAAGTAAAAATCCAAGCCACCTGTTGTGTTAGGACATTTCAAATGCAGATCACACTATGGGGGTAAAGGGAGATGCATTCTTAATGAAATTTCTGTCCCTTTCCTGAAAGAAATATGCAACACCACCTCATACCCCTCATCCTTAACTATGCCCACTTTATGATGGGAGAAGAGCTCCTGAAGAGTGAATTTGACACTGGTTTTATACTATATTGAAAACTATAACTGGAAGGGACTTTGGGACTATATCTGGAGCTTTATAACAATAGAGCAGAGGGAGCAACCTAGAAATAAATGAGAGGAAGGACAGTCACACTCAAGTACATAAGTATCTATATCATTTAGACCTACAAAAATTATACAAGTGAATTACCAAAAGAGAAAATGAACAGAGTGCACATTATGTGCCCAACCCCAAATTCATTATAAGCTTGAGATTAAGAGTAAATGCTGAAGTTTTGCAAGAAAAGCAAACTAGAAATTGGCAGTTTAACATCTGCATACTTCTACCATTTGAAATCTTTGTCTTGTTGGCTTCTCTAATCCTAAACTAGATGTTTGTAGGTATGAGAAATAGAAATATTACTGGCTTACTTTAAGAGCGCAGTTGTCCTATAATGATGAAGAAGTGTTTATGTGCATTTGACTGGATACATTCTTCACTTTGTTACCATATGTGCAACATGGTCAGATGGTTAATGAGTTTTCAGGGCTGAAATGCATCTGGTCCAACTTTAAACTTATGGTTTATAATACTTCTCTGGAAAGCATGTAATTAATCTTTCAGTGGATAATCTACCATAACTCCTAAACTAATTAAGGATAGATATTCTTTTTATCAGGACAGAAAAATTAAGTTTTAGTATAGGTTAACTGAGGATGACAGGATGAGGTCCCCAGACTGATAGAAGTGTGAAAAAAAAAAAACTCCAATAGACCTGACACAGAAGCCCTGGCTTCTCCCAGCAAACCTATTAAGAGAGAAGTGAATCCTCAATAAGTGTATGCCACCAAAGATTTTTCCCTTAAGGTAAAGGACAGTCTCATATTCATCTTTGAATTTTTAGCATCTGGCATAGAAAAAAAAGAGGTGTTTGCATATCAAAATCATATAGACTCTTATATTGATATATATACTATTACAACCATTTCTGTAATGTATGCATAATTGTATATACAATAAAAATACGAATGTGTATGCATAAATAGGTAACTTCAAAAATATGCAGTCAGGTCACTTTTCAGTGATAATTCAAATAAATAAAATTTAATATTTAAGTGTCAATTTCTCAATACTGTATTTGTGTCAACAGTTTCTCCTATAAATGTAATTTTTCTATATGTTGTCAGTCACATAGGGCTTTCTAATTTATTATAATTATAAATGATATGTATGTATTAAGTTTAACACTTTCACAAATTATCTATACACTTTTCCTAAAAGTGAAAACTTTGTAAAGTATAATATTTTACCAATGTTATAAATTGTGCACGTTTCTACACTTTTTAGCAACAATGGGAATTTACAAATTCTTTCTTTGAACAATATGTGATTTTAATTCACAAAATTGATTTTAGTATAAATATTTGTATTGCTATTTATTTTTATTTTATATATGTGCTAATTTTAATTATTTAATTGCTTTTTGGGGCCACAAAAGTTCTGCTTAGGACTTACGCTTTATCCTCTCAGCTTAGAGATTACACAAAGAATGACTCAGGGTATCATGTGGGGTGCCAAGGTTTGAATTTAGGTTGGTTTCATGCAAGTAAGAGCCCTTTCTGCTTTATCTCTCCATCCTCTGTGCTGATTTACAATGTCTGTGTATTTCACATTAGCTTGTCTCATTTATGCCATTTTCAATGTCATTAGATCTTTTCTGGAGGCATAAGATGTACTAGGATGCAAATATTTTCTGATTTTTTTTAATCTTTCTATGTGCACCCTTATTTGTTATGACAGTTTCAACATTAAACTTTTTAAAAATTAAAGCATTTGATTTAGGCAGGCAGACAGGGAGTCCCCAAGGCAGTGAAGTTTTGCCCTAAGGCTGTCCAGAGTCACAGGTTTGGAAACCAGAACCAAGACTTGATAAGACCATCACAATAGGCTCTGAGGAAGCTGGATAGATCTTATCATCTCAGCCCTTAACTCCTCTAACCTGCTAGACCCAGCCTGCAAAAGATTGCAGAACATTCCAGCCCAAGAGGATAAAAACCCTCTTTGGAAATCAGTCCAGGCCCTCCACCTTTGGAGCAGCCCGCATTCTCCCTTGAGAGTGTTACTCTCATTTTCTCTCCTCCTTACCCGTCCTAAAACCTCCATAATGAAATCTGTTTTACTCCACTGATCATCTACTCCTCAAAATTCTTTTCTGAGGAAGACTAGTACCCTGAAGAAACCCTGGGTAAGGCCTAGGACTGACTTCCCTTTGCTGCCAAGAGCAATTCTTGCCAAGCCTGAGTCCGTGGCTCCCTGAGAAATCTCGGGTGGTGGGGATTAACTCCAGGGCCTAGAGATCAAGCGGGCATCAGGTGTGGCTTGACGGCCACCTTGTGGGGCTGGTGGGGCTCAGGCCCACACCATGCAGGGACTCATTGCAGACTTTATCAGTCCTAAGCATGCCCAGCAGGTCTCCGGTGGCAGAGGTGGCTGGGGAGAAAGTGACCATCTCTCTCCCTTCCCGCCTCACAGAAGCCACCTTTGGGGCCCACCTTCATCACACTGAGGTGGTCCTGGTGCTCCCAGTAAGCATGATTCATCAGACCATCTTGCCCAGTTGGCTGAGTATTGCTGGATGTGGTCCATGAATCCCCTGAGAATTGCTTCTGAGGCTCAACAAAAAAGAAAATGAATAAAAAGATAATATGCCAGAACCAATGGGATTAGATCAATGAAAATGTCTCCCTCTGATGTCATACTACGCTATTGTCTTCCATGTGTTCCTGAATGTATTTTATAGATTATGGTTTATTGGAAAGATGTTACATCTTGTATGAATCAATTATATATATATGCATTATATACATTTTATATATATATATATATATATATATATATATATATATATATATATATATATATAAAATGAGACACTGGGTCCATTTTTTTCCCTCCCTTCATTCCTTCTTTTTTTTCATTCCTTTTTTTCTTCCTTCCTCCCTCCCTTCCTTGCTTTCTTTTCCCCTCCTTCCTGTCCTCCCTTCCTTCCATTTTTCCTTTCTATAGCTATCAATTTTCTTGATTCCATTTCTTTACCACCCAAAGAAGGTGGTCTTTGTTCCAGATAGTGTTCCTGACTACATTACGAACCACACTTCAAACCTAGGAGGATTTGCTCCTGGGCTCTCAATTCTATACCATTGTTCTGAGAATCTGCATTTATTCCGGCACACAGTTTTCATGTAGGCAGTCAGACAGGGGGTCCCAACATGGCAATGAATTCTTGCCCTAAGGCTGTCCAAAGTCACCTTTTGGAACCAGAAACCAAGACTTGGTGAGACCCATTAACCAACATCAAACCCTGAGGTTGCTGGACCAACTTTTACTGCCCAGCCCTAAATCCAGCTACATTCCAGGACAGAAGATCCAGCAGTTACAGAGGTCAAGTAAAGGAGATTTTCAAAGAAGACCACCTCCAAAGTCTCGCCCTAGCCACCTAGGTTGACTCCCCATATGAGAGTAACTTTGGGAGAAATCTGTAAAAGCTGTCCTCACCAAAGGACAGCACACACATGCTGCCTGGGCACATGAGGCCGAACCCATGTGGCCGAGCCCATGTGGCCGTGCACAAGTGGTGCCTGAGCACGTGTGTTGCACGCACCTCCCCTCTTGAGATGTGTACTCTCTCTTACTCGCTCTCTGTCTTTGGAGTAGCCCATGTTCTCCCTTGAGTGCGTTACGCTCTCTCTTTCTCCCCCTTCCCTTTTCTAAAACCTCCTTTATAAAATCTGTAAAACCTCACTGCTTGTTGACTCCTGAAAATTATTTTTCTTCGAGGAAGACAAGAACCCTGAGGCAACCCTGGTTAAGTTCTAGGACTGACTTTCCTTTCCTGCAAAGAGTCATTCCTCGCTCCAGCCTGAGTCCGTGGCTCCCTGAGAAATCTCGGGTGGTGGGAATTAGCTACCTTGCCTAGAGATCAAGCGGACATTAATTGTAGCTTGACAGCCACCCCCATGGGGCTGGTGGGGCTCAGGTCCACGCCATGCAGGGACTCATTGCAGACTTTATCAGTCCTTAGCCTGCCCAGCGGTTCCCAGGCTGCATAGGCAGCTGGGGAGAAAGCGACCATCTCTCTCCCCTTCCCTCCTCACATAAGCCACCCGTGAGGCCCACCTGCATCATTTTGGCTATTTGTCGTTCAGATATGTTAAAGTCTAGGAGTGAAATGCCTTCAATTTCTCTCTTCCTAGGAATTATCTTGGCTATTCTGACAATTTTATGTTTCATAGAAATTAATAGTAATTTTTTCTGTCCTTAAAAACTATCATATACGGAATGAATTAATTTGCATAAAAACTAAGAAAGGAACAGATAAAGTATGCAGTTCGGGTTAGAGGAGACAAGATTTGCAATGGTGGAAATGTTTTACATGGGTGACTCTGATGCCAACTTCACAAGATTATAAAATTATTAAAGCTCATTTCAACATATATGAAATACAGTGACTGAATGCTATAGAATTTAAATCACACTGATATAAAGTTGCTTGCCAAAATAACAATGATTACTTTATGCAATTATATAAAAACTTATGTATGGTGTTGGACAGATAGTTCAACTGGTAGGTACATGCTGTGCAGGCAGCTAATATAAGCTTGATATCCAGGACCCCAAAGAGTCCCTCGACCCCACCAGGAGTAAGTTCTGAGGGCGAGCCAGGAGTTAGTAAGCCCTAAGAACTGCCAGATACCACCTCCTTCCAAAAAGGAAAAAAAATTCAAAACTTATTTGTCAAAATGTATTAAAAAACAAACAAATGTATTTGTTGACACCTATGGGATATACCAAAACATATAAACTCAGAGAAAACTGAACTTTCAGAAAACGAAAGAAGGCATAAGTCCTGTCTGCTATATCTACACTGTTCCTGTGTTAATTAAACTCACAGAGGATATACTTCAAATATTATAACATGTGTACCACTTTGGTACCTAGTTTAGATAGTGGAAGAGATGGTGTATTTTTGGAGGTAGAGGGTGCATTTGTGGAAAGTCTAAATAATATTAATTTTACTTGGCAATTAATAAAATAAAAATGATCACAGATCTAAAGTAAAATGTAAAAAATATATATATTTTAGGAGATAACAAAAAGAAGGCACAACGGTACATCCAAGAAAAATATTCACTGTACATTGTCAACTAAGAAATGACTTCAAGGACTCAGGGAAATACTTCAAAAGGGTGGAGCAAGTTATGTATATGTTGGAGCTACCTGCAGAATCATGCCAGACCAATCCCCAAGCATTACTGTATATGACCCCAAACACACAAAAAATCACTAAGAAAAAAAAACACTTCCAAAACTCTACAGCTCATTAAACACTAGACAGATATCTTAAACTATGAATACAGATATGTATGCATATGTGTGCACATATGCATACAGATAAAAATGGATATGCATGTACATATACATTATGAGTGTATATATATATATATGTACACTGCTGGTGTGTGACAAGCTTCATATTTTCTTCACTCTTTAAGTTTATTATATATGTATATACTGTATAAGAAAAAAAATCTATGCATGGGACCAGAGATACAGTACAGTGAAATAAGGTGCTTGACTTATACATGGTAAACTTTGATTTAACTCTTGGTACTGAATCTAAACTTCAAGTCCGACCAGGAGTGACCCCTGAAAACAGACTCAAAAGAAAACCCTGAGCACAATGGCTTTGGTTTATAAAATTCTACTCACTATTAATAATATATAAAATGATTTAAATAATCATTGAAGGTCATTCAAACCCAATACATCAAAATCCTTTGTGAGCTGTATTACAGATTCACCACCAGGATCTCAGTATTCAACAAAGAAATGATCATCAATGTCAAAGAGGGGTTCGGCAGGGTGAAACCATTTCACCAAAAACTCTTCAGTGCCACCCTCAAAAAACATCATGCGACAATTAGAATGGGAAGGAATGGGAGTGATGATAGATGGTCAGCAACTACACCACCTCCACTTCACTGATGACATCGTTCTAATAACAAGCGGCACAAACCCTGGCTGACTTTGACCAAGAATGTGGAAAGATGGGTCTACAGCTGAATCTCAGCAAAGTTATGTGCATGAAAAATAAACTAGTTCCAGAGGACAGAGGCCCCATTCACTCACAATGGAACAAACATTGCTGAATGCAGCAGTTATGTGTACCTAGGTCGAGAAGTCAACATGAACGACCTAAAACCTGACTGTGCAGGAGGAAGAAAGCGGCATGGAATGCCTTCAAAAAGTATCAAAGAAATAGCTATAAAGAACCTCCGGCTCTGGGCACATCTCTTCAACTCCACCATTCTCTCTGCATTAACATACACCTCAGAGACCTGAGCCCGATGAAAGCAGGATGAGAATGCGATTCAGGTCTCCCAAAAGAGGAATCCAAAGAGCTATGCTTGGAATATCACGCCTCACTCAAGTAAAAAGAAGAAATACGGAGCTCCGACCTCTGTCACTGTTCCAGAGCCAGGGAAGCTTTCTCGTTTGCCAAGGCATCGAAAATCAGATGGGCTGGACATGTAATGAGATTTGGAGATGACCGCTGGACTAGAGCCATTACCAACTGGATCCCACAGGATGTCAAAAGATCACATGGTCACCCACCTACAAGATGGTCAGACTTCTTCGTCAAGACCCTGAACAAACAGTTTGAGGCTCTTTTGTGTTCCTGATGCAACCAGATGCCATTGGGCTATGCTGGCACGTGATAGGGTCAAATGGAAATATTACTGGCACTCACTCGAGTAAATCGATGAATAACGGGATGTCAAGTGATCAAGTGATCAATGTAAATATTTATATAATAGAGTGAATACTAGGCAAATAACAGCATAAAAATTCAATAAGTATTCAAAAGTTAAACTAATACTCTATTTATTGAACATAACTATTACAATGTTATATAGTTTTGAAATGGCTAAAGTGAAAAAGTTAGACATTTTGGAGGTTTTAACAGGAACCCTTTTTTTTCTTTTTTGGGTCATACTCAGCAGTGCTCAGGGGTTACTCCTGGCTTGCACTCAGGAATTACTCCTGGCAATGCTCCAGGGACCATATGAGATGCCACGGATCGAACCCAGGTCGGCTCAGTGCAAGGCAAACGCCCTACCCACTTTGTTATCGCTCAGGCCCCCCAAAAACCTTTTTGACTCCTGCTTTCAAACATTTTCGATTCGCTCTAATTTTAATGACCAAAAAAAAATTTCACAATAATTATGGCCATTTCATCATATTTAATCTCCTGTAAACTTGCAATAATTGAACTTGAGTACATGGAATTTAAAAAAAATTAAAAATACATTAATTTTAATTCTAGTTCCTTTAGGTGTATGTAATATTAGACCCTTATTTGCTTTTTGCTTTCTTGATTTTTATTTTTATGTGTGCCAATTTGTTTGACGTAACAGCTTTAGTTCCCTCTCTCCGCACCCCACCCTACCCACCTGCTTTTAACGCTACACATACTGTCTCTGATTTCAGTCCTATTTGTATTGGAGTAACAGCTATTGTGTCAGATAGGAAAGATTAAAATTTAATATGGTAAAAAATGCCAAAATTAAATAAGACAGCATCATAATTTTTGACAAGTATCAATTTCAGTTCACCTAGAGTCAGTTTAATAGCTTTAATTATTTCACTTTAGGACAAAGGAAGTTAAAATAGTTACCATCAAGAATGTTCTTGGTTCCATGGCAAAGAAGAAAGAATAGATTTACATAGACAATATGTAGGATAACTCAATGATATTTCCTGCCTGACATTTGTTAATCATTGACCAGAACAAGAAATACGGTTCCATATTACTATTTGGGGTTAGTGAAAGCAGATTTCTGGTATTTTTAAGTTTGCATCTCTACCAATCCTCTGAGTTTTGTGATTGCTTTCTTTAAAATATTAATGTAATTTTGATAATTTGTCAGGTCTTTTTCTTCCTTATATTCCTGAACTTTGTTCTCTCTAGTTAATATTTACCAATCAATTCATTCCACATATTACTATAACAAATGGATTTCCCCTCAACCCTCCATCTTCTGGATTTATTTCAGCATACTTGCCCAAACATTTAATTTAGTTGATATTTTTCTGTATGTATATAAAAACACATCGAAGCTAATTGTAACAGAGTTTATATATTATCTATGAACTTTGATTGCAAATACCATGACTTATAAACACACACATACACACATAAGACAATATTTTTAATGGTTAGAGTCAGAAAAAATTGTCCTTTTAATTTTAATAGTTCTTTCTGCATTTCTTAATTTGAAATAAAATTATGCTTATAATGTACCTCCTTAATGTCAAAAATGTTTTTAAGTATCATTCATCTACTGGTTTGATTCAAATATATTAATTCAATTTAGAAGGATAAGTATAATTGTCCAAAATACAAGTTGAGAAAAAAAGATCATTTTCTCCTTATTATTTGTTTACTGATATTATCCCATCTTCTTTTTTCAGTTAAAGAGTATCTTAGCAATGTCTATGGTTTCTACAATGAGGGGATTCAATTATGTTAGTTATCCTTCTTCCCCCCTCTTTTTTTTTTTTTTTTTTTTGCTTTTTGGGTCACACCCGGCAATGCTCAGGGGTTTCTCCTGGCTCTGCACTCAGGAATTACTCCTGGCGGTGCTCAGGGGACCATATGTGATGCTAGGGATCTAACCTGGGCCGGCATAGGCCGGCTGCGTGCAAGGCAAATGCCTTACCCGCTGGGCTATTGCTCCAGCACCCCCTTTTTTTTCCTGAGGCTAGCCCTGCGTATTATTTGTCTTTCTTGCCAAAGAAAATTTCTGCAAAGCTTTTTTAGTTTTCTTAAAACTCTAGCATAATGTCATGATATTAAAGTTGTAAAGCATTAGTTTATTAGCACTAAAAACTAATTCCATTGCCTATGACTACAGTTATTTTGTTCTTTTTAATTATTACTATTTTACATCTACAGTAAAAATACAATTTGGGCAGCAGCATGTCTATTCCTTAATTAAATTTGATTCAGTGTAAAATTTTCTTATCCTTCTAACAATATATAGTAAGTAATATTCTATTAATAAAAAGTTTAGTCTTTTTTTATAGTTAAAATGAAATGACAGCATTTTAATATAACTTTTCCTAATTAAACTTATTTTAAATATCATTTTAAATTTCTATACTTAAAAGATTTATAACCATCAAAATCTTTTAATATTAAGTGACTCTTAAAATTTATAATTCCTATGCCTTTTATTTTTCTGTCATTAATGGAGTATTTTTGTGAGAAATAAGTAAATATTTTGATCATTTTTGTTCCCATGTTCTTAAACGGAACTTTTTCTGGGAAATCGGTCTACATTGGAATTACTCTGCATTTCTCATAAAACACATATACCCCTATCACTGATACTCTGGTTTTCTAAAATGGGTTTGCTGAATACCCATCCAAAAGCAAATTTTGAACATTTTATGCATTAAGAAAAGTATCATATCTATTTTATAACATTATACTTGGTACCTGGGAAGTAGAAGACATTGCTAAGAAGCTGGGCACACAAAACAATGCTTCTCAACATTTTCCAAATCAAAGAGCATATTGAAATAAATAATGTATGTGCAGCTCACTGAGACCACCGATTACTTGAGAAACTGAGTGGGCAGATTAATAACCTGTGGCACCCAGCCAGGGCTCGAAGCACTAATGACCAAAAGTTATAACTAAGACTATAGACAGACTTAAAACACTGAGGTGTCCTGCAACTTCATCTACTGAAAATATCCAGAACAATGCAAATAAATAAAATCAGTCTAATTTTCAGGACCTCACTCTCTCGTATGAATGTCTTGCATATGCTCTCATTAGCTCCTTACTTTTAAGAGACTCTTTAAAATGAGATGCACAGAATGATACATTTGCTAGGACTGCTAAGTCATTATTTCTTCTTTTCACATCAGTAGCACCATCTCATTTAAGAAATGGGATGTGCAAACTGATTGCTCTGTATAGAGAGATAGTTTCTGTGGCATTCTGTTTTTTAAACCGCACCTTATAATAGTTGGGCTTATTGCATGGAAACAATCTACTCTAAGGGCACTGCTGTATCAAAGCCTTCTACACATAATGTGGAAGTTTCTTCAATTGTGAGCAGCACAGTTGTAGTAGTTAGGGCTTTATTACTTAGTTCTAATTTGTATTGATGGCCTAAAAAAAGTAGCATGCTTTGCAGTTCTATGAAAGAAAAGATTATAAATGGAGATTAATTATAATTTTGCTAGCTCAGTACTTGTAAAACTAAAGCAATTTATATTCTTTCTCTTAATGATCTCCATTCCTGATTGCAGTAATGTAATCTAATTGTGATTATGATAGTATCTGAATCATGTGGGCCTCGATGTGATTGAAACTACTCTTTGCATTAAAAAAGTAATTTTGGAGTAATGATGAAAAGTTACTGTGGAAAATTGGCAAGTAATATATTTTACTCTTTATCTTAAGTTTCTGCTTTCATTTTTGATTATATCTCAGAGCATGGATAAGTATGGTATTATATCAAGGATTTATTATATCAAAGACTTATCAATGTTAAGTTTGAGTATCAGAGATAAGCTTGATATTATTGAAATGGCAGTGAAACTGTAGAGTCAGAGAAACTATGCAAGTTTAAAATGCTAGGATAAGGTTTACTGAAACTAGAAACCAAATCAGGGGAAGATTCAATATTGCGCAGCTATGATAGCCTATGGAAAGAAAAGCTGTGAATGTTTTCGCTGACACAGCAAATATCATTTGGAAGGACATGAAGGAATATAAGGATAGTCAGGTATTTTGTGAACGCTGAAATACGCCTCGGGGGCACTAAGAGATAATAGAGTAGGAAATGTTTTTCTTCTAGATAAAATTCCCTTTTCAGAGTTGAAAGTTGTTCAGAAAAAAAATGTAAAAATATAAATGTAGCTCATGTTTGTGTTCAATAAGAATGATTTGTGAAATAATAATCTAGAATTTGAAATCAAATCAATTATTTCTCAATGGCTTAGAAACACTTAGAAGTGCAGATACTGTGAAGATAAATTCAAGAAAGGTTGCATAGGGAAAAGATATTCTGAAAAGAATGCAAAGAATTCTAGAGAATATTTTCAAGGCATAATGCAAGATGAATTTATGGGATAAATTTTAATTAGAAAATATTTCGATGCATTTGTTGTTAATTTAAGTTGGGATTAGCTAGGAAGCTTCTATGATTTTTAAAATGACAATCTAAGCGTAATTGTTAAAAATAATGAGAAATAGATACTGAATTATAAGAACGAACTGGACAGTAGATGACAAAAAGAGATGGCAACTAACAAATTTTTTAAAAATATTGGAAGCCAGTCCAACTATCTGATCACTTTCTACTTTAAAATAAAAACAGATATTTGCTAATCTCTCAAATTGTGTGTGTGAATAAACTGAGAAGAAACCCCAGGAAAAAAAACCTCCCAAAACACCTTTTTTTTTCCTAGTGAGCACCTACAGGGGAAAAAAGACAAACAAGGGAGAAAAAAAAATAGGCTCATTTTATAGTTAGTGCTGACAATGAAAACAAAAACAAAACAAAATTACTTCTTCTATCCCTGGAGTCTGTGAAGATTCATTTATTTTTTTTTTCAGCACTGGTAAAACTCAGAAGAAGGGACAGCCTCCATATAAATGCTCACTGTTTTTAGTGGGAAGAAATACATTAACTCTTTCAGGACACTTGAGTCCATTTATTAAATCATTTTTTTCTTTCTCTCCCCCTTTTTATTGCTACAAATTGTACTGAAGAAGTAATGCAACTCGATGAAGTGCATCATTTATTCCCATTCTGTCTTAGATGCTTATGTACGGATAAGTGCCTTGTGTATTGCCATTTGTAGACTCTCCCTTTAAGGGGAACACACTGTGAAATAGATACTCTCTAGGCTCAGTCAAGAAGAGAACATCTTGAGCTTCTATGGTACATTACGGCCAGTTATAATAGGCCAGGGAGGGAAGTGTTCCTCCTACCATAATGACTGCAATAGGATGACCTTGTGAACACACATATGCATCAAAGTGAAGCACTGAAACATTTTCTTTATCAGAAATACTGCAGCTTTAAGAGGACTGATGTAAATAAAATATTTATTTATTTATTTATTTATGCTCTGCTGGTGAACATACTCCCAGTATGAAAATAGGACTACTTTGTTCTAACTTATTTTTGTCTCTTAATATGAATTTCTGAATATTTTCTTTTCTTTTCTTTTTTTTTTTGAGAAAAGGATTCCCCTTTAATTTGTGAGGGGAAGGTTGTGACTCTTTGTGCCGCAATGATTTTTTCAGGTTCCATCAGAGGAGCACACGGGACAAACGTTGTAGTCAAACAGAGTTTCTGACATTTTTTGTTTTGAGTTTTGGTCCACACCCTGTATGCTCAGGGATTACTCCTGATCCAGGTTCTGCCTGAACTCAGAGATCGCTCCTGGTGGACCTTAGGGACCAGATGATGTGCCAGAAATTGAATCCAGGTTGCCAGGTTCAAGGCAAGTATCTTGTCTGCTGTTCTGTCTATAGCCAGAACAAGAATTAGATTCTTACGCAAAAACTTGAAATATATTAAACCTTCCATGGATGTGCGGGTTATGGTTTTAGGAAAGTCTTTTTGAAAACAGGTCATTTATTTGCATACTCAGCTCTGCATGTTATTTGAGTACCTTAAGTAAGCAAATACTGACATCAGCACTGGGGAAATGTGGGCTTGAGCACAGCATTTGTAAATACTTTCTCTTATGGCCTTCAATCCAACAGAAACTACATTTACTTGCACTCAATACCTTCCACTCAATCATTTTCAATGTAATAGGGAATTAGAAGGCACATGGGAAATGCCAAACATGACGACTAATTTACTCTTGGGAGAGGGGGGACTTGTTAGACAAATGAACTGGGTAATGCAAAGCCTCTGTGGATGCTGAAAAAGGAGGTCCAGAGTCCCATTTCTATCCCTCAGTGACTCTACTAGTAAGAGGGGAAAAATGTTGGGTATATGTTGGATAGTAGTACAATCATTCAATTTTGTGAGAGACATTGTTGTTATGTGATACTGGTTGACTAGAGAAGGCAGATACACAGATAAATTTTCTTAACACAGAGAAGACACTTTTCTATTAAATTTCAGAGGCTCAAATGCCTATTTGTAATATTTCTCCTCTACAATTAGTTACCACCACTAATGAATATCACATGTATGAGAAAACATAAGCTATGAAGTTTTAAGTATGAGCAGTATAATTTGAAGTTTTAAGTATGAGAAGTATCACAATCAAACTAGTAGGAGACTTTAGAATCAACTCTCTGTCTCTAAACTTGGAACCTGAAAGCACTACCAACATAGATGGGCCAACATACATGAAAACCACATGGGTTTTTTAAGTGAGAGTAATGTGTTTGCTCTCTGTTTACACTATACACTATAATATCTCCTCAAACCATTTAATAGTTGTACATATGCATTTATGTAATACCAGACTATCAACCTTTGTTCTTTAAAAAACATTTTTTGGTTTTGGTCACATACCTAGCAGTGCTTGAGCTTATATCTGTATTACTCCCAGCAAGGATCAGGGGAGCATTTGGGGTACTGGGAATCAAAGTCAGGTTGGCTGCATGCAAGACAAGAGCCTTACCCACAGTACTATCTCTCTGCAGCCTCAAACTCTATTCTGTTTTGAATGTTTGACTTCTGGTGTGGGGGACACCCAGCAATGCTCAAAGGTTATTCCTGGCTCTGGATTCAGGAATTACACCTGCTGGTACTGAGGTGACCATATGGTATGTTGGAGACTGGACCCAGGACAATCACTTGAAAGACAGGCACTCTAGCTGCTGTACTATCTCTGTGCCCTCTCAAACTTTATTGTTAACTGTTCTTTTTTTCCAAGAATTTTTAGGAATTAACCTAAGGTCAAATAAGAAAATATTATATGATTTCCTTTTTATATATTGAATGTGTTATCTTTTCAAAATGACCATATAGAAGACTTCCCTAAGCTGTAGGTAATTTTTACCCACTCTGAATATCAACTTTCTTTATTCTTTTTAAGTCATACCCAGTGACACTCGGGTTATTGCTGGCTCTTTGACAAAGTAATTACTCCTGTTAGTGCTATGAGGACAAAATGTGATGCCAGGGATGGAACCCTGGTCAGCCACATGCAAGACAAATGCCCTCTGTGCTATCGGTCCGGCCTCTGAATATCAAACTTGTTAGTGTTTGTATTTAGGAGGCTATTTCTTACTAAAGTTCTTAACTCATAACACCCGCACTATAATGTCCTTTATGATTAAGATCATGAAATCACAGCAAATGTTTGGTAAATCAAAATTGCAATGATCACCATTGATTAAACATCCATTCCAGTAACTCTACTAAATATATATATTTTTTTTGCATAACCACATTTACTTCCTGGGTACAATTGCCCTGTTTTATGCATGAGGGAGCAATGTCTCAGAGAAGCTGCACACATCTGTTGGAGCAACACAGCTTCTGCAAGCCAATTGGTGGGGATAGAGGGACATGCTGGTGATGCTTTAGAGTTTACTTCTGATTCTATGCTAAGGGCGCCCCTGGCGATGCTCAGGGTTCTCAAGATCAGTGCACACAGTACACACAGAGTCAGCTCCATATAAGAAACAC
This sequence comes from Cryptotis parvus, assembly GCA_021461705.1. NCBI lineage: Eukaryota > Metazoa > Chordata > Mammalia > Eulipotyphla > Soricidae > Cryptotis > Cryptotis parvus. Next base: position 39,657 of record JAJIBD010021932.1, on the reverse strand, counting down.
ATCTTAAGCCCTGTACTATCTTTCTGGCCCCTGGACAATATTTTAATCCTAAGGTATGACTGACAGCAAAGTCTTCTTTTCACTTTACCACACTGCTTTTCTCTGTAGAGAACACTGAAACTGTCTTTGGAAAATTCATGTAGAAATTCCCTCAAAGACTAAGGCACTTCTCTATGACAAAGGGACATATAACTGCAGTTATAGTCACAGCACAACCCAGTTATATTTGACAACAGGCCATGAAAACAAGACCTCTTAAAGGGAGATTAATGCTATCAAAGCCTTTCAACTCAGACCTCTACCTGCTTATACAATTGGCCTTTCACTTACTAGTCGGTAAAATCTAGCCTCGGGAGAGAGAGACGCATGCAGTATTTATATTATTGTTGAAAGTTTCACGGCCTTCAAACCACACAGGTTGGAATTGAATTTGAAAATCTGTCTCCTGACTTCTTTTGAGGAATTACTAATCTTCCAAAGGATGCTGTGTTTGCTCTGCTCGAATGGTTTAGTTGGAGAAAATGGTTAAGCTACACTTGCTGAAAGGGGCTAAGTCATTTTCTTCTTTATTTAGAACAAAAAAGATTTACTTGCCGTATTGAGCTTACCCCAAATCGATATCAGAAGGAACAGAACACTTCCCTAGCCTTTAAGACAATGTAGAAAAGGCCTGCCCCTATCACTTTCACTTCTAAGGGAACATATTAAATGAGAAATGGCTAAATGAAAGGCAGGATTAAACAATTTCTTGATCTGTTAGACCTCAGTCATCAACAGTGCTCTGCTAGAACTACTTCAGCATTATTTTTCTACAAATAGGAGGTAAGCTATGATATCCATCTATCACTGAAGTGCAAAATCATTCACTATTTAGGAGGAGAAAAACTAAAACAATTTCTGTATTAATTTCTACACTATAAAATTCCCTAAAGGGAATTGATAGCCTTGCTTTTAAAAGAAATAGCAGGTGTTATTTGATTTTGCTTCAATTGCCCAATGTTTTATCTTTTTAAAAAACTGTTCAAATGCTATAGTTAACTAATCCCCAGCCCACCTAAGTGATAGGCTATCTGTGTCTGACCACATAACGACTCCTTTTAAAAATTGTTTTAAACTTGCTGTTAGAATGGTTGATGTTGTTTTATGCCATAATAGAGAGATAGCTGAAAGTCCTCCCCCAAAGTAGCAGAGCTGCAAGAAAAAATCCTGTTGCCAAAACCCAGTTTCTTAGCAACAGCCCCCTCTCAATGTGTCACAAAGTCTGAAGCCCTTTGGCCCCTCAAAGGAAGTTCCTTAGGTGTCTTTTACACACTGAATGCTTTGTGATAGTTGAGGCCTGCTGGCTGTCAACTCCGTCCCTTAAGGGAACTTGACAGATCTTAAAAAAAAATCAATTTTAAGCTCACATGCCCCAGTGGGTGCCAAAGCCACTTCAGAGAGCCTGAAAGATGGCTGAGTCGACAGGATTTGACTTCTCGAGGTAGAAAGGTGACCAACTCTATCATGAGAAAGGGGCAGCTCGGGGCCTCAGAGGCCTAACCTGCTCCCAGGATCTGGGGCCTAGTGTTGTATTGAACCTATTTATCTCTTTCATGGGCCTAAGGTACCACGGGAAAGAAAAGTTGTTCAAAAAAATGCTGGCAGAATTCAGGGGTGTAAATGATGAATTACTTTTCATCAGCTGAAAGGAAACATACTCCGGAACAATACTGAAAGGGAGCAGGAGCGGCTGACCCCCTGCTTCAGAGCAGCCAATATCTTCATTCAAGAAGACAACCATGAAATTACACAGAAAATGGGATTGTCATGAACAGCCCCTTGAAATCTCAGTATACAGTCATTACTGCATGGGAAAAAGCCTTCATCCACACATCATAACTTGTAACAGACAAGGAGGGGGCAAAGAACAGAGGGGGAAACGCCTTGGAGTTACCAGCAGAAATGTAGAAAATATTTGTTGATTCAAACTTTCCCCCCCATAGCTTTCTTAATACTTTTACACAGCATTAAAGTGTATTAATTTGATGCTGACAGTGGATTTCTTTTTGTTATTTGGGGATATTTTGTAAAAAATTTAAGAAAGTTATAAGATGATACAGAGCTATCTTTAAATTTGTGTGGCCTCCACTGATATGATTATACAGGAAAATTTTTAAGTTGATTTCTATGTTGATTTAGATGTTCACATTTGAGTTGCCGACATCCAATGTTCCAGCAGCAAGCCTTTATCAATGTTCACTTCCCGCCACCAGTTTCCTCAGTTTCCTTCCTGCACACCAGTCTGCCTCTATGCCAAACACTTTTTTTAATTTTAGGCTCTGTAACTTTAAGTACTGTAGTGGATATGGTTTCATGCATTCACACTTGAACATCTTCACGGCTGTTCCCTGCTCCAGAGTAACCTCTTTCCTCCACCACTATCCTAGTAGCCCTTCCCTGTTATGTCCTCCTGCCCTACCAAGCTTCTCCGGCACCCCATATGATGGGGAGTGACAGTACAGTGCAGAAAACACTTTCTTGCATGTAGTCAACTAGGCTGGATTTCAGAAGTGGATGTAGATCCTGAGCCCCACCAGGAGATAAGTAAACTCTGAGTTTAAGAAGCAGGAGTAATCTCTGAGCATTCCAAATGCTTATAATGCATATTCATTATTCTGGGACCAGAACTATAATAGAGCTGGTTGGCTTCTTACCCTACAAGCAACCAATCAGTGCATAATCCTAGATACCACATATGGTCCCTCTAGTACCAGCCAGGAGAGTACACAGCTAGGAGTAAGCCTTGAACTCCGCTAGTTGTGGCACCAAAAACAAAAAAAAAAATGATTTGTGTACAGGATAATATAAATGGATTAAATGAGTCTGTATATATGTTACAAATGAGTACTTTATTAATATTCTAAAATGCAATACTGTGTATTACTTAACTGCTATCTAGAGCTTGCTTAAACTCATCATCTTTCAAACAATGAAAAGTAAAATAATAACACATCTATGTTGAAAAAATTAAGTCAGAATATAAGAATTGTAATAGAGTAGCCAAAATATAAAACTTGGGGAAATACAAAAATTTAAAATAAATAAATTGTCTTTGTGATCACTTTCTCCACTAAATTTAATGAAATTTGCTGGATTGGAGTTACTTTTTTTCCTTACTTGAAAGACTCATTATGCTATTTTCTTCCTCCATGTATCATTTGCTCAAATTTCTCTCATGAAAATCCAAATGATAGTTTTGCCATTATTACAGTTAAAAACAAATGGGAAACTAAAAAATTTGAGACACATTTCATTTTCAGGTGATAAAGAGAAAAAAAACAATTTGGAAGATTCCATTCAATTTAAATACTTTAGTAACTTCTTGGATACTACTTTAAGTATTTTAATCGCCTTTTATCTATGCTCTTTGCCAGAAGTCTATATTAAAATAAAGACAAGTTGCATTGATTGAATCGCACATATTTTCTCTTTTAGAATCCTCTAAATCAAACAACTCAGATCATAAAACAAACTAAAAGAAAGATGAGTCCCCAGAAATGCATTTAGACAAGAAAATTGCTTCCTTAAAATAGCATTTATCACATTATGTTACTTAGTATTGAACAAAGTATAGAACACGTTCATACATTAACCAAAAATGCATCTATGGGAATTATGAATGTAAAATGCTACCCAAGAATAATTGAAAGACTGAGTAAATGTGTCCAATGAAGTTCAATTGAAGGTAAAAGAACTAGTACATTTCTAGAGAAAACATCCTATATATTGAATCTAGGCTTTGTATTTATTAAACTATAGAGAAGAGTGTTATGCAAATAAATATAGAAGATGACCAAAAGATCATATTTAATCTGACGTTAAAATATCACCTCACTCAAATGATGATAATTTCCAAACTTTTGCAACCATAACCATTTCAATAAATGCATTTTACACAACATGTTATTAGAGACAGAAAAAAACAGAAATTCTTAAAGTACGAAATAATTTAAAAGTGTTTTAGGCTGTATTTTAAAAGATGATGATACCATAGAAGTAACCATTTACTTTTCTAGTTTATTTTTTAAATTTTGTTAGTATCAATAGTTTTACATCACTCTCACTCTTCTCTATTCACTCCCTCTACACAGACAGTGATATACCAATAATCAAACTTTGCACTGTAATGGACCCCATAGAGGAGCCTTTTTCAAACTTTCCCCAACCGTGGTGCTTCCTAAATTTGTGTTCCTTTTTGTAACATCAGCCTCATCCCTTGCTTACATAATGTTTTGTTTATTTGTTTGCTTGGGTTCCACACGGGGAGGTTCCTAGGGATCACTCCTGCCAAGGCTCAGGAGACATTGTGGGGTTGCTGGGGTCAAAACCATGTTGGCCCCATGCAAGGCGATTGCCTTACCCACAGCACTGTCTCCCAGCCCACTTAAATGGTTTTAAGATTCCCTTAGACTATTCTGGGCACCTGCATTTAACCATATGGCACCCCATTGAGAAAAATGTTTCTAGAGCTAAATGTATTTGTTGGCATGAGGAACTAGATAGAAAACTTACATGTTTAACATAACTATACTATATTTTAAAAAGATACATTATAGTCATAAATTGTTTTTTTTTTCTTTCTACAGATTTTATGGTTTTAACAAAATCCTTTTATGGATTAACAAAATCCTTCCTAATATTGCATATATGAATGAATCCAGATGCATGCATACATCATTTATCAAAATTAACCTTATTACCCTGTCTTTTAGTCTTCTATACTTTTCTAGTATTTGTAGAATTTCTAACATAAAAAAATCAAACTCTTCCTAACATTCGTGTGACCTCATTTTCTACTAAAATTTCCTCATATCCTACTAAAAAGTACTTTCTTTTAGTAGGATAGGATATTTACATTATGAAATATCCTAAACATCTTTCATTGAAATTCATATTCACAGTGGAGTAATACAATCAATTCATTATTCCCTTCTAGTCGTACAAATGACATCTAAATTTAGTTATGTTTTAGTAATATAGTTAAACACTATTCATTTGTTTCAACATAAGCAAAAGTATTCTATAGCTATGTTTCAATGTGGAATTTATGATTATTCTCGAGAAAGAGATATACATTCTCAAATATAATATTGCTAGCATTTGGTTAGTTATAACATTCAGCGTCTATCCTCAATTATTTTTTATTTTTGAAACATCAGATTAGAGGAATGAAAATAAAGTTCTTTGGCAGATAGGAATTCTGTTTACTTGACAACTCTGAACTCAGCAGGTTAAGTAATTGGACTACAGAAAAGTTCCTCCATTTCTATTTCCAGCTGGTGATACACAAAAGGCAGGAAGTTATCTCATTAATGGGGCACCAGCTTTATGCAAATTATAGTAACAAAAAGGCTTTCCTTCATACTTTTTCATAAATTACCTAATAAAGTGGGAATAAATGGCCATATTCAAGAGCCTTTGTTGTATTTTTTAGCACAAGACTCTTTCTGTTACTGCAAATATGACTAAATACGCCTTGTTCAAAAGGGGTGTTTATGAAATAAGGCCACTCAAAAGCTTTTATTCCTTAACAGCCTTCAGTTACTTTTATGGCACAAAATTAACATAATTAGTCACAGAGAATAGATGACATAAGCAGCGTGCCATGCACAAAAGGGGGAAGCTGTATCTAAGGAAGGTATTTTGAGAGATCAAAAATTTTCAAAGTGCTTAATACTAGAAGGTCCTTTTTATTTGTGCACAGCCTTAAGATACTTTTTTTAACTCCGTGAAATTCACATAATGAGATGCAGTAGACAGATGACATTAGCGATGTGCCATTAGAAAGAGGTCAGTTTCCTCTGAAAGATAGTCACTGTTCCTGCTCGTCATTAATTTGCAGCTTCAAAGCACTGAGCATATGATAGCCTGGCATGTTAAGCAAGTTGCAGTTATCTTTAAATAACCATTTTTTCCAGTTATTAGAAACTAAAGTTTTTAAACTACTGACTGAAAGCAAAATTAAAGCGCACAGCAGTGTCAGGGGGGAAAAGGAAGAGAAAGAAAGGCTGCAAGAAGATTAGGAAAAGAAAATCAAATATATTTTTTCAAATGAAGTTGTGGTTTTCCCAGGGGGTGGGCTGGTTTAAGTTCAATGCTAGAATCTGGAGGCTGGTAATGCACCTCAGAGATTGGAGTGCTAGCTAGCAAAATGAAACAAGCGGGATTTTTTGGTTTCTGAATTCATGTTTCGGTACATATTACAAAACTGAAAGAAATGAGTTGTACGAGTTATTTAAAATTCCTCCAAGGGAAAACAATGCTGTTTTGATGCGTGAAGGAATCTGTGAGGTTGATGCTAAAATAGGGTTAAGAGTACTTATATTCCTATTACAAGTGTACTGATCAGATAAAAATGCATGGTTAAATAGACAAGATTATTCTATTTTAAATAGAAAATGCACATTTTTCTGATTAGTATGTGGCTAAATCACAGAGAACCCCTAGTTAAAATAATGGTTTGATTTTACTTGGTTCAAACTTCAGCTTTAGTTTTATTTGAAATAATTCACTTTTGCACAAAAATACACAAATAGGTACTTGCATACACAATATTCACAAAGGTAAAGCATTGCATTTCAAATTCCCTTGGAGTTGACATTTCACTTGAAAATTCTAGAAGCACTGCACTATTTTATAACTTCATCTCCCACCTCCCAAAGTAAAATTCAGTCACCAAATTAGTGAGCACATATATTTGTGAGTACACAATATTGCAGAAAATATGTACTACATGTTTTAGCCTATGGGTGTGGAGTAGCAAGGTCACAGTGTTAGATGAGTAGGTACTGGCAAAACAATGACCAGAAAAGCACCGTAACATTTGGAATTATTGAAGAAAATGTTTTGAATTGATCAATAAATTAGAAAAAATAATGGTGATGATGAAATTATATTTTTACATCTGCTTCTCTGATATTTATTTATTAGGACTTAGTTTTAAACAGTCAGATGGGCTGGTCATATAATGCGATCTGGAGATGACCTTGGACTAGAGCCGTTACCGATTGGATCCCATGGGACATCAAAAGATCCCGTGGCGCGCCCACCTGCAAGATGGTCAGACTTCCTTATCAAGACCCTAAGCAAAGAGTTCGAGGCTCTTAATATCCCTGAAACAAACAGATGCCATTGGGCTACACTGGCTCATGATAGGGTCAAATGGAAATATTATTGGTGCTCACTTGAGTGAGGATTCCTGACTTGATGAAGGCTTGAGCTGCATTGGCACAAGACAGGCTTCCTGACAGGGCAAGCCATTAGAGTATTGGTACATACTGACAAGAAAACCAGGGATTAAAGAGTGTCACAAGCTAATCCTCTTCCTTCCTAAAAATTGGTTTATATAACCTTCTAGTGACATTTATTAAGCTTCATTTAGTTAAGAAACTCTTCTTTTTTAACAAATACATTACAAGCAATTGCACTACATGTAGTGTAGCTCGTAAATGGGCATTAGTGCTAAGAAAGTACACTAGTACATTTCAGTACTTTACAGAAGAAAAGCTATCACTATCACATCACTATCCTCCCGTTGATCATCTATTTGCTAGAGTGGGCACCAGTAATATCTCCATATGTCCTGTCTCATGCTAGTAGAACCCAAGGACATCTATTCACACCAGGAACATAAAGAGCCTCAAACCATTATATTAGGTCATGGGAATGAACTAATATAATTGTTACTGGTATTTGGCATATCGAATAAAACAGGGCAGCTTGCCAGGCTTGCCATGCAGGTGGCATACCCTTGTAGTCACCTCTAAATATAGCATTTATAAAAGAACCACGAGGCTGCAAGTGGCCACGCGGAGACAGGCTGTGATACATATAACATTCTTCTGTTCTTCTCTCTATCACAGAAGAAAAGAAAATGCCAAAAAATACACAGAACAAGTTTTGGTGAGACAATGACAGAGACCTGTGAGTGATTACTTCTATCTTGTTCCATCAAAGGAGAAATTATTGGAAGGTGATTAGGGATTCAGTAGGGACTAGGAATTCACTAGAAAGGTAAAACTGGGCACATTCACAAAGGGTAATCCCAGGGGCTTGAAAGGACCCAGATCCTAGTGGGAGGAACATTGTTTGCTAGGATTGTATACTTTATGATTATATTGGCAGCCTACTGAATAAGAAAAGTCTGAAACTTTTCACTCCTTACAACTTAATGGTCAATTTCAAAAGTGAGGAATTTGGTGCCCTGAAGCTTGTAGTGGCATTAGATCTCATGTTGCACATGTGACCCAAGATCAGTTCAGTACCATAAGCCATATGCTGCCACCCCCCAAAATTGTTGAGTGTAGCCCTGGCAGCCCCAAAATTGTTAGATGCACAACTGGTGGCCCCAGTGTACCCCAGGACACAAACAGCAAAGTATAACTGGAGTGCCCCAAAGCCCCAGAAACAGAGTTTGGGAAAACTCCCCAAAAGTGAAAACTTTCCATTTTAATTATCATTAAAACATAATCCTAAATTTGTAATGCCAATTCATAAATGCATAGTATAAAACTGAACAATAAATTCTTTTTTTTTGCCTTTTTTAAAAAATTTTTTTATTTTTAAAATTACAAAGATATACAATTAAAAAGTTCATATTTGGGTTTTGGTCAAACAGTGTTGCAGCACCCATCCCGCCACCAGTGCCCATCTCCCACCACCAACGTCCCCGGTTCCGTCCCCCTCCCCCAGCCCTGCTCCATGGCAGGTTCTTGATTTCTTTCCATTTCTCTCTCTTTCTCTTTTCCTTCCCCTCCAGACTATGGATTACAGAACATACATTAAAGGGTTGTCATGTGTATCTTTTTGCCTCTATTTAATGCTCAGTTCTAGGTTGGCATTAGTACCATCTGAAAAATAAATTCTTATATTTTTAGTTAATTTTTTACCATTTGACTGCAGAGTACTATTAATATGCACTTGATAAAACAGTCTCATTTTTACCAAGTCTAAGAGATTTATCAAATCTAAGAGATATATTTTTATTAAATATTTTCAGTTAAGAAAACTGAAGCTCAGACGTATTACCTGACATACTCAAAATCACATAAGAGATGACCTATGGATAATGAGGAAATTTTAGGACTCAATAATGACTTTCACATTTGGCTCTTCAGTGGTCTAAAATGTAATATGCAGGTACAAGTATGCAAGTGATGCCGCAGCTTTTACTTTAAGAACTTAAAAAAACATTTTTAAAAGAATATATATATTTCATAAAAGTAAGCAAAAACAACTACCTCACAAAAATATATACAGGAACAGTTGAAGAAAGTTTCTTGTTGAATTCAAATGCGATAATTGTTTTTTAGTAACCATTCATTTTCCATGAAAAATGCTATGAAACAATACATATTATATAAAGGAAGTTATGGTGGTTAATACTATTTTTTCTTGCAAAATGAATTCCATCTGTTTTTATTAAGGGGAATAGTTATAGGAAAATGTGATACTTATTAATCTAGTTGCTCTAGGTAAGGTCTAGTTCACTTTAATTGAAAAGCTGAATTTCCAAGGCATTACATGTATACAGACACAAAGAAAATACCTTATGTTTTATGGTTAATCTTTTATATTAATCCCAAAGCCTTCTATACTGTTATTTTAAGTATATGTTAATAATATGCAAGCCAATGCTTTGAAAATTCTCTGAGATGTGGTTAATGAAGAGAAACTACACCATAAATTTCATCCAAAATATGCAGTCCATGCAGAAGTAATTCTTCTTGAACTACAATACTTTGCAATAAACATTTTTTAGCTTGTTTAAATTTATTCTGCGTTGCTTATAAAAGTACCATCAGACACTAGTGCTTGAAACAACTACATATAGGAACAGGCAATCTTAGCTTAATAAGATACTTTGGATAAAAATAGATTTCAGATCTATCTTATGCTAAGAAAATGCAAATACTGATGAAACCTCTCTCTAGTGTTCTTCATAATTTAAATTCTGTCACATGGTAAAGTGCATTTACTCACTTTTCCCTGAGTTCTGCCAGAGAAAGCATAGTGACTATGCTATTTTATGATCAATAGAGACAGAATGTTCTACAAGGTATTCTGGGAAATGTAGAAATTGAGAACATTTTGATCTCAAATGCATTTGTTAAAACAATGCCCCAAAGAGACATGGTATTCCATCAGTTGTGAGAGTGTCTATGAAAAATGCTGCATTTTCCGGAGGTTTGTAACTGGCAACTTAGGCTACGGCTAATGGCACCATCTGTAGTTTCGGCTGTAGGTTTGCGGAGATTGGGTAACTGTGGCAATATGAGCCTATGGTTTTTTGCTTGTTTATGTGGGTCACAACTGGGTGGGACTTACTCCTGTCTCTGTACTCAATAATCACTACTGGTGGGCTTGGAACCACATGGGTTGCCAGGTATCAAAACTGAGTCAGTTGCATGCAAGGCAAGCACCTACCCTCTGTGCTATTTCTCCAGACCCCTACGGGTATGTTAAGAGAGATATTTAGCCTGGAACTAGGGTTGTAGCTCAATAATTCTCAGTGGCTCTGAGTTTCAACTTTGTGTTATTATTCCGTGTCTCTGTGAGTATATATGCATGTGTGGTGGGGCAGGGTAGGGTGGTGTTATCAGAAGGAAAAGAGAAAAAGACTATGATACTGCTTGTACAAGTATCAGTTGAGCCGTATTCTATCATTGCAGGCCCTACCAAAATTCTTTCAGGCAATCGGGATGTATGGTAAATGAAGTTAATGGAAAATAACGCCCAGCTACAATGAGCACTTAGGGTAGAAGAAAAAGTTAAGCGGGTAAGGCACTTTCCTAGTATGCAGGTAACTATGGTAACTATGCACACCAGCACCCCATAAGGTTCCTGGAATGATCCCTAAACACTATTAATCACTCCTGTGCAAGAAAATTAGCATTGCTGGCTGATTTAAAAGCAAAAAGTAAATAAATGAAATGAATAGCCAGCAAATGGTACGAGCAGATAGTTATAGTGCCCCGTGCCGTAAAGTTTTGTCTTAGACTTTTGTTTCAAAATGACAGAATTATATTTACAACACAAATCACCTTAGTTCAAAATATTGATACTTATGTTGAAACATAAAACAAATATAAACTTGTGCTAGTCAAACAGAACACTATATTTGGCCAATCCACCTCAATTTAAGATCATGCTCCATTCATGTATATTTATACCATAACGTGCCAACAACGTCTGCAAAATAAGCAAACCACACTAATAACTATAAAAAGAGGGAAATTAATGCTTTTTTTAGGTCACTTTTGTTTGAAAATAATTTCTGTCTTTCAACAATTTAACAACTTCCTCTTATTTTTTTTCTTTTTGGGTCACACCCAGGATTTTCAGGAATTACTTCTGACTCTGCACTCAGGAATTACTACAGCTGGTGCTTGGGGCCCATGGAAGATGCTGAGAATTGAACCTGGGTTGGCTGTGTGCAAGGCAAAAGCCCTACTGCACCATGGCTCCAGCCTTTGAAATTTTTCACTTGATCACTTGATCACTTGAATCGCGTTATTCATTGATTTGCCGGAGCGGGCACCAGTAACATTTCAATTGGACCCTATCACGTGCCAATGTAGCCCAAAGGCATCTGGTTGAATCAGGACTATTAATAGCCTCAAACCGTTCCTTCAGGGTCTTGAAAAGGAAGTCTGACCATATTGTAGGTGGGCGGCCACACGATCTTTTGACATCCCGTAGGATCCAGTCGGTAATGGCTCTAGTCCAGAGGTTGTCTCCAAATCACATTACATGTCCAGCCCATCTGATTTTCGATGCCTTGGCAAACTAGAAAGCGTTCCTGATTCTGGAATAGCAATGGAGGTCAGAACTCCGGATTCCTTCTCTCACTTGAGTGAGTCGTGATATTCCAAGCATAGCTCTTTTGATTCCTCTCTGGAAGACCCGAATAGCATTCTCATCCTGCTTTCGTAGGGCCCAGGTCTATGAGGTGTATGCTAATGCAGGGAGAATGGTGGAATCGAAGAGATGTGCCCGGAGCCGGAGCTTCTTTGTCCTTTTAGCTATTTATTTGATGCCTTTGAAGGCATTCCATACCACTCTCTTCCTCCTACGCAGCTCAGGTTTTAGGTCGTTCATCATGTTGATTTCTCGACCTAGGTACACATAACTGCTGCATTCAGAGATGTCTGTTCCATTGAAAGTGAATGGGGCCTCTGGACTAGTTCATTTTTCATAAACATATTTTTCTTTAGATTCAGCTGTACACCTATCTTTCCTTGTTCTCGGTGGAAGTCAGCCAGCATTTGTGCCGCTTGGCTAATGTTTGGTGTTACTAGAATGATGTCAGCAGCGAAGCAGAGGTGATGTAGTTGCCGACCATCTATCTTCACTCCCATTCCTTCCCATTCTAATTGTCGCATGATGTTCTCGAGGGAGGCGCTGAACTGTTTTGGTGAAATGGTATCACCCTGTCAAACCCCTCTTTTGACATCAATGATCACTTCCTTTGTAAATGGTGAGATCCTGGTGGTGAATCCGTAATACAGCTCACGAAGGATCTTAATGTATTGGGTTTGAACACCCTGTTTGGCTAGGCTTTAATGACCGCTTCAGTCTCCACAGAATCAAAGGCTTTCTTTAAATCAATGAACGTGAGACAGAGCATCTTGTACTCCCTACAAACCTCAATGAGCTTGGTTACTGTATGGATATAGTCGATTGTGCTGAATCCTTTCCGAAAGCCAGCTTGCTCGCATGGTTGTACTTCATCTAGTGTTCTGCCAATCCTGTTCAGGATGACTCGTGTAAATAGCTTGTAAATGATGGACAATAGGCAGATGGGGCGATAGTTGCCAATGTCGTGAATGTCTCCCTTCTTGAACAGTACCTTTTTAATTTGCTTTTGGCAATACTCAGGGGTTTCTTCTGATTTTACACACAGGAATTACTCCTGGAAGTGCATGGGGACCACATGGGATGTTGGGGGATAGAACGTGGATCAGTAGCCTGCAAAGCAAATGGACTACGTGCAGTACAATCACTTCAGGCTCAGAAAGTTTTAATTCCTTTTGGATACACATTTCTATTATTTTTTCTCATAGTCTAATGATCTCATTACTATAATTTTAGTTTAAAAACATTTGTGAGTTTGTTTTCTTTTCTAAGGCAGCCTGAAGCCCATATATTGGAAGTCAACATTAAAAAAGTTAAGATTGTTATGCTTAAGTAAATATAAACTTGATTTAATATAAATTTATATTTATATTTAAATTAAATATAAACTTGGTTTAATATAAACTTGATTGCCCATTAATTTTGGTGAAGCATATTTTGTTATATAGAGACTAATCTAGAAGTCAAAAGAAAGTGAATACATTCATAGTTTTGTCTCTTTGAAGGTCATCTATGATAATTTAGTGCTTGTTTAATTAACCTCTAATACCCAATTTTTGTTGCAAAGTATTAAAGTGAAACAAAATGGCAGTGTATGGAAAAAAGTCATAGAGAGTAGCACATTTTGAAGAGCTAACTTGGTATTTTGTTTCAAACATGTAGAAGTCCTTTTTATGTACTCAAAATGGAATGATAGATGCATATCCAAGAACATTCTTATTATTTTAAATTTACTAATGCAAATTAAATATATACTATTGTCAATGCATTTTATATTTAACTTAACTTAGGGGTTGATATAATTTTACATGTATTTAAGTTTTACCTAAATGTTTCTAAGTTGTGTACATTTTTTTGAGAAAATAATGTGCCATGTTAACCTATCAAACGATAAGCTGGGAATCAGTTTCAAGCTTAAAATTATTGGGTATTTAAAAACTCTCAAAGCCAAAAAATGGATTAAGAAGTCTTCCCTTTCTTTTTTTCTATTTTCTAGAAGATAATGTGGCAATGAATGTTAATTTTTTTTAAATATTTGCTAAAATTCTCCTGTAAAACCACTTAGGTCTAGGTTTAAATAATAAACCTAGGTTTAAATAAATAATATAAAAAAATTAAAAAAATAAAATAAAAATCTCAAAGCCTCCTTTATCCAGCTCTTAAATACTTGTTTCTTAATTTGTTTCTTTAAAAATCTAGTAATCACTAAAAAAGAAAAAACTAAAAGTACATGTACTCTTCACTGAGGCAGAAAGCTCTAATCGTAAAGTTTCCTACCAGAACAGGGTCACCTACACTTAAATTTTCTGTAAACAAATAAATGCTGAGACAGCACATTGACTTCCTTAGTGCATTTCCCCCAGTAAAATCAGTTTAAGATAAATTGCAAAATAAATAAATGTCAAATAACAATTCCCATGACTAGTATTTGAACTGAGTTTAATGATTATTATGAAGACAAAGCTGTGATAGTTCTCTGTATGGAATGTTTAAAGGGGACAATCTGGAATGATTTTAGCTTGGAACCATTTTAACAAATGAATATATTTTCTTAAATTGCCACATCAACTGACCCTGCTATCTAATTATGGCCAGTTAAGAGGGCTACAGATTAACTATTCTGAATCTAAGTCATTACTTTTGGTTGACATTCCTCAACATTCAGTTATTAAACCTGAAAAGCACTTCACTCACTTAATACTCTAGGTTTCCATCTTACAATTGGTTGAGAATATAATAAGAGATTGAATTGCTCCAAGCTAGACATTCCTTAGGAAACTTACTCTGATTTTATAGTCTTGTAGGAGATCAAGACTTTCACTGTTTTCTGGGATAAAATTATCATGGATCCTTCTTAGAATATAAAACTAAGACATTCATCATTTACCGTTCAACACTATTTTATAGGGAGAAAAATAACAGTAATATGTAACAGTATTTCACTGGGTGAAATGGCTTAGAAATGTGATTTTCTAATCCCACCTATCTTACTCGAAAGCATATGCCTTTGTACTTGTTAATAAGAAGAGAGAAGGAACAGATAGAACCCCAATACGATTAGCATTTATATCAGTGTGTGCACAATGTCTATCAGTTCCATATTTTCTCTCTCTAGGTCAATTTACAATCAGCTAGACATGCAATTTGAGGTAATGGCAACTTCTTGTTTGATTTCCTTGATTTCTTTGAAGAAGACTGTATTAGTCAGCTTTGATATAATCATAAGCTGTCCTGAACTTCCAGTGGCTCTAAACTGACATGTATTTCTTGTTCTCTTTACACACAGTTCTTGTCTGTTGCTCCATGTGTCTCTGAATATCAGATAGATGCTGAGGGAGTTGTCACCATGTGTGACACAATATTTTTATGTCAAAGGAAAAATAACAGATCAAGAGCACTGGGAGTATTTGTGATGTGGCTTAAAGCTGCTTTAGTGAGGTATATACTATTTTTGTTCTGTTTCAGCAAAGCCTAGCCTATTGCATTGTCATATTCAGCAACAATTTTTTTTCTCAATGCTATGTTAGAGGTGCACATACCAGCAGTGTGCAGTAAATCAACAGAACATGGATGAAATTATCTGTAATACAAGATAATAAAGAAGAGCAGGAAATCAAATACAGAGACACAAACCATCACAAACTATATGGAACATGAAAAATACAGTAAAATTCAACTGCATTTCAATGGTTTTGAAAATACTACATACATTCTGACTTTCCATGGATGTGCAGGACAGAGACCAAGAGAAATGGTGAGGGCATAACTTTGGGCATTATCACACCACATACCACTGTTTGGGTCTATTATATATATATTACGGGCATTTTTTTATAAGATTTCCTTCAGAATTAATTTTCAGAAAAAATAATAAGTTTTTTCTCTTTTAGAACCATTTTTGTTTGCTGTTTTGTTTTGTTTTGTTTTGTGGGCAGTCAGGCAGTGCTCAAGCTTAATCCTGGCTATGCACCGAAGAATTTCTCCCTGTGGGTTGTACAAAATACAAACACCCTTACCCATGACACCATGGCTAAGGCCCACTTTCAAAACCATTTTTGAAGCCATTCTCTTTTGCTTGACAATTGGTGTCTATCACAGAATCACAATCTGGTTTTCAACATGTACTTTCCCCCTCCTTTTCATTCAGTTTATAGTACTACCACATCTGTTCATTAATTCCTGCTCTATCACTTCTATCTTTTCTTCCATTATTCTAATCTCATGTTCTTCATTTTCATCAACCTTTTCACATAGGTCATAATTTTCCTTTTGTCAAGCCCCTTTATTCTACCAGTTTCCCCTTTGCTCATGGAGAGAATGTTTTCCATTCCATTTCCGTTTACTAAGGCTGCCATCATAAAGTTCCAAAGCCTGAGTGGATGCATCTTACTAAAAACATAGAAACGTAGATCCCTCCCCATCAACTACTGCAAAATTGGAAGAGATCTTAAGCATTCCCCTTGCTGTAAAACTTATTGGAATTTTTAGACGTGTGCATCTCTCCAGGATAAAATCAACACCATCTACAAGTCCAGTGTCCAAATTTGACAGTCAGCAAATCTAACTGTTGCTGTGAATATGTAGAGAATTTGAAAATCTCTGTTAGCACCAGAAGCTAATTTCTAAAGCTGTTAATTTTTACATTTCTTTACTAGTGGTCAATAAAATCAGAAATTATCAGTTTCTTTATCAGCAGACTTGTTAACACAAAACAGAAAATAGGGGCTGGAGTGATAGCCCAGAGGGTAGGGCGTTTGCCTTGTATGCTGCCAGCTTGTGATGGCCTGGGTTTGATCCCCGGCATCCCATATGGTCACCCGAGCACCGCCAGGAGTAATTCCTGAGTGCAGAGCCAGGAAAACCCCTGAGCATGGGGGGTGTCTGACCAAAACAAACAAACAAACAAACAAACAGAAAATAACAAAAGGCTGCACTAGCCTATTGTTTTCTTGTTTTCTGTAACACTTTGCCTTCACTTGCCGAAAACTTTTCTCCTCCAGGGCCTAATATACATACTAATCTATCTGATTTCTGTTACAATCTGACAACTCTGAAAAACAATAAGGCTTTGCTAAGTCAGTGATTTGGAAATTTCACACCCTTTCACAAAGGAGATCTGTACCTTTTGTCAGCACAGAGAAGTTGCTGGAAGGAAGTTGTGCTGGAAAGAAGATGGACTTTCCCCCATCCTCGTTAAAAATATAAGAGGATGAAATCTCTAGCAGGGAAAATAAAATGTTGCAGTGATAGATCTGTTGGTTCTGATAATGATCTCCTGGGAAATAATAAAGCTTAAGAAATTGTTCAGCTCTGAAGTAGCCCAAAGGCATGAAGAGATTTTATCCCCTTGAGATGCAAATCCTGAACTCTTTGCAGAAGCTAGGCTATCCCCAAGAGACAGAAACCTAGGCCCACCCAGAGGAGAGTGAACCCCTTAGAAAACGGGACGATGCTAAAGGTCCAGTAAGAATATTTATGTACTATCAAGGGTTCAAGGCTTTGCCTGAGTCAACATCCAGATTCCATGTTTGCACAGATCTTGAGGTCAAGGCAGTTTTAGTGAAATTATAGAAACAAAACAAAATAAAAATTTTGTCTGGAAATTCTTTGAGGCATTTTCCATTCAGAAGTAGACTATATTCTCTCTTGAATATGTGTCTCTCTTTCTTTCTTTTCCCTCCCTTTTCTCTAAATTTCTTTCAATAAAAACTGCTTTCTTTCACTACATAAAAAAAAAACACAAAAGTGTATTTTTTTCACTGTTTGTGAAGGTGGAAGAGATGAGTGTATAAGAAGAGCTGAATTCCTCAAAGATGTTTTCTCTCCTTTTATAAATGGATCATTTTCCTCCTGTGTTATCACATATCCCTCATGTGTATATCTGTCTCCTAACATATTCATCTAAGAAAGATGCATCATATTAAGTTACTAACTATCCATGGGATTTCATACTCAAGTACTTATTTCAAAATGCTTACATCTTTTCTTATTTATTTTGTTATTTATTTATTTATTTATTTATTTATTTTTCTTTTTTTTTGGTCACACCCGGCTATGCTCAGGGGTTACTCCTGGCTCTGCACTCAGGAATTACTCCTGGAGGTGCTCAGGGGACCATATGGGATGCCGGGATCGAACCCCGGCCGGCATAGGCTGGCCGTGTGCAAGGCAAACGCCCTACCCGCTGGGCTATCGCCTCCGGCCCCTATTTTGTTATATTTTTATCTTTGGTTTTTTATATTTGTTATCTCATTAATCATTGGGTTCTGAGCAGCTCGCCTTAGGGTCCAGCACTTCCCATAAGGTCCAGCACTTTCCTGCCACAAGGCCCATTTCTGTGGTTATCCAAGCTAAGGTGAGCCAGAATGTGCCTGGTCTTCTAACCTCTGACCACAGTAATATGTAAATCAATGATTGTGACCCATACAAACATTACTTGCAAACGCTAAATCTGTGATTATTATCTGTTGCAAAGGCCCAGGAACTTGCAAATGCCTGATGATTTGTGCTTGTACCGCCCTCCACCCAAAAATTGTATAAAAGGATTAAACTGTGCTCAGTAAAATGAGAACTGCTATCCAAAACTCCCCTCTGCATTAGTATTTTCTTTCCTTTCTCAGCAGCAACAAGGCAGAGTTTCTCCCAAGTCATTTTCTCCTTTTTTTGCAGGGATGAAGTCTGGCAAGATCTAGGTCTCCCTCATTTGTGCTGGGGGCTGCTGTCCAGGGCCCCTGACAATTAATTTTGTTATATATATATATGAAATATGATATAACATTTATATATGATATATATATGATAGCATATGTATGCTATATATCATGTTGATATAAATGTTAGTTGGTGTAGACCTTGTATAAGTTTAAAGTGTTCAATGTATTAATTTAATACATGTATGCATGCTACTATATCACTGCACAGACTTGTATGTGCTCAAATTAGACCAGGTCAATATTCTCAGAGTTAGTCTCAAGATACCCATCTCTGATATGAAGATTCTTCAGCAATGAAAATAATGAATATCCTGGAGTCTAAGGAGAAACATTGCATTGCCATCCAAGGATGATGAACTTTTTTTTTCTTCAAAAGTCCCCTTGGATATTTCTAGCATCATTCATGGGCCATATAACAGAGACAGAGAGATGGGCCTAGCAGAGCAGATGAGACGTACACTTGTCTTTCCTGATGTATCCTAGAGTCAGATATTTCCTGCAGGTCAGACATTCTCCCCATTCATGCATCCTTTTGAACTTTTTCTAGTAAAAGAAGCAATTGCTGATTCCCTTTGAACAACTTGGAGGCATGTACTTTGGAGGCATATCATACAGGTATAGAACTATATATTTATATAAATTTCCATTTCATTTGTATCTGAGAAGCCTATCTTTATTTTCAAACCAGAGTCATACTTTCCATATTTTATGAAAACTAGCTCTTTTGTCTTAATTCATCAGAAATCTTGGTTTGAAATTAAAAGTCCCATTTTTTACCATTTACTTTACAAATATATTTTAAGACCATCTAACATTCTTACGCATTTCTTACTAAATTTATTCACTTACTCCTTTTAATCTGAGTGATGTTATTTTATTTTAAAGATTCATAAGATCCTAGTCTATGAGGCATTTTTCCCTGTGTCTGAACACACTATTAACTTCTATCATTCTATATTTTACTTCTATAATTCGAATTATATAGTATGATTCTTTACTATATCACTGACACTGTATCACTGTCTTCCCGTATATCATCGATTACTCGAGCTGGCACAGTAACATCTCAATACATCCTGGTCCTGTCACATGCAAGATGGTCCAAGGACATCATCCCACTCCAGAAACATAAAGAACCTCAAACCATTCCATCAGGTCATGGGAATGAGGCCTATAATTGTTATTGGTATTTGGCATGTCCATAGGACACAGGTAGCTTGCCAGGCTCTGCTGTGCGGGAGAAAAAATTATGAAATGGAATATTTAAGATATTTTATTTTTCATATATAATTGCATGCAGGAAAATATTTTAGGAGAGTTAATTTCTTATCAAAATTCAATCACATATCACTAATTAAATTTAAGGGGTCTTAGCAACACCACAGTGCGTAGGGTGTTTGCCTCTTGCATGCGGTCAACCTGGGTTCAATCCCTGGCATCCCATATGGTACCCCTAGCACCACTAGGAGTAATTCTTACTTTTATAATTCTAAAAACAATTAAGATTTAATATTTTACCAACTTTAAGTTCAAAACAAATTTGGCGGAGGGTAGGGAATCACACCCATCAGTGCACAGGGTTTGCTCTTGACTCGTCGCTCTGAGATAACTCCTGGCAATATTCAGTATCATATGCAGTACTGAAGACGGAACAAAGTTGATTGAATGAAATCAAGTGCCTTTACCCCTGTACTGTGTGTAGTCTTAAGTATTGTTGATGGCATTGTACTATGTGTTAGATTTCCAGGATTTACGTATTTACTAGTTGCAAATATTCTGTGTTTGAGGTATCAAAAATTATGGTATCAATCTATGAATTATTCTTGACATAACCAAGCAACCTAGTCATAACACTATTTTTTCAAAAATTTTTGGTAAAAATTTGTACTCAACATTATGCCAACTAATTATGCCAACCAATGGTAGATTTACCATAAATCTACTTTATAAAACAGAAAAAGAGATATATTTTAATGTAGTCCAAGGGATATTTTATTATATTAGTAAAAGAGGAAATCAGCAGTCATAAAAATTAATGTCTGCATTACTGGTTTTCTTTCATCCTTTTAGTTCTATGGCCTTAATACTGAAATGAACTGTGTCACAGACTAATTACGTTACCTGTATCTTCCCCTATAATCCTCTTCTCATAAAATAATGTTTTCTTTAATTTGCTTTATTTTTTATGTTCTACCACTTTTACTTAACTTTTATTTAGTTGGATGGAGAAGAGTTGTAACCACTCTGTGCTAAGGAGACTAGGAAGTTCTGGGGACTCAATTTTCACACCTTCAGCCCATTGACCCATCACTCTGGCACTTAGCACTCCATTTCCAATACCAATAGAATGGCTCAGCCTCAAACATCCACACTGAATCAATCCAACTCAACTCTTGAAATACTGTAGGAATTCAAGGACCATTTATTGATTAAATAAATGGGAGGGAAAGAGCATAAGCTATCAAATAAAAAGCAAAAAAGTCGCTGCTAAAAGCAATGCTTTTATAGTCAGTGATTCAGTATTTCATATAATGATATCAATAGTCAATGTAATATAAACATATTTGGAGGGATAATGACTTCTTTTTTACAGGGTAGGGAGCTCACTACCATTTAAATAATATGACAGGAATAAGGCATACATTTTCTACCCCTTCACATCCAGGAACAGTAATAATAAATAATATGTATTATCAGTGTATGATACTATTAAATATTAAAGGCTTATCTCTCAATTAAAAATTGTACCCATCAAAATGTTTCCTGAATAAGAAACATATACATATATTTCCTATGCATTTATTGTTGTCTAATGTATTATTCTTTTATAAAAATCATGTTATTTTGGGGGCCACTGTACTATTTGTACAGTGGATAGCGTGTCTACGACCAACCCAGGTTTGTTCGCCAGCATCTGTTCCCCTGGACCTGCCAGGAATGAACCTCGTATCTAGAGTCAGGAGTAAGCTGTGAGCACTGTTGAGGGTGGCCCCAAAACTACAACAGAAATATGTAAAAGATGCATTATATGCAATGATTTTTTTTTCCTTTTTGTGTCACACCGGCAATACTCAGGGGCTATTCCTGGCTCTGCACTCAGGAATTACTCCTGGCGGTGCTCGGGGACCAAATGGGATGCCGGGATTGAACCCTGGCCTGTACAGGCCGGCCGCGTGCAAGGCAAACGCCCTACCCGCTGGGCTATCGCTCCGGCCCATATATGCAATGATTTATAAATAACAAATATCTCTTTAGAGCATCTTATAATCACCCAGTCAAGATATAATTTATAATATAATTATACAATAAGCTATTCATTTGGGAATTTTAATAAATAGGGGTATCACAGTAAAGTTTTGGAAAGAAAACCCCCTGAAATTAATACAACATACTTTTTCATGAATATGAATCACTGATACAAAATGTTAAACCATTAGGGGCCGGATCGATAGCCCAGCAGGTAGGGCGTTTGCCTTGCACGCGGCCGGCTCATGCCAGCCTGGGTTCGATCCCGGCATCCCATATGGTCCCCTGAGCGGCCCAGGAGTAATTCCTGAGTGCAGAGCCAGGAGTAGCCCCTGAGCATTGCCGGTATGACCCAAAAAAGCAAAAAAAAAAAAAAAAAATGTTAAACCATTGGACAAGAAAATAGAGTCTATGCAAGAATTCCTTTTTTTTAGAGTTTGGAAAACTTGTAGGACTTGAAATTAGACTGGAGATAAAATTCAAAATAACCACTAAAGGACTAACATGAGGATTCAATTATTTCCCAAAGGAAATTTGAAAGAAGAACAAATGACTAGATGTTGTCTAAAAGCTAATGTAATTGAATTGGAATAAACATTCATAAAAACCTAACATAAATGCAACAGATTTTGACCTCTGTGTTATCCCTATATTCTGCTTTGGATATTTATTTTTTGTTGATTACAAATAAATTTGAATATCAATGTCTATAAATGTCTTTCCAAAGTCATATCCATATTGACACAAACCTCCCTTTTTTTAAAAGTTCAATAAAGTGCATTTCTAATATAAATTAAAATGAATAACCTGAGCAACAGGTGAAAGGTGAAGATCTTTCTCAGTTCAACAATATAAATGAAGTTTTCATTTTTTTAAATTTCTTCTGCCTAGTCTTTGCTTTTTCTTTGAATTTTCATACTCAGTTAAAATAAACATGTCAATTAATCAAACATTACTATAATAATACAAGAAAGGAAATAATAGAAGTAAATATAAAATGGCAATAATGTGATAATACCTTTTGTCATCCATACCTTTATTTAGCACTTCAAATAATTTAGAAGCTTTTTCAGTTTTATGTACAATATAACAATAGGTGGTGATGGCGTTTTTTTCCACAAGCACTAGAATACATATTTTTTCATTAATAGATAACCCCAAAAAAAGAACAAATCATTAGGCTTTTTTTTTTTTTTTTTTGTTAGTTTGCTTTGCTTTCTTTTTAAGTCTAATATAGAAACTTCAGTGTTAATCTCTCCCAACTTGTATTCCCAGACTGTCTGAATACAAAACCAAGCATTTTAATCAGTGTATCCAACTTTGGGGATGGAGGGGGAAGTCTAATATATTTCGGAGACTATGAATTTAATTCCACAGCATTGACCATTCTATTTTTCTTTCTAAAAGATGCCAGCCATTAAATTGGAAAATTGAAATTGAAGATAAAAGGTGGGATATGCATATCCAGCTAGTGGGTGATTCTAACTAGATTTTCCCCTTCATCATGGCTCATTTGCATTGTGAATAAGCTGAAAAAGACAGCTTTTGTGGACTCTTTGCTGTGTTTGTTGCTTCTACAATGTAATGGTATTCAAAGAGTCTGATTGTGTATTCAGATATCACATACATATTGCCCTAGGTCTGGGATTTCCTGTTAGAGTGAGTGATAAAGATTCTTTCCTATTTAATGCACAATTCACTTATTGTGGCTACACATGAGAAAGGGCACCTCTGTGGGCTATACACACACAAGGGAAGAGAGAGATAGATGAGGACATGCAATATTTGGTCAGATAATAGAGGGGGAAAAAAGTACATTGACTAAAGGGAAAGGACTGAACCCTAGAGACCGCCCCATAAAAGAGACAAATTCAGTTTGAAATGAAATGTTACGGAAAGTTATCTGGGAATCAGGCCCTTCTAAGCTATAGTTTAAAGGAGTTTTTCTGACCTTAATTTAATCTAACTTTCGGAAACTAAAATACCTCTTCCAGCTCTGGGTTCAACTTTATTTTTTAGAAACCAGGAACTGGAAGAATGTATGGAGACAGGTTTCACATTTAGAAACCAACATGGCTTTAAATCTGATCAAAAGATAGGAAGAAAATTGTTTACAACCATGGTATTCTTACAGTTTATTTCTTGGACTACAGCTTCTGCATCACCTGGGAGCTAGTTAGAAATATAGCACCTTGAACCATACACTATGAAATCAAAACATTCTGTTTCACAGCATCTGATTGATGCACATCAAAAGATAGTGATTCAAATGATCCCCAGTAAGTGAAAGCACTAATTCATTTTTTTAGAGTGGAGAGAATGACCATCAGGTGGTCTTTTGGCTTATCACATCTGACCTCAAGTACTGTTTTACCAGAGCATGAACTCAAGACTTCTGCAATCCTGATTTTCCTATTTTAAGTCTAGAGATTTTTCTTATATGGTTATGTAATACAGAACAAAACTGGACTGATGCCAAATAGAACTAACAGGTCAGATGAACGCCACTATTTTGGGAATGACTGGATGTTAAAGATCATTTTCCTCTTAGTTTTTCTGTATAAATATGGCGGCAGAAATGTATTTATATAACATGGTTCTGTCTGACTTGGGATGAAATTCTTTTCCTGAAAAACTTTCCTTGTTTAAAAGTGAAAATGGCCCATTTTATTATTAATGTTCATTTCCGTGTTTTTTTTTTTTTTTATTTTGGGGGCACACCCAATGGTGCTCTGTACTTACTTATGGTTCTGTTTTCTGGATAACACATAGTGAGCCAACCTGCTGGACTATCGCTCCAGCCTCAATTGCATTCTAGTTTTAACAGACTGCATGGCATGAGATGTCCCCTGTTTTTATACTGTTAGGATTAGAAAACTTTTAAGTCACAAATGTATGTAGTTCACCAAATTATATTAACTTGGTAAAAAATAAAGCTATATCCAAGCCTATTTTTGCCTAAGATATAAAAGATTTAAAAAATTAATTAGAACAAACAATAGCATATTCTACGATCTACTGTGAGATTCGACACTGAGAATATACAATTATCTGCTGCTTAAATTTGATAAGACTATAGATTTGAGAATAGACTCATAAATATTCAATATTGGAGAGGCTTTGCAGGGGCAAAGGGTACAGGGACTGGCCACACCTAGAACTACTGGTGTTCAGGACTTACTCCTTGTTCTCTGCTCAGGCATCAGTACTGCTTGGGAGACTAGACCTGGTGTCTGGAATCAAAATGGGGTCAGTTATATGCAAAGCAAGCTTTTCAAGAGATGATATATCTTAGTCCTGATACTTTTTAAAAGATAATTTTTTGGAGGGAGGGGCTGGAGAAATAGCACAGTATTAGGCACTTGCCTTGCATGTGGCTGACTGGGGTTTAATCATTGCCATTCCTATGATGCCCTGAGTACCGCCAGGAGTAATTCCTGAGTGCAGAGCCAGGAAGAACCCTTGAGCATCACTGGGTGTGACCCAAAGAGGAGACAGAGGGAAGGGGAGGGGGATGGCAAAGGGAGGGACGGGAGGGAGAGGGGAGGGGAGGGAAGGGGAGGGGAGAGAGAATTTTGGACAGTGGAAATAATGAGAGCTATTTGACATAGCCAAACTAACCAGTTAGTTTATAGATGGGAAAATTTATTAAGTTGATAGGTTGTTGACATCCAAAAAGTCATGAGCATTGATCCTTGACCTTCCATGATTTACATTTATTGGTATCATTAATACAACAAAGGTGTGGTTAGAAACAGAAACCATAATAAATTCCTCTGAATCCTTTACTAAAAACCAATAATCTATTTATTAAAAAAAACCCTTTAGAAACTATGAAGATGCTCATTGGGAGAGTCCCTGGCCTGCATGCATAAGGCTATGTGTTTGGTCCAGGGCATCGTGGTCATATGTGAAGCACAGTCCCAGTGGCAATGATATTTAGGACTTTGACCACACACAGAGTCTCTCTCTCTCTCTCTCTCTCTCTCTCTCTCTCTCACACACACACATACAGTCTCTCTAACACACAAATGCGCACACACACACACACACAGAGGAGAATATGCATCAAGCACTTCAACCAAATATACTATCCCTTATCTTCTCAGTAATAGAAAAAGAAAGGCAGGGTGAACGAGAAAAGAAACATTCGTGGAAATATCAAATTTTTATGATGACATTTTAGGGGGGCATGACAGATTCATGAGGTATATAAAATGAATGAGAATAAACAGGAAGATTTAAACCAGAGCCTGAGGTATTTATCAAGTAGTCTGTCAGCAGAAGATCTCAATAGAAAACTGTGGCTTAAGTCCCCACACTGTCTCTGTTATTTCTATCAAAATAGTAGCTTAGATGAAGCGAGAATAATTTTTTGAGCATCTTTTCCTCCTCAATCACATTCAAAGAGGATAAGGATGTACTTTTAAATGCTCTAACATTCCAAAAATGACTTACCTCTGAGTGGCATCTATTGGTCAGTATCAGAATAAGCACACTACAATGTGTGATAAATATAAGCGCATATAATTTCCCTTAGGATTGCCACCTTAAATTTGATCAATTCGTTCATAAAAATACATGGTTGCCCCTACTTTTATACCTCTATATTCTCTACTTACAAGTTTTTAAAGAGAGTTTTGAGATTGGGTTACTTTTAGGAATCCACATTGATGAAATATTTTCCAGGTTACTAAATTTTTAATATAATTGTTTATATATGATGTGTAATAAGCCCTTCAACAAAGTTGAGATGAAATATTAACTATATGATTATTTAATACAGATTACGTGCACACACACAGACATAATCACATCCTTGATTTGAAAAGTTCCTCTTACCTAACTTGGGTTGTATCGACCATTTTTTATACCTGAGTTTGCTAGCCAAAACAATCTAAAGAGGACTTTTGCTTTTTTGACACAAGTTGAAATGCAATACATTACACAAACATCTCAATTTTAGCAGCAATAGCAGAAGGAGAGCAAGCCTAAGCAGCATAATTGGTACTGCCATTAGCCTTCCTTGGAAAAGACATTAAGAAACAAGAGGATGTTGCCCAAAAAATGATGTTAACAGGTTTTGGCTTCCTATGATCAAAAGCTGACAGGTAAAATAAGAACTAATAAAGTTGGAAAAGGAGATGATTAACTTTGATCTTGGACATCATATTAGGCTTAGAAGAAGTTATAGATGTTGGTTATCTGCTTGCTCTAATGTAGCCTTTTTTAAAATAGGCAATACTGTATGTTCCCTGAAAAAAGTTTCGAATGATTTGAAGACATGACAGATGACAGAGTCAGGTGCAATTGGGGGGGGGTGCTTGCTATTTCTTTCTTTAAAGAAGAGAGCATTTCAGTGGAGCACTGAGGGTTTTTTTTTTTTTTTTGCCAAAGATTCTCTTATCTTTCTTCTAAATCCATTCCTATCACCCCAAGCTAGGTCTACAGCTGAATCTCAACAAGACTTGTTCATGAGAAATGAACTAGTTCCAGAGGCCCCATTCACTCTCAATGGAACAACATCTCTGAATGCAGCAGTTATGTGTACCTAGGTCGAGAAGCAACATGATGAACGACCCAAAACCTGAGTTGCGCAGGAGGAAGTGAGAGGCATGGAATGCCTTCAAAAGCATTGAAGAAGTAGCCAAAAAAAAAAAAAAAAGAAGAAGAAGAACCTCCGGCTCCAAGCACATCTCTTCAACTCCACCGTTCTCTCTGCATTAACATATGCCTCAGAGACCTGGGCCCTATGAAAGCAGGATGAGAACCCTGTTTGGGTCTCCCAAAGATGAATCGAAAGAGCTATTCTTGGAATATCACGCCTCACTCAAGTGAGAGAAGGAATCCGGAGTTCTGACCTCCGTCACTGTTCCAGAGTCAGGGACACTGTCTCATTTGCCAAGGCATCAAAAATCAGATGGGCTGGACATGTAATGCGATTTGGAGATGACCACTGGAATAGCGACATTACCAGCTGGATCCCATGGGATGTCAAAAGATCACGTGGTCGCCCCACCTACAAGATGGTCAGACTTCCTTGTCAAGACCCTGAATGAACGGTTTGAGGCTCTTTATATTCCTGAAGCAAGCAGATGCCATTGGGCTACACTGGCATGTGATAGGGTCAAATGGAAATGTTATTGGCACCTGCTCAAGCAAATCGATGAATAACGGGATGTCAAGTGATCAAGTGATCACCCCAATTTCCATGAAGAATGAATAATTCCTTAGAAACAATGGGTGCTCCCCCAGAGCTAAGAAATTGTCGGGGCGCTCCGCCGGGTCCCCGACAGTGCCGGGAAGCGAGTTCCCTTCTACCTCCGAAGCCGGCGAGGAATGGATGAACACTCAGGGATCCGATGAGGTTTTAAAAAGACTTTACTTATCACAGGTTCAGGCATACAAATCAGCAAAAGGAAAAACCCGATGCTTAGGATTCCAGGCTAGGAACCCCAGCCACGTGTAGGCCAAGATGGCGACCACCACGTGTGAAACTTCCAAGGGAAGAAGAGGCACGGGAGAGCGGGAACCAGCAAGTTTATACCCCCCCCCCAACTCAGACCTTCCTCCCATTGTTATGGAAAGCAGGGAGGATCCAATGCCTTCAGGTAACCCCCTCCCTGCATCTCACCTAGGGCCTTTACTGTGCTAATGTTTTGAGCCAGGAAGGGAAGGCCTTTGAAATGTAGAGAAGGGGGTTTCTGAGATGGCATGTCACTGTACCAAAGATCAACACCAATGCCAGTTAAATATTTCTCCAAGCCTTCACAAGTCTCCTCTACTTCATTGTAGTTTTATATTTTATCAGGGAGCCATGCTTGTTTGTTTGGAAGCAAACAGCATTTCTCTCTGGTCTAATTACTTAGGTGTCCTTACGTGGCCAGGCTAATATGCTGGTAAGATCTAGCTAGTCCCATGATGATTGTGATAGCATGGGAGAATATTTATACCAGCTAGTACAGCATACATGGTCGGATAAACTGCCACATTTAGACTACCCCCTTATCTACGGAGTGATCTGCGGGAGGCAATAAAGAGCAGATGCAGCGGCCCTTAGGAGTCCTGCAACAAATCCCCCTGATTAGTTTACTAATAAAAATTGAAAAGGTAAGAAATATTTAGTAATGTACAGAAAATTAAGATAAGAAAAAACAATTCCAATTGCAAAATGATAATACATGTTACTTTAGGATCCTAACTTGTTTTTTGGACCCAAAGCAAAGTTCAAGATAAAGTGTTTTTAGCTGTCTGATTATAACGGACTATAGTTTGCACTGTCCATAATTTGTGAGAGTCAATTTGCTATATTTTATGTAAAGTCGGGTGTCTGGAACAAAGTCTGTGGGGCTACTTCTGGAACAGCAATAGCGGTGATCATATGAGTATGAGTCTTTGGAGAGCAGCGATCAGGAACTCGTTGAATTGTCAGGAACACTGGATTGGGTCTCAGGAACACTGGAACAAGTATCTCGAATTCTGGAACAGGAGTCTTGAGTGCTGGAACAGGTGTCCGGAACATCGGTGTGATATCTTGAACTCTGGAACAGGAGTCTTGAGCGCTGGAGCAGGTGTCTGGAACATCGGTGTGGGCGTCTTGCAGGGCTTCTTCAGCAAGGGAACATTGGCACCGGTAACTGTACCTGTAGCTTAGGCGAGACAAAAACACTTTTCGAGGTTAATCACAAGTAGGGATTTTAAGGCTTTGTAGGGATCCAAGTTTGGGATGGAGAGAAGAATATAAAGAAGCTCCAACATGGGTGGAGCAGGGAAATAAGTATGAGAATTGATGATTTTAAAATTGATAAATCTAGTGGATCAGCAGTGGAGTTGATGAATGTAATAGAGGTTTGTAGTGGTCAGAAATTGAGAAGGTAGTAGTTGAGACATAACATAGACACAACATTAATCACAAACATAATGGTGGCCACCACATGCACACACACGCACACATATGTTTGATCGATCAATATCTTACAGCTGTATATGTGACCCATTTAGGGGTGATAAATGGTAACGAGTCAAGCGCTTCATAAATATAAAGCCGGCAAATGATGGTGAGAAAGTGTCTTTTCCTGTGAATAGAGCATTGGGAAAAATTAGTTTTGCAAATTATTAAATTTTTAGCGAGCACTGTTTTAGGAGTCTCGGAGTATTGAGCACTGTAGCGCAGGTTTACTGGATTCGAATATCTCATCCTGTGAACAGAATCATTAGAAAAACAATTTTTCATTGATTTAGCAAACATTTTTGTAATGAGCACTGTGATCAGAGTCCACCCATTTTTCCACCATTTTTTTTTTGTAAGAAAGAAAATATTTAGGCTGTAAGGCAAGATATTAGACATGAACCATGATCACAGACTGCAAAACAAGATCATTATTAAAAGGAACCAATCCAGGAAGTTTAAACAGCAACTTGCAATTTAAAATTTAAGACTTTATATTGAAAGAATTAGTTGTTTTCTGATTCTTGGAGAATTCTAGTCTTAACAAGTCGCAGAGGGACCCAGAGTTTCTTGGCAGCGTTATCGTCTGTAGAAATGAAAGCATAGCCTCTTCCCGAATGAGGAGGTGACCTGCAATCCATTTATCATCAATTTTCACCCAGATAGGTGAATTGACTGTTTTTTGAGTTTGCATATCTTCTTGAAAGTGACGTTCAGCCGCGGTATAGGGATCTCCCTTGAGGTATATTTAAGAAGTTTAAGGTGAATAATGTTAAAGATAAAGAATCCATTGGAGGCATGCTTGTTTTTCGTTGCTTTAATAGCTGAGTTTTAAGCGTTCTGTGGGCACGTTCAACTATTCCCTTGTCCTTGTGGATTATATGGAATTCCTGTAATATGTTTGATCTGCCATTCCTCGCAAAAAGGATTTGAAGGTTTTGCTGGTGTAAGCAGGACCATTATCTGTTTTTATGGTATGGGGAATACCCATGACGGAGAAGCACTGGAGTAAAAATGAACAAACAGATTTAGCTCTTTCAGACGTCATAGGAACAGCCCATATGAACCGGGAATATGTATCGATGACCACATGAAGGAAAGGTTTGTTGGGAAATAAGTTAGTATGAGTTATATCCATCTGCCACAATTGGTTTGTCTGTAAACCTCGAGGATTTGCTCCTGCTACATGAGATGTACAATGTAAAGGAGCACAGACAGGACAGTTGTGGACAATTTGTCTAGCTTGTCTCCATGGGATGCCATGGTGTACATGAAGGCGGCGGGCATTTGTATGTAGAGTCTGGTACTCTTCCTCAGCTGATTTAAATACTGGTGCTGCCAAGAGATCTGCTGCTTCGTTTCCCTCGAACCATTGGCCCGGGAGTCGGCTGTGAGAACGGATGTGGGAGATGTATATAGGGAATGTTCTATTTCGGAGGAGATCTTGTAGTTTATGGAGCAGCTCCTGAATTATAGGATTATGGGCATTTAAAGAAGCAGTGACAATTCCAGGAAATAAACCAACTACATATGCAGAATCACTCACCACATTACATGGGCCAGATACATGGGATAGTAGATGTATCAGGGTGGCGAGTTCCACTTGTTGGGCAGATTTATAATTTGTATGCACAGTAGTGGTCAACGAAGGACCTGTAATTCCACCCCTTCCTGATGAGGAGCCATCAATATAATACACTGGAGCATCAGGAATGGGAGAGAAGCGGACAATGGTGGAAATTATAAAAGGTGTCCTTTTCAGAAATTCCCAGGTTTTTCCAGCTGGGTAATGATAAGATATTTCTCCTGAAAAATCTGCTAAAGCTCTCTGAAGGATTTCACTGAGTGGTAAAACAGCTTCAATTTCTTTTTTAGGGTCAGGTAGTACAATTACATGGGGATCATGTCCAAGTAATACTTGGGTTCTTGATCTTCCCTTAATTATAAGGTTAGCTATCATCTCAAGGTAAGGTGTAGCAGTACGATTCTGCTAGTTATGTAAGTAAACCCATTCCTAACGGTCCAGATAATTGGGCTATAGCAGCAGTTGGAGACTCGGGAGTGTTGAAGACCAAGAACCATACCTTTTCTCCGGGATTAAATCTGGAGAGGTAAGATTTTTTGAAACCGATTCATGAAAAAATCTAATTCCTTCTGAGCTTTAGGAGTTAGCTGCCTTGGGCTATTTAAAGCAGGATCACCTTCAAGGGTGTGGAACAGTTTACTGAGCTCACAGTTAGGAATACCAAGGGAGGGGCGCACCCAGTTGATATCCCCCCAGCAGTTTTTGAAAATCATTCAAGGTTTTGAGCCTTTTCTGACTAATGGAGATCTTTTGAGGACGTACTGTAGTGCGGTCAAGAGCATAGCCCAAATATTCATATGGAGGCTGCATCTGGATTTTCTCCGGAGCTACTTGTAAGCCAGCCTCTGGTAAAACTGTCATTACATCATTATATAAATTCTGGAGATCTCTGGAATTATCACAAGCTAGCAGGATATCATCCATGTAGTGGATGATGTATGCACCAGGAAATTTAGCACGAATGGGTCGCAAAACCTCATCAACAAAGTGTTGAAACATCGTAGGTGAATTAGTCATTCCTTGGGGCAATACTGTCCACTGAAACCTACGTAAAGGACCTTTATGATTAATGGAAGGGACTGAAAATGCAAACCTTTTCAGATCATCTGGGTGGATAGGTATGCTGTAAAAGCAGTCTTTTAAATCTATGATAATTAGCGGCCAATCCTTAGGAATAACTGCTGGAGAGGGGGAGCCCAGGTTGTAGGGCTCCCATGGGGACCATAGTAGAATTTACATTCCTTAAGTCAATCAGCAAACGCCATTTGCCTGATTTTTTCTGTATTACAAAAACAGGAGAATTCCATTCTGAAAACGTTTCCCTCAATATGTCCCTAGTTTCAGCTGTTCTTCCACTAGATTTGTTAGCGCCTCTAACTTTTTTTGGTATTGAGGGGCCACTGTGGTGTCCATATAGGTTTGTCATACTTCCACTGAATACGGATAGGTAGTGGGCGCTTAACCACAGCGGCCCCAATTAAAAGGGTTACTCCCGGTGTTAGGCTTATTATGGAGAGCTGGAATTGGTGCTCGACGGGAATTGGACGAGCTATGTGGATTACTGCCCCCCCACTGCTCCAGCATGTCTCGACCCCATAAAGTTAAAGGCATAGGGGGCTATATAAGGCTGGACCATGGCTACATTCCCTTCAGGGCCAATACACGGCAGCCACCTGGCACTCTGTCGGAGAAGAGAGGAGGAGATATTGCCTACCCCGCTCAGGCTATGGGGCACTTTCTTTAGGGCCCAGTTAGAGGGCCAATACTTGGTGGAGATTATGGATATGTCTGCCCCTGTATCCAACATGCCTTTGAATTTCCTTTTATAAATTTCGATGGGTATAACCGGCCGCTTGGCCTGAGAAATTCTGGCAGTGTACCCAACTAGATAGTTAGCAGGTGGCTGGTGGGCTTGGTTCTGTGTGGCTGCATAACCAACAATGAAGTTGGCAGAATGGTTGGTACTGTTTAAGCCACCAGCTGTAGGGTGTTCGGACTGACTACACGGATCCTCAAAAAATAATAATAGTTTAGCAAGTGGTTCCCCTTTTTTAAAAGTCCATTTGGTTGGCACAGATATTGACAGTATTATCTCTCCATGAGATTCAGGATCCAGAAGTCCGAAATGCACCATAATTCCCTTAAATTTCAGCCAATCGCTCCCTGAATTAAACCCATACTACCTGGGGAGCAGGTCCTTTTATCCCTGTTTTTAGCATGTAGGGGTCTTGACTTGGGTATATTGTGACAGTCTTAGGGCAGAGAATGTCGAGACTGTCACTGCCTGATGGGGTAGGCCAGAGAGCATTTATTGACTGTAATTCTGTGGATTCTGATTCGGAGGATACTGGGCAGGTGGAATGAAGGAGAGTGCCTCTGGATTCAGCTGGGCCTGGGGCTGGCCCCCCCACCCAGTTTCCCGCATTAGGGGAGGAATAGATGTTATTTGAGCCTGCGGAGCTTGTGGAACCTGGGAGGGGGTCCATGTAACATTTCCTATAAAGGGATTATTAGAATGTTGCCCTGTATTGATAGTTTTAGAAGATGGGCAATCTCTACGGGTGTGTCCCTTCTTTCCGCCAGCTAAAGCAGGTTATCTGTCCAGATGAAGCCTGAGGCTGACTTCGCCTCCAAGACCGACAGTCTCTGGCCCAATGTTTTCCTTTTCTGCACCTTGGGCATGGTCCAGGTGGGGCCCTTCGAGGGGTGGAGCTGCGATTATTAGAATAGTTTCTCCGATTATTGTTTATCCTTTGAAGTTTATTGTTTCTCCCCCTAGAGCTGTCTGACATTTCATCCCTCTCCTGATCCTCCTGCTGTATGGGATAAGCCTCTATATCATCCTGTGTTTTATGGGAGGTTAAACCGACATTTCTACAGGCCTTTAGATACCCCATGAGGTCATCCTTTTCCTTAATACCATATAGTAATGCTCGACATTTTTGATTAGCATTCTCATATGCTAAGTTTCGTTTTAGGATTTCTTGAGTGGTTGGGTCTTGAACCTGTCTTTGGATTGTTTCACATAATCTCCCAACAAAATCAAAGTATGGTTCATCACGACCCTGGTAAATTTTCCGTATAGTTACCTAGAAATTCTGGGTGGGAACCTACTCTTTCCCACGCTTTTAATGCTGTCTCCCGAACAAATTTTAAAATAGGTTCAGGTAATGTCGCTTGTTTTGCTTTCTTTTCCATTCACCTTCACCTTTTAGCATGGCAAAAGTTATAGTATGGCCTGATTCCTTTTCTCTTAAAGTGTCAATATTCTGGTTAACCCCATCTGCATACCACATATGCCATTGCATGTACTGTGATTTGTTTAGACAAGTATGGGCTACCGTTTCAAAGTCTCCCAATACCCACTGATCATTTTCGCTCCAATCAGCTAAATATTTTAAAGTATAAGGACTTGATATTCCAAACCTGTCGCAAAGCCTTCCTAAACGGGGTTATTGCCTCAATTTTTAAGTCTTCATGAATCGGTTTTACTTTATCTTTAGATTGGTCATGAGAAAGATTGCTGGGCTTTGCTCTTTGACTCGAGCTAATCTGTTCCTCCCCTTCTTCCTCATCAGAGCTTGTAGTATCTGGCAGAGGAACATCTATCCCATTGAGGGTATTAACTCTGGAGAGATTTTCAGCTTGGGAATTTGCCTCCTCTGGGTTTTCCCTGTTCCTCCTCTAAGTTATCAGCCACATTAGAATTCTTTTTAGATTTTTTTTGCTGGGAATGTATACACCTTTTCAAGTCTACAGTTTTGGGGCGTGTTTGTGAACGGCTTTTAGTTGGTTCACGCCTCAGTATTGGGTATGCGCTAGGTCCTGATTGATAAGTTATGAAATCAGAAATCTCACTGTGTAACACATCCATTTCTTGGTTTAAGTTTTCAAGTTTCCTATATGTTTCTTCCTTTTGTTCTTTCAATTTTATGTGTAACTTCCAAACCTCCCTCTTTCTGTCCATCTATTCTATCTCTCTGTCTGTCAATTTCTTCCTCTAAGATAATGCTGATTTTATCGATATCCTTCTTCTGCTCTTCAAACTTTACTTCAAATTTTAAATCCTGTTTAATAATTTTACTTTCCTGTTCTTCTAATTTTTTCTTTGAATTTTAAATCCTGTTCTTCTAATTTTTCCTCAAATTTTAAAATCTGGTTAACAATTTTACTTTCCTGTTCTTCTAATTTTTCTTTGAATTTTAAATCCTGTTCTTCTAATTTTTCCTTGAATTTTAAATCCTGTTCTTCTAATTTTTCCCTCAAATTTTAAAATCTGGTTAATAATTTTACTTTCCTGTTCTTCTAATTTCTTTTCAAATTTTAAACTCTGTTTAATAATTCTGTCCTCAAGCTTTAAGACCAGTCTACCTTATGATCCTCACTTATTTCTTCAATCGCTGAGTAAATCTCGTCCCTTAAGATTGCATTCAATTTATTACTTTCTTCCCTCTCTCTATTAAACATTGTCCTTACGCAAAGGTACAGTTTAAAAATCGCAAGGACCCAGATGATTTGTGAAAAGATAGAGTAGTTCTCAGAAAGGACCTTTATAGACTGGGCTATGTATGGTTCGAGCCAATAAAAGATACAATGTATCTATACCATGAGATATCCATCATTTTACTCACGGTTCGGAGGCAGATGATCTCTGTCCGATGATAATTAGACCAGACGATGTTCGTGGTGCCCACCCAGGGACGCCAAATGTCGGGCGCTCCGCTGGGGTCCCCGACAGTGCCGGGAAGCGAAGTTCCCTTCTACCTCCGGGCCGGCGAGGAATGGATGAACACTCAGGGATCCAATGAGGTTTTAAAAAGACTTTACTTATCACAGGTTCAGGCATACAAATCAGCAAAAGGAAAAACCCGATGCTTAGGATTCCAGGCTAGAACCCCAGCCACGTGTAGGCCAAGATGGCGACCACCACGTGTGAAACTTCCAAGGGGAATAAATGCTCACAAGGCGAGATCCCACCGGAAGAAGAAGAAGCCCGGGAGAGCGGGAACCTGCAAGTTTATACCCACCTGCAACTCAGACCTTCCTCCCATTGTTATGGGAAGCAGGGGAGGGTCCAATGCCTTCTGGTAGTCCCTCCCTGCATCTCACCTAGGGCCTTTACTGTGCTAATGTTTTGAGCCGGGAATGCCTTTGAAATGTAGAAGGGGGTTTCTGAGATGGCAGGTCACTGTACCAAAAGATCAACACCAATGCCAGTTAAATATTTCTCCAAGCCTTCACAAGTCTCCTCTACTTCATTGTAGTTTTATATTTTATCAGGAGCCATGCTTGTTTGTTTGGAAGCAAACAGCATTTCTCTCTGGTCTAATTACTTAGGTGTCCTAAGTGGCCAGGCTAATATGCTGGTAAGATCTAGCTAGTCCCACGATGATTGTGATAGCATGGGAGGAATATTTATACCAGCTAGTACAGCATACATGGTCGGATAAACTGCCACATTTAGACTACCCCCTTATCTACGGAGTGATCTGCGGGAGGCAATCCAGAGCAGATGCAGCGGCCCTTAGGAGTCCTGCAACAGGAAATGAACTGCTGTGACAGTCCTAGAGGTGACCTCCCTTCGCAGAATGACTGAATTTTCCCCCTGAACTCACAGAGCAGTCATTGGCAGCTACCATGGAAGTAGAGGATATCTTGAAATCAGATGTTGACTAAAGTGTGCTTCATGTCTGCACTGTGAGGGAAACAATAAAGCTTTGGGGTTGGGGGCTTGTACATTGAGAGTAGGAGGAAGAGAAAAAGTATTTTCTTGGTCAGATGCCAAATGGAATATTTTTTGAACAATCAGTGAAGGGATCTGAAGTACACAGTCGCTACCAGTTACCTTTTCCCAAGTGCTTTATGCTATGTTTTCTTTTTGGGGTAGAGAAATAATACATTTTTACTGAATAAGCAAAAACTTTCCTCTCCCTCTCTCCCCTATGTTGACTCAGTCATTTACCTCTTGTACTGTACTGACTGATTTTTTTTCTCCTCTGCTAAGGAAGATTATGTTGGACTTATCTGAAGAGCTCTACAGTCAAGGCTTTCCCAAGAGTCAGAACAAAAGGAGGCAACTTAACTAACCATCACCAGCTTTGGAAGGTATCTGCTAATTATTCTTCTCAGAGATAAGAGAATGCATGTTTCCCTAGATTTGTCTATGAAAACAAGCATGTAAGAATTAGTGATTATACTTCAAGGATCTTTTAAAATTTGTTTTTAATCCCAAACAATGCTATGTTTAAACAAGAACAAACTATGTTTACAAAACAAAATTTCACTTTTATAGAGATGAAAACATTTTATTAATTATATATACACTCCACTGTGTGTAGCTTTAATAAATTCATATTGATATCACATGATCAATAGTTTAAGGACTCATGAAAGTCCATTTCAAAAATTAGTTTTGTCCTCTTATAAAAATCCTGAATTCGAATGGCAAGTAAAAAATAGTAAAATAAATCACCCTATGGTTTTACTCTTGAGAATATCACCACCCGATTTTGTTTTTCAAACATTCCCAGTGGTGCTCAGGTTTACTCCTGGTACTCTGTTCCTTGGTTACTCTGGCAGGGCTCTGGGGGCAGTGGAGAGTGCTGTGGATAAAACTTGTGTCAGTGCATGCAAGGCTAACTCCTACCTGCCCAACTATTGCTCCAGCATGTAACACTGTTCATCCTTTTTTTAAATGTATTTGTACATAAGATTTGTCAGAAATTCTTGATTTTATTGTTTGAACATTTTCAACAAATAATTTTAGCACTGAATAAAGACGCATCTTTGATATACAGAATATTGGAACAAATATGCTAGAACTATTTGGTAAGAATTTGTGCACAGCATTACTGAATCATATCAGTTTATTCATATTTCAATTAAAACATTTATGGCTGTTGCCATAGTCAGTTGTGTTCTGGGCTTATCACTGTCTTTTGGATCACTCCTTGCTCAGCTAGAGGACTATGCCAGATATCAAACCTAAGTCAAATGCATAAACGGTAAATGCCTACCTAATCTATTATCACTCCAATCATTATATTTTAACCTATTTGGTTTTAGTAGCTCCCTGATCTTCTAATCTGATATCCATCTACTTATTTGTTATACAATTATACACTTTAGAGTGTAGAAACTGCGTAGGATATGTAAATGTAACTCAAGAGTTCATTTTCTTTTCAAGGTATTGTGAAAGATTGTATCCACTTTTTGATTTTTAGTACAATGCATCCACTTAGCTTTTTGTGTTTTAAAATAGTTATCTTTTTTTTAATGATCTATTTCATTATGATGAAATGTGTAACAATACAAATTTTAAGACTAAATTTTAGAAAGCATATGTCAGTGAAGTTGTGTGCCCATTATCACTCAACAAGCCAAGTAAAATAAAGATCTGGAATCAGAACTTGTGTTATTACAAATTTCCAGCCTGATGCTTAACCCACTGAAACTCATAGCCACGTTGTTTATAGGCTGAAAAAAGGCCCAGTTGGGGCTTCTGACTCTACAAGGAGCATTTACTTAAGGAGTGTAGAGGGCCTCCCCTATTGGCTTACAATAGTTTTTTTTCTTGCTTTTTTTTATTCCAGTAAGAAAAGCTAGGACAATACCCTTACCACAGCAATTTATCTTTGTGGGTTATAAAGTAAAAATAATGTTCAAAATCTCTGTTGAGATTGCTATTATAGAAATAGACAGTCTCTCTAGGGGTACACTGGGGTTGGGAAGGGCAGGTTCCTGGAATGTTATGGGGGTCTAATGATATGTCTGTGATATAAAACAGTTTCTGATACTTTCCAAATGGGTTATTGTTCATGTTTAAGTGATTATAGCAGTGATTTAAGCCAAACTAAAATGGTCTCCGTCACGGTTTACTTCACTTATTCTAATCCCTCTCTACACAAATCTGTCCAATAATGATTTTTTTTTTGTCTTTGTGGGTATTTGATCCTGTGGGCAAATTTTACTTGGTACTGACTTGAGAATAGAGTCTCAAAAATAATGAATGAAAAGAACACATATAGACAAATAGTATGTGGTTTGTAAGAGAAAGTGGACAGGATTGATGGCAAATGTCTCAAAAAGAAAAGGACACATCTGAATGGGCATCAGGTATCATTTCTTGCCAATAAAATTTCTGGAAGCTGTAGAATCATCTCTAAAGCAAGTGATTGAAACCGCTTGTCTGAGCTACTTACAATTGCACCTAATAAAGATTCTTTTAAAAGGACGATGACCTAATAAGTTCAGTTCATTGATTTTCTGAT